>CM035443.1:69316055-69706055 GCA_020310875.1 Ceratopteris richardii
ATATATATATATATATATATATATATATCAGGTTTAAGTCTTTAGGATTATGGTTTTTAGGTTTAATTAGAAAACTCAAATGTTCTAAAATTTCCATATTTTATTAGATGGCTAGTTTGGATCCGAAGGAGAGAATGGCATGTCCTTGCCCTCACTGCAAGTATCATATTTATCAGAAATGATGGATTTGTACTACACATGTTAGACAATATGGATCCTTTGATAAAAGTCGACTACAAAGCCTACACTACCATTTGCATGGTCCCCCTCGTGAGCACGTGGACCCAAATGACATCGCACCAGTAACCTCTCATGGACAGACAAGAACAAAAAGGGAGTTAGAAGTACAAGATACTAATAGTGTTACATAGAATGAACACATGAAAGAAATCCTCGAAGAATTTTATGAGATGGATGAAGATCATGATGGTGGAGAAGATGTTGTGAGTTTCATGGACAAAATAGAATTTCCATGGTTAGAAGCGGATAAAGAATACAAAAACATGCGAAGACTAGGTCGTTTACCACTGTAAAATGGAGCAAAGATATATGTACTACGTGGGTCACTCGCGATGCTCAATTTGCAATCCATTTATGGATGATCAGATAGTAGTGTCTCTGAATTGTTCAGGTAAGTGGATTTGAAATAAACTCTCATTGCTGTATCAAAATAAATGTATTTACTAATATCCTTCTAATTGCTTATTGCAGGCTTCTTAAAGATCAATTTTGCCAAAGGGAAATGACATGCCTTCAACACATGGGGATGCAAAAGACATTTACAATCCATTGGAATGGACTACGCTTAGATTCATGCTTGTTCGAATGATTGCATCCTCTTTTGAGACGAGTATGAGCATCTCCACATATGTCCAAAGCGTGAAGCAAATAGGTCCAGAGAAGACCTTGTGGGCAAAGCAATCCCTGCAAAGGTTCTTTGCCACTTTCCTATCATTTCATGAATTACGAGTAGAGGGCAACATGGCAGAGGGGTGGCTGGTAAAAGAGTCCCTTGTATTCATAACTGAGTTTCTATGTATCTCAGGCCTAGAAATGACTCACTTACGGGGCGATGATGATGATGTTCATCTCGTAGGCGATGAACCTCAAGGTAAAGGGATGCAAAGAAAAATGGATTCAGCTTTTAGAGAAAAGGCAATGAAGTTTTGCATTGTTATCTTTGAACATATGTAGAAGTGGTTAGAAAGACATGAGCTTGCCAAGGACACAAATGCAAATGAAAGATATCAGTTCCAAAAGAATCGTTTCACTCGATTTTTGCCCCTTCTAGAAAGCCTTCGACCTCTTCCACCCTTTACCGCAGATGTAGGTACGACACATGGTGCAACACGTGGAACAACATGTACACCTTGGGGTGCTCATGACCATGATGACTCCAAAGTGTATAGTATCCATGATGGAGCTCTCGTGATGGATGCAATCGGAAAGGCCATGCCTCAGCATATATGACAACTTTTCTGAATACATTTTGGACACTCTATCATGTCCAAATGGAGTGAAAAATATAAAGATCCTAGAAATTATATGACAGAGATGATCTATCAAGAGTTCCGACCAGCACTTCGGCATCCTCTTGTTTGCTCTAATTGGATTCAACACACCAAACCGGAAGTTATGGCCCATCGACGATCGGAGGCTTGTGATGCTTTTAGAGTAGGCTTACCAAAGCCTATATGGTTGGATGTTGAGGAGTGGGATATGATCTGCAATGAGCAACAATAGACTCCTGATGGATATCGCTAGTAGGGAGATGCTGCAACCACATGTCTAGATACAATCGACCATCACATTTGGGTAGTGGCAGACATGACACTATGCATCATGAATTTGTAAGTATCATTTGGTTTATTGATTTTTTTTTTGTTAAGCATGTAATGTATATTCATCTAATGTTCTGTATATTTTTATAGGAGCTAGCAATGGTTCATCCTCCAACACGAACTTTGGAGGCTTATGGATATCATCATGGATTGGTTGCACTATTGGAGGATTTCTAGGGACATGGTGCAGTCGTTTCATGGGAGCATCTGCAATGAGTTGATGAACTTAGAAACTTGGTTTTTACTTATTGTTTGTAAACATCATGTCAACTTATCTCATTTCATGAACATTCTTTGTTCGAGGAGTACTGATAAATATGTTTCGATCCTTGTATGCATGTGTATGGTAGTGGTATGCCACATTTTTGTATTTGGTACACATCACATGTACTCGGTTTTTTTTGGGTAGCATGTATTGCCTTTTGCCAAACAACATCATGATAATGTTGCTATAGCAAGAGACAACACACTATGCCCAATAAAAATTTTGCAGATATGGTCATCAATATGCGCAATGGTACTCCGAGCATGATCGTTGGTATACGCGATGGTACACCGAATAGTCGCCACTATAGATGTAGATATGAGTGTTTGTATAAGCATTGGTATTTTCGGCACTCATACTGACGCTCATATCGATGCCTATACAAGCATCTATACTGACACCTATACCGGCATTTTGGTTTCGATGCCTATACTAGCCCTTACACCGACATTGGGGCAAAATCGGGCCCATTCATTTTCCTCAATACAAGCCTGGGTATACCCCTTATATGGTGTAATGAACATTTATAAGAAAATGGTGATTGACAATTAAACGAGTCGATAGGAAAGATAGGTTGGAACTTCTAAGTAATTTCTATAGGTGTAGTTTGATGTATTTTTGAAGGTAGTATGCTGATCGAACGAGTTTTCAATCATGACTTACATACTTTAAAATCATCTTTATTTTTTTTGGAACGTGTATATGCATAAAATGATCACGTTTCATTATTTGAAAAGGAAAAGATAAAAAAAATATTGATACTCATCTATAGGATTTTGCAGGTTGGCATATCGGGATGATGTGTAGGTTTAGTGGGGCTAGATGTCGACATGAAATCCTTTGGGATTGCATGCACAATTTTTTCTCAAAATTTAATTTTTTATGCTTGCCATGATTTGATGGGTTGTTTGTAGGAAGAACAGAAGGGTTGTGTTGATTAATTAATTGATTCAATTTTTGACGAGAAAGCATCTCCATTGTACATTAACATTGTTTATATACTTGTATAAAACTCCCCAAATCCTTTACAATCCCCAACCACGAGTTGTATCTTAACCAAAAACGATGTGTTTGATGAAGAGAAAATTAAAAATCCATGTATATATACCCATTTAAGTAATAAACCCTATGGAATTTTACCCTTTAGTACCCTAATTGATTGAAAACTTTAAAACTAACCCTTGAAAACCTAGCTCAAGGACCTTGAAACTAACCTTGAAACCTCAAAAAACATAGTTTGAACCCTTAGAAACCCATGGTTTTAAAGCCATTGTGTGTAGATTTAACCATTAGTTGGGTGCTACTAACCAAACCAAAACCCTAATTAGGAACTTTAGGAACCCAATTTATAGGAACACTAAATATCAATTTAAATTAATTCTTTGTACATAAGTGCGAAAAGGAATAAATCTTAATCAAGAGAAAAAAGAGGTGAATAAAAAATGAAAAATAAATAAGAAAATGAAAAGGTAGAAATTAAAAACAGAAAAAGATAAAAGTAAAATAGAGAAGAGAAATCAGATTTTCGAAGATTAGATAGGAAGAAAAACTAAGGTCCTTTAAAAATAGAATGGAAAAATCGAAAGACTCGTATAACATTCATCTTGCTCTACTTTTACCTTCGTTACCTGTGAGTTGTTGAAACCCCCACACATAGAGTGTTGTGTTCATCTCCGCCCAACCACCAAGCTTCTCACTTGCCTCTCTTCTCAAAGAGTCTAATTCTCTACTATAAAGCAAGTTCACTACTAGAGTGTCATGTGGACACTCATCCAAAGATGAGTTAGTGCCATGAATATAATGTGACGTTTCCTTCCCCTTAAAACACTTTTGTCCTAAAAAATGTAAATGAAATGTCTACAATAGTAGAAGTATGTCCTCGGATATATGACAATGGCCTATATCTAGTTGCTCAAGTCCATCGTACCTTGTTCTCTATGACTTGCTTCAAATCACGAACATGTGCACTATTAACAATGGCAATATCAATAGCCCTACCTTCCATCCTTATAACAAAAATCTTCATATTCAACATCCTCCACACATCATGATGAGTTGTTCAATTCGATTACTGCAAGTGTGACCCGGACAATACTTCTACTCAAAGCTCATCGAACTCCATCGACTCGAAGAGTACATATATAATTGCAATGCTGTTTTCTTGTACATCCAAGCCATGTGGCAACATGCAATGATTTTGATTTCATTTTCTCTTTGCAATGGAAGGGATGGCACAAGAAGAGTTCATGTGGAGAGAGAGAGAGAGAGAGAGAGAGAGAGAGAGAGAGAGAGAGATAGATAGAGAGAGACAAAGAGAAATTGAGAGAGAGAGAGAGATGGTAGAAAAGCTTCATCGAGGGGGGAGGAGAGAGAGAGAGAGAGAGAGAGAGAGAGAGAGAGAGAGAGTGAGAGAGAGAGAGATGATAGAAAAACTTCATCGAGGGGGGAGATGAGAGAGAGAGAGAGACATGACACAAAAGCTTCATCAAGGAAGAGAGAGAGAGGTTGAGAAAGAGGGCAGCAAAGAAGAAGAATAAGAAGGAGAGAGAGAGAGAGAGAGAGAGAGAGAGAGAGAGAGAGAGAGAGAGAGACAGACAGAGAGAGAGAGATTTATTTATTTAGTTATTTATTTATTTTGTTTATTATTATTTTGATGCTGCTAAATAGATAATTTACTACAAATAAAAATTAAAACAAACAACTTTATTTAATAATAGTTAGTAATTAATATAAAAATAAGTTAAGAGGGAAATGTAAATATATAAATAGAGATCTACGAGTTAAAAAAGAAAATGTGGAAATAGATATAAGTAGATCAAAAGAAATCAGATGTAACTAAAAGAAAGTTAATAGAAAATAACAAAATTAGAATTTTGTTACTAAATAAAAAGAGAATAGAAATATAGAAACAAAAAAGACAAAGAAAATGCAAATATAGATAAATAAATATAAAAATAGCTAGTGTTCGAATTAAAAATATATAATTAAATAGATAAATTCAATAAGATAATGGAAATTAAAAAAATAGAATATATATATATATATATATATATATATATATATATATATATATATATATATATATATATATATATATATATATATATATATATATATATATATATATATATATATATATATATATCAAGTTGAAGTCTTTAGGATTATGGTTTTTAGGTTTAATAAAAAAGATCAAATGTTCTAAAATGTCCATATTGTATTAGATGGCTAGTTTGGATCCGAAGGAGAGAATGGCATGGCCTTGCACTCAATGCAAGTATCACATTTATTAGAAACGATCGATTTGTAGTGCACATGTTAGAGAATATGGATCCTTTGATAAAAGTCGACTACAAAACCTACCGATGAGGAATACAAAAACATGTGAAGACTAGCTCGTTTACCTCTGTACAATGGAGCAAAGATTCTTTACCACTTTCCTATCATTCCATCAATTAAGAGTAGAGGGTAGCTTATGAAGTCCCTTTTATTCATAACTGAGTTTCTACATATCTTAGACCTAGAACTACCTCGTTTATGGAGCAATGATGAAGATTTTCATCTCATACGTGATGAACCTCAAGGTAAAGGGATGCAAAGAAAAATGGATGCAATGATTTTGGTTTCATTTACTCTTTCCAATGGAAGGGATGGCACAAGAAGAATTCATGTAGAGAGAGAGAGAGATTGAGAGAGAGAGAGATGATAGAAAAGCTTCATCAAGGGGGGGAAGGGAGATAGAGAGATAGAGAGAGAGAGAGAGAGAGAGAGAGAGAGAGAGAGATGATAGAAAAACTTCATCGAGAGGGGGAGAGAGAGAGACCGAGAGAGAGAGAGAGAGATAGAGAGAGAGAGAAGGAAAGAGAGAGAGGAGAGAGAGAGAGACATGACACAAAAGCTTCATCAAGGAAGAGAGAGAAAGACAAAGAGAGGTCGAGAAAGAGGGTGGCAGAGAAGAAGAATAAGAACGAGAGAGAGACAGAGAGAGAGAGAGAGAGAGAGAGAGAGAGATTCGTTTATTTATTTATTTAATTTGCTTATTATTATTTTGATGTTGCTAATTAGATAATTTAGTACAAATAAAAATAAAAACAAACAATGTTACTTAATAATAGTTTGTAATTAAGACAAAACTAATATAAGAATGACATGTAAATAGATAAATAGAGATCTACGAACTTAAAAGAAAATGTGGAAATAGATATAAGTAAATCAAAAGAAATCAGATATAAATAAAAGAAAATTAATAGAAATTAATAAAATTACAATTTTGTATTAAAAAAAGTAGAATAGAAATATAGAAACAAAGAAAAAAGGGAAAAATAAAAACCAGATCAATTTTTAAAGAAAATGACCAGAGTAAAAGGGGGATAGTTTTTTCCAGAAAGGTTTTTGTTTTTATGAACTTCAAGTGTATTAATTTTTTTCCATTAATTTGTTTTAAGTTACCAAACATTTGAATTAAAGATCAAAGTGAGAAGCGAAGGTTTTTTTTTGGCTCTATAGATCAGAAGAGAGAGAAACAAAGTTTTCATATCCTAATCCACATTACATCAGAGCATATACTCTTTTCGATCGGCAATAAAGTGGAATTTCAGACAATCCTCATCTATTTTCAAGGACCATTTACTTAGTTTGTATTAGGTTCTAGCGGTGCACATTGTATTTCTTTTCATTCATTTAGTTTGTGTTTGGCCATCACCACCCCTTACATTGTATATGCCAATGGACGGCAACACCCATGAGTTCATGATTATTAGGATTTCTCGTTTACCTTTGGTTTTTGGTGTGACAATCAGTAGTAGGACTTCTTCATTTTGAATTCCCATTCTCGAACCCACTTGTGCTCCTACCCTACCGAGGGATCTCATCCACGATTATGTGCTCCCTCTCCCATGTGCTTCTCTGCTACCCCTTAAGCACAAGTAGGGCTCGAGTGACTATTGCTAGGAAAGGTGCCTAGGATGTCAACGTCCCCTGTTGGATAGGGATGATGCGACACATATCCGTGAGTCTGATCCAACCGTGCCACACATTTGCACGATAACCCTCCCTTTGACATCATATCATAAATGGTTAGGCCTTTCCTTGCATGCTTCTAAGATTCACAAATCAGTTTTTTTTTTTTGGAGAAAATTTCTTTAAATTATAAACAAGGAGGAGATAAAAGTAAGCTAGAAAGAATTGGAAGGAATGTTTCTAACATTTTAATCCCCTTCTATGATGAACACCATGTGATTTCTGAAATTTTGTCGGAGTGGGAGCCCACTCCCACTCTTCTTACACAAGTTAGCGATTTGTGAATCGAACATACTCTAAGCCTAGATTTTCAAAGTTAGAGGCACATCTTTCCTTCTAGGTTTTCCAAATTTCTTTGCTCTTAATACTCAATGCTGATTTCTTGCGTATATTGTGTCCTTGTGTGTGAGTCTGTAGTGATTGTTTCTGTATATTGTATCATTGTGTGTGCATCTATAGGAATGTTTCTATGAGTGCACATGTGTGCATGAGTGTATACGTGAGCTTATCGCCATATGAGTGTGTGCCTATGGGATGGGTATGTGCACACGAGTGTAGGTGTCCAAAACTTCATGTGAATGTTCTTGTGTATATGTGTCTATATGATGATGAGTGTATATGGACATTTATGTGCATATGAATGCATATGTATGTAAGAGTGTATATGTGACCTATGTGTGTACGAGTGTGGGTTTATGGAATGCGTATGTACACTTATATATATGCGTATGTGTCCCAAAATGCATGTTACTGTGCCTCTATATATATGTGCTCTTTTGATATGTGAGCTAATGAATATGTGTATGGGGTAATATCTATATTTATATGCTTGTATGTAAGTGAGTATGTGAATGCCTATATATATATATATATATATATATATATATATATATATATATATATATATATATATATATATATATATATATATATATATATATATATATATATATATATATATATATATATATATATATATGCGTGTGGTCATGTATGGCTCAGGTTATGTATATGAATTTTCTTATTTGCATGGTGATGGAAATATGTGTTTGAATAAGCTTGTATATGTATCTATATGTTGACATGCGTGTCTGGATCTATGGGTATATGTCTATATAGGTTAACATATGTTCTTAGATGTACGTTTTGTGTATGTGGATATATGTAGGCATATGTCTGTGATGTGCTTGTGTATATATGTTCACATATGTGAAAACGTTATGATTCTATATGTGTATGGTTGTGATTGAGTATCATAACTTGATTATATGGATGTGAATGTGCATATACAAGTTTGTTTGTTAAAGTGCATGAAATGTGTGCCTCTCCTTGTCCATGCTTGTGTGTGTGATATTGTTCATGTACTTATATATATATATATATATATATATATATATATATATATATATATATATATATATATATATATATATATATGTGTGTGTGTGTGTGTGTGTGTGTGTTTGTACGTGTACCTATATATTCTTATGAACCCTAGCTAATATAATAATAAAGTAAAGAGGAAGAAAAATTTTAAATATTAAAATAAAAGAAGAGAAACGCAAAAAAATAATTACACGTGTATTTGTTTATGTCTATTAGGTATGTTATGTCCATGGTACTTCTTCGTTAGAGTTTAAGTTTATGAGTGTTCGCTTCCTATGACATAAGTCGTTTGTGTTAGCTAGGTGATGTGTTTGTTGCATGCGTGTAAGTATTGTGTGTCCTTTGTGTGTGTGAGTGTGTGTGTGTGTGTTGTGTGTGAGTAATGTGTGTCGTATACATGAGAGCTTGTTAGTGAAGAATGGTACGCATTTGATATGAGAGACAGTGTGCATGAGTTAAAGTGAGTCATCTAGATGAAGACGTGTATGCATGTTTATGGATGTGTATATATATAGGGGTATGTTATTGTATGTTTTATTTTAATTCAAGCTCTAACCTTAAGACCTTTTGGATATTTATATGGATACCACTTGAAGCCTTGAGAAGGAAGATACCAAGCATCAAGTCTAGAGTTCAAATTTAAATTTAGAAGCCCCCTCAGAACTATCAAAATCTACCATCACACTTAGATGTGAGATAGCCTATAATTTAGGAAAAGAGCTCTCTAACATCTAGGGAATTTGTTCAAGCTCATATATATGCACATTGTACTTTTAATCTAGTAGACCTCTTTCTAAGCAAGCCTTGTTCTCGCTTGATTCATTTATGTAACTTTGAGTACCCAAAGCTAGGTCACATTTTTTTGTGTGTATGAGCTACATAGCTTTGCGTGTCGAGCAAAGCATCCTTATCATGAACTATAGGTGAAAGAATATACATATGTTGATTGGGCTTGATCCAAAGAAGATAGGATAAGTAGAAGTGGATATGCATTGATGTTTGGCAAGATGGTCATCTCTTATACTGAGAAAAAGCAATACAAAATTGCCCTATCTTCCACAAAAGTGGAATACAAAGATTTAGCATACATGACATCTGAGCTTATGTGGCTCAAGAAGCTCATGCTTAACTAAATTTTTAGGCCAAATATTTCCATTTGTACTTATCCTATCTAAAGAAGGTAGGATGAGTACAAGTGGATATGCATTGATGCTTGGCAAGCTCATGCATATCCACTTGTACTTATCCTATCCAAAGAAGATAGGATAAGGACTAGTGGATATGAATTGATGCTTGGCAAGCTTGTCATCTCTAATACCAAAAACAAAGCAATAAAAAATGGCCCTATCTTCCACAAAAGTGGAATACAAAGCTTTAGCATACGTGAAATGTGAGCTTATGTGGCTCAAGTAGCTCATGTATTTACTAAATTTCTAGGCCAAATATTTCTAATCATATGTGTTAACATGCATAGTGTGTAGCTATCTTCCAATCCTATGTTCCATGCTAGGATTAAACACACTAAGGTAGACTATCACTACATCAAAAAGAAAGTGTTGGCTGACGAGGTCCAAGTGCTACACATAATTACCAAGGATTTGTCTGATGGCATTTTCAACAAAGCATTGGACTCAAGCAAGCTTACAAAGTTCAAAAGAGGCATTGGATTGACGCACTTGTGATCAAGACATGGAAGTTGAAACTTGAGGGGGAGTGTTCAAATTCAATCTCCAATCTTAGGAGCTTTTGGACCTTTGGATGGACTCTAGGTGGAGCCTTGGTAAGCAAGAGATGAAGCAAGAATACATGAGTTCAAGTTCAGATTTTAAAGCCCCCTCAGAACACTCAAAATTTATCTATCAAATTTAGTTGTCATAAAGCCTATACTTTAGGAAATGTGTTCCCTAGCATCTAGGAAGTCTTTGGAAGTTGATATATAAACACATTGTACTTTGAATCTATCATCTTACATGTATGTAAGTTCTCCTAGGATCTGAATAATCTATTAGACCCCTTCCTAAGAAAGCCCCTTTCTTGCTGGATTGACTTTTGTAGCCTTTGAGTAGCCATATATAGGTCATATATTTCTATGTGTTGGATCTAGATAGCTCTAGGTGGTGAGCTGAGCTTCCTTATCAAATTGTACTCATTTCATATAATGTTTTCTTGTCCGACACCTATCATTGTCTCTTGAAGTTGTCTTGAAGCTCATGTTCGAATCCATATTCTTAGATAAATTTCTCTAGGAGTGATGAGTGGCATTCTATGTGTATCCCTATTGAAGATAATAGCTAGTGTGTATTGAAGACATTGGTTCACACAATAGAACTGAGAACTTTTGGTGGGCTAACCTGCATTAGCAGGTTCATAGAGTTTAGTTTGAACGTTGAGAATCTCTCGGGCTTAGTCCTCGAAATTTTAGAGAATCATCTATTGAGTGAAGAGAGGTATTTGTGAGTGTGAAAGTTAGGCCATCTATGTTTCAAGGCTTCACATGGAGAGTGCCCATTATCCCATCATCGTCTCCTTTATGTATTTTGAGTATAGACTATCTAGCGGAAAAAGATGAAGTTCAATTATCGAGACCAAGGAGAAAAAGTGAGCATTGAAGGATTTCTACTAAAGAGTTACCAAATTTCATTACTTAAGAATTGAATGATGATCTAAAAAGGATTCAAGAAATGTAATATTGTATCTCCTAAAGATTCTATTCCTTGACGTTTTTATTTTATTATAAAGGGATCTATTAAAAGTCTAAATGAATCAAGAAAGTTCATTGCAACATCACACAAGTTGATCTTTTCACTCAAATACCAATTCAGAAAACAAGTTTTGATCTACGGCTTCCAACCTAGGATCATTAGACAAAGGTTAGGTACACTAGACACAAAAGAACAATATTTGAAAGTAAGAGAAACAACAATCTTTGTTGACAATTAAGTTACAAACTCGAATTAGATAAAAATTAGATCCATTTATAATGGAAATAGTAAGATATACAAAGTCCATCCAATTTAGAGAAACTCATGAAATATATAAGAATATTACAGTTGAAAAACAAGGTGCCTTATTTTGCGTGTGTTGTACATGATTATATCTTAGAAAATATTTATGCACATGCTATCATGGAGTCTGATGCATATAGAAAGATAATGCATAAGATATTTTACTTCGAGGATTCTTGTTAGCATAGCTATGATGTTTTCCTTAGATGGGTTTGCTCTCCCTAAGCCCAATATCTCGTTGACATACCTGCATAGGAAATTTAGGAGAGGATTTTCTTAAATAGCTCATGTCAATGGATATTTAGATATAGATTTAGTGATCTTTTACTTTAAAATCCTAGTTCTAGGATATAAAGTAGAAGTCGAGTGAGTAAACTTAAGAAGGTACTAGAAAGATCTATGGCCTATTTGGTCATTGGAGACAATAAGACACATTTTATGGTCAATTGGCAAGGTGAAGCAATGCAAATCTTCTTGTGTGACAATTAGGAATCCTAATGTGACTGCAAGTCCTACAATTGCTACTATTGTAACCACTTCTAGGACTTTTTCAAGGCCTCAATTAGAGAAACTATTCAAAGAATGAAGAATTTTATGTAGATACAAGCTTCTTTATCCATGGAGATTTCTAACTACATCGAAGATTCTATTCTATGGGAATCATAGAGTCGAGTGGTAGTCAACACGATCCAATGAACGTTCCACAACCTTTTAAGATCCCTCACGTGACTCCACCTGTTGAGTTTACTATGATCCATCTAATGCCTCACTAGTCTAGTGAGTATTCCAAAGAAATGTTGGGCACAATGAAAGAAGAAATATTCGTGGGAATATATGTGTATGATATGGTTCAATGAGCATTTGACCTATGCTTGTGAAGCATAGAAGCAGGCTAAAGAAGAGAATTTGGTTATAGAAATGGACAAGAAGCTTTTTTATTTTAGTACATAGCTTGGTTTAGTTGTGAATTGTTGAATGGAGGGATTCTAAAATTGTATGAAACTTCTTAGCTCAAAATGCTAGTTTATGAGCCCTAATAATTGAGCCACTACTTCTAAATGAGTGGAAATATGAGCAAGCATAAACCCAAATGAACTATTCAATCAAAGCTTTAGTGCATGCAAGAGATGCAATCATGAAAACGACTTTTTGAAGTCTCCTCTACATCAATTCCTTTTATACTTTCATATTCTTAATGTTAAAGAAAAGAGAAGGAGAGAGGAACTGCAAGACATAGTGGATACTAATAGGAGATTTATGTGAGAACAAGAAAGGTTGATAATCATACCTTGGTGGAATCAATCTTGACCTAATCAACTAAAACTATAGGAGCAAGATACTCTATCTATAGGAAGAATAAGAGATTTTTTTTTTATTACATATAACATAACTTATTTTAACATATAAATCTAATGTTGATGCATAGATTAACTATACACTCACAAATCATCTAGAAGATCCATAACTTCCTTTTCAATGATAGAATCGAATGTACCATTTACTAATATCATGAAACTAGAGACTCAATTTTACTAGAGCCAGATGGCTTAAAGAAGTATTTATAATGACAAAAGACACGCTCATATTTTTCTTATGTATACATCGAGCCCCTTAACGTTATAATGGTGCTAGACACTTTTTTAATCTACCATACTAAGTATTTTTACTCGACCTAGAGAATCATCTAGATCATCTATTCTAGGCATGGGGTATTTTCACTTGATAGTAATCTTATTAAGTGTACAATAATGTATGTACATGTGATAATAGTCATCCTTTTTCTTGATTAATAGAACTAATGATCCATAGGATGACTACGTGGGCTTAAGCAACACTTTCTTTATATAATCATCCACAATGTTTTATGCTTTCTTTTCCTTCATTGAGGCTATGGAAAATAGCCACATAGTGGTTCGATGCACTCATGGTACCACCTTAATCCTATGCTCAACATTCTCTCAAGGAGATAAAATAGAAGGTAACTCATATAGAAGCAAACCTTGGAATTCTACTCTCAGCTTTACTAAAAGGTCCTATGCATTTCCAAATTTAACATTCTTGACTAAAAGAATCCATCATAAAACAAGATGAATATAGAAAATCTATGAAAAATTTACTGACAAACAACTTTGAGAAGCCTTGTTGAAGTGAGCAATCGGGCCTCTTGGAGTTTTGGCTTTCTAGGGATTCGCAATCGGCTTCCCCATGCTCAAATTGTCAAACATGCAATGTAAATTCTCATAATAGTTTTTTACTAATATTCCGCTCGTTACTAAGAACTATGTCAAAAGATTTCATTCACGTGATCTCAAACTCCAATCTATCCTCATATGATTGAAGCTATATATAAAAATAAACTACTAATAAGTCCAATGTCTGTATCACCTTCCCATGGGTCAAATCAACTCTTTAGATATAATCTAATTGCACATTGTTTAAGTCTAGCTCTATGAAAAGGTGGGAGATGATAAGATTTTGTCTGAATTACATGTCGAAATTCATACTAAGAAGTTTTCATGCCACAGATCCTCTCATGAAAACAAGCGTTGTGTTTGTCAACGATTTACCTTTCTATGATACTTGCGAGACAACAATGTTTGGAATGAAAGGTGCATTTTTCATGAGAATCATGGCCACTATTGGAGATAGTCTTACAGATGGTGACTCAAAGAAAAATCATCATATTCATTAGTCACTAACGCTGTAAGATTTATTTATATGATTTACTCATTTGATTGCTCTTAGGATTGTCTTTTAATTAATTTTGTCCTAACAAAATATGGCATAATCCTTCCTTAATTTCCTACTCTTCCTACTGAGGAGTGAGAATCGACTTATTAAGAGCTCTCTTGGCAAGATTTTATAATTTTATTCTCGTTGCTAAAACACTCTTGATCATGTGCTTCTACATATCCTTTCTCAAAGCTGCACAATCATAAAAATTGAAGCACTCAAAGAACGTGACCAAGTCATCTTAGCAAAAATGGATCATTGGTACGTACATAAACCCTCTTGGTGACACATAGGATAAGATAGAACAACCATCCACACATATATAGATCTTCACCTCAGATATTCAAGTCCAAAGGTGGGAAAAAGAAAGCATTCTATTTCCTATTCCTAGTCATCTCTAGTTCTACTTCTATTGATGAAAGACAAAGAGAACAGTTATAAAAGAAGGATTCCTAAAAATATGGAATCAAATCTATACATGGTATTAGGGTATGCTATGGCTACATCACTATGAAAACTTTCACAAAATTGGCATCCATTGTCATCGGAATATGTATGAAAATTCATATCCATGTTCATGTACATGCAACTTCTAATCAAGGAATGAAACATTTTATCTTTGGGAAAAAGAACTAGTCAAGGTTCCACTTCAAGTTAGAGAAGGATGTAATGTGTGTTGAAATATGTTTGACTTTAAGTCTTAACGTTCCATGACCACACAAAATGAACTCCTAAAGAAAAATGTGCTAATGGATGTTTATATGCTCCAATAGGTATATCAATCCAAAGTGTAATTCCTAAGAGATCCAATTTATATGAACTCAAAAGCTATCAAAATCAAATCTCTATTTTCTTGTCAAGTTGAATTCATAAAAAAATAGTTACGATGCCTCAAACATATGGAAAGGAAGATGGACTCACACACTAGAGTGCATATTATTACTTATGGAATGATTGAATTATTGGAGTTTATTATTTAGATATTAATGGTTTTCTGTGTTTTCATATAGCATCTAAAATCTCATGAGGCCATGGACGTATTCAGATGTGTCTAAACACCAATACGAGAACTTATATTTTATATATTTTTTTGTAAATAAATTCCCACGTAGAGAGTTCTTTCAAGAAATCGATAAAAATACGTGTGAAGATAAGGATCATTGTAGATGGTTGTTACGTTTTCTATAAAAGAGAGAACATTTTTACTTTAGACCTGGTTTTTGAAGCAACATCCTCATTATAATCTCTATTCAGGATGTATTAAAAATCCTATAAATACATGCACTCTATAGACTCATCCAACAAACTCCATGGGGGAGATTGCACCCAATACTATGTACTATCTTGTCGAGTGTGTGACTCTATTTTGTGTGTGTTTGGAGATTTTATACTCTTTATGTATGCTTTTCCATAAGATCGTGCAACATCATCAATCTAGTTCACCACACTCTTAGTCTATTTTAAAAGGTGAATAGGTTTCAGTTGAGAAGAAAATTGGTTCTTACTCATGTAGAAAAATCAATCGCTATATTTCTAAGGGGTTTTTTAATATACCGACCTCTAAATACTTCCTTGTAACTCAACTTGTAAATGAAAGGGACAAACGTGGGGTTAGTGGACACCAAGATCCTTAGATGATGTTCATATAATTATACAAACAAACACATAAGCTAGTAAAAAAAGGGGGTGTACACTACCCTCCTTATACCATGAAGAGTGTACATACACTTACGGTAGTGGTTATCCATCTTGTGCTCTTATTGCAATACATTCACACTAAACATAAAGATACTCTTGAGGCATGAGTGACTTGTGTCGATGTATTAGTACCTTGATTAAGAAATAGAAGCACACAAATTGTGAATCACGATATGTTTGTTTTTGAGATTACACAGGTCAATGCTAGAGTGGAAAAACAATTCATGGCATAACACACTCATGACTTTTATTCCACATGCTCACAATTATGTACACAACCAACTTGTATGTACAACATCTCAGATACAGAGTGAGTAAAGCAGGTGAGCCATGGACATTTTCACCTCCATAATTAACGTCCAAAGGTGGGGAAAGAAAGCCATTCCCATTTGCTCTATCCATTCATATCTATGCTTACTTCAGTAGATGAATGAGAACTAGAATATCTCTTATAGAAAAATATTTACATACCTTGAGATCACTTATAGTTCGAATTGCATAAAGAAAGTTTATATTATGAATTAGTGGTACTAGCAAAGTTTCATACACAAGTGCATTCAAAGACAACCAAAAGGAGTTATGGAAGGGCTTTAAAGGAGAGAAATTGTTTAAAGATATAAAATGAACTCAAGGAAAGTTTACTAGTGAAGACGTAAGGCATCAACAAAATCAATTGTGGTACTTTTAAAGTACATTCATAATGATCTAGATACTCGTCACTCTTCTTGCATCAAGGAGTATCAAAAGATTAAATTATAGTACATCCTATCTAAATATAGCAGCCATATTAAAAACTACATAAAAATAAATTGTTAGCCATGGAAGTTAAGAATGTGTAGATTTCTCATAGGCAGTGGTTTATTGGGGCTTGTTGGTGGAACAAATGTAGAACTAGTTTGGGGAATAATCCAAATTATCATGAGTTGAGGAGTTTCAAAGAATGGAAGCAACATCATTACATTGTAAAGATGAACAAAGTAAGTGATGCATTGGAATCCATAGGTTGTCAGATAGATGATGATGACAAGTTGCATATACATTGAATGGTCTTAGGGATGATGAAAAATCGAAGGCCTTTGAGAGTTCTATATATATCAGCCATAATCTTCCGGACTTGTTAATGGCATTAAGTGTCCCTGATGAAATGAACATTGGAGGCTCAAATGGAAAGGGCAATGAATCCGAAGCATTTTACACAGGTAAAGGAAGAGGTGGAGAAATAATTTAAGGCAATGATAGAGGAAGGCAAGGAAGAGGACCAAATGGAACCTCTGATCATGGCCCAGCAAGCAAATTTTCTTTATCAAGGAGAAGAGGTAAGTTTACAAGAATATAAGGAAGGTACAATCAAACTTGAGACAACAACGAGTCCAAAGGATGCTATATATGTGGAAAGTATGGCCCTTATGAAAGGGATTTCTATCATAGGGACAACAACAATTCAACATACAAATGAGAGTATATTAGATATGAAGCAAATGAGTGATTCTAAAAAACAAGGGTCAAACCTATGGTACATTGATAGTGGGTGCATCAATCACATGAGCTGCAATGAGGACATTTTCACAAATGTGCAAGTATCATCAACCAAAGACCATTTAGAGATAGATGATAATAACCCCCGTGCTATCACGCAAATAGGTGACCTTATGTTGCGTTATTCTTGTAGGCTAAGTGTTTGAAGGATGTTATTCATGTTCCTACAATCATAAAGAACTTTGTTTCTATGTTTCAACTAGTTGAGAGACGATTACATATCAAGTATAACCAAAAGGTATGCTTTGTAGAAAATCCTATAGAATGGTAAAATGTGGTCGGAGAAGGTAGAAAGTAAGGAACGATACTGAAATTGGATGTGAACATCATTACATTTCAAATATCAAGGAAGTAAGTGATGCATTGTGACTCATAGGTTGTCACATAGATGATGATGACAACTTGCATCTACATTGGATGGGATTAGGGATTATCAAAAGTCGAAGGCTTTCACCAAAAAAATATCTTACAACTTTCTAAAGTTAAAGCTACACCATGCTATTATTGACCATTTTTCATTACTCAAAAGATTAATAACAATTCATTTAGATTACTCATACAATCATATTGAAATATACATAGCTCTTTTCATACTAGGTTACTAAAATCCATTCAAAGGTATGTTACAACTTACTCCTATCCTCGATGATCCTTCTTTGCTTGAAGAAGAATCTTAAATGTTAATATCTATGAAAATAGTTCATCATGACATAACTACTACAGATATAAGTACACAATATCATAGATATTTTTTAAATTATAAAATTCATTCTATTCAATAATGCTACATGATACAAAATACTTCATCAACAACTCATGATGGTCACTTAATTTATACATATCATTCACATTCATAGTAATTTAACTCCTCCAAGATACATTTCCATGTATCTTGTTTTAACTCAAACATGCTTATTTGATGTTCAATGATGGTACATGTGATTTTCCATCAATATCTATATTATTTCTATCAACTGAGTTCAGTTGCTTTTTCAATTAGCTGGCATATAATAAGTTATGGAATGATTCAATTATTGGAGTTTATGAGTGAGATATTAATGTGTATTATGTTTTGATATAGCAACTAAAGGTTAATGAGGTCATGCATGGGCCTCAACTTATTCGGATGTGTATGAACACTAAGAGAAGTTTTATTTTCTATATATTTTGTAAGCAAAGACCCATGTAGAGGGTTTTTCTATAAATCAATAAGAGTAGTGGTTAAGATAAGGATCATTCTAGATCACCATTTTTTGAAAATAAAAGCAAAGTTTCTCTATAAAAGAGAGTAAATTGTTACTTTAGACCTACTTTATCGAGCACTACCCTCATTGTAATATCTATTTTGGCCATAATAAAAATCCTGTAAATGCATGCACTTTGTAGACTCGTGCAACTAAGTGTGTGGGGGGATATTACATTCACTACTGTGTACTATCTCATCCACTGTGTCACTCTGTTTTGTGTGTGTTTTCAGATTTCATAATCTTTGTGTATGCATTTCCATAAGATCCTACAACAACATCAGTAGACGACACTTTGTTCTTAGTCTATGTAAAAAGGGAATAGGTTTGAGATGAAAAGGAACAAAGTTCTTACTCATGTAAAAAAAAGAATCGATATATGTATCTAAGGGTGTTTTTTATGTAACAAGCTCTAAACACTTCCTTGTGACTCAACACGTAAATGAAAGCGATAAACTTGGGGACAGAGGATACCAAGATCCTTAGATGATGCTCCTATAATCATACAAACAAACACATAAGCGAGGACTAGATGGAGATCTGCACTACCCTCCTTATACTATGAAAATGAACAATGTACATACGCTCAGGGTGGTGGTTATCCATGTTGTGTTGTTATTGAACAACATTCACGCAGAACATAAAGATATTCTTAAGGCATGAGTGACTTGTGTCGATGTCTTAGTATCATGATTAAGAAATAGAAGCACGCACAGATAAGTGAATGAGAGTTTAAACAAATGAAGGCAGAAGAGTATAAAATAATCTCGAAGGGGTAATCTTAATGGAGAAATAAAAGATAGAAGAGGCATGTGTGATGACCTGAAGCAGATAGATTATTGTTCATTGAAACTGCAATGTCCTACCTCAAGAAGACATTGATGATATAAATATGGGGTCAATGAAAGGGATTTATTGTAAATGGGGCAGACATGTAATCTTAGCTTGTTCTTCTGTGGGTACTAGAAAAAGAAATGCAGGAGTAGTGGAGAAAGATGTAGTGATTATCGCGGTCTGTGAGATCTGTCGCCAGATCTAGCAGTACATGTGAGGTTCAAAGACGGAAATCCAAGAAGCCGGAATGAGGCGTATATTGACAAAAGCTAAAAGATTGGCTAATCTGGAGAGAAGGAAGTTTGGGAAATCACCTTTATAATACATTGAGAATGATATACTGGCTCTCACGATTTAGGAATTCTTGTCGTGCTCTAGTAGTACAGATCAAGATCAAAGGAGAGAGTCCACTTAGCCGGTGGAGTGTGATCAATATCAACAAGCGTACATGAAGCTAAACCACGAGCCCCTAGAAAGGCCCCCGTCCCTCCGATAACGGTGAGATAGCGTACAGGATCTACCTCCCGCACCTGCCCGAATATGTCGATGGTCCCTTTGAAGTCGCCCTCGGTGATGTTGGCAGTGAAGAGATGAAAGAGCGTAAACTCTGTGAAGGAGTTCAGGACGTAAAATCCCTGCGCCTTTCCAAGGGACTTGGAGGTGTTGGAAGGACCGGCAGTGAGCGGGTCTTCAAAGGTATTCATTACGCCGAAGGAGAAAGGGTTGGGAAAGCTGATGTTGGGAGCGCGGCCGTAGATGGAGTTGAAGTAGTTCGTATTGTTGACGACGGGGTTGTAGACAGTATTGTGCAAATAGAAAAGGAATTTGCTCGGCCCGCAGGGCAGTTTTTTCACATGCGAAGATGCACCGTGTGCAGGAGTGCCCCATACTGCAATGCAAGCTGCTAAAGCAACAAAGAGGGCAACGCACAGAACTCTGTTGTTCCTATGTCCCATGGCTATGATTGAATTTGAGTGCTGAGGGGTGTTTAGAGATAAGAACTCCGATCTATCGTCTCAATGGCGATAGCCGAAAGAAAGAGTGGCTGTTGGAAATTCAACACAGGCATGGGCTATAAAAAGAGTGACAGGTCGGCGTTGACCGGCCATATGCCTCATCAGTGCCCCTTATGCAATACGTGTTTGCGTTTGTGAGATTAAGCGGGTCAATGACAGACTGGCAAAAAAAACAAAAAAAGATAAAAAAAAACTCGGGGCATAACACACTCATGGCTTTCATTCCACATGCTGGCAATTATGTACAACTTGGGTCTAACTGTAACGCGCCCAACTTGGGGCTCACGTTGTTGAGCACTTGTATATACAACCTCTTGGATACGCATGGACTAAGGCAGGTCAACCATGCGCATTTTCACCTCCATAAATCAACTCCAAAGGCGGGGAGAGAAAGGCTATGCTTTCTCCATTCATATCTCTGCTTACTTCAGGTAATAGCTGAAAGAGAACCAGAATACGTCTAATAGAAAAACCTTTACAAATAGCTCTAAGAGAAAAATCATGACAAATAGAGATAATGTCTTGGAAGAATATCTGTACAAATAATTCTACCAGAAAAGTTTGTACATAGGGGTAATCAACCCTCCACGGATGGCACAAAAGCAACTAACAATTGATCTATCTTCATTCGAAGGTGAATATGGATCATTGGCACAAGTTATATGTAAAATAATGTGGCTCAAGAAACTTATGTTAGATTTATATTTTGACTTAAATCATTTTCCAATAATGTGTCACAACATGAGTAGTGTGACAATAATAGTAGTGTGACAACATGAGTAGGCGCTGTGAGTTATGTTGCTATGGGACTTTAAGAAAACCACTATGTTCGTCCGTTTAGTATCAAAATAGATACAATGAAAAAGAAGTATGATACATAAAAAGCGTACCATGAAATATCAAAGATAAGATTTCATCCGTATCTCTTTGAACAACTAGGTATTTCCCTGCATGGTTCTAAGATATACAAATCGGATCTTTTTTTTTTTGGGATAAAAGTTATTTAAAGTATAAAAGGAGGAGATACAAGAAAGCTAGAGAAGTTTGGAAGGAATCTTTCTAACATTTTATACTCTTCTATGATGAACACCATGTGGTGCGTAAAAGAAGTGGGAGTGGGTGTCCATTCCCACTAGAAAACGTAGGGACTTGTGAATTGAACATTCTTTGAGCCTTCTAGATTTTCCAAAAGTCTTTTCTCTTAATAGCATACCATATGGGTTACATCGAGGCTCATCATTTTAATGAGTGAAGCTTGCTTCTAATTGACTTGTTTAACCAACAAAAGGATCTTTTTGAGGTTTTATCAGGTCACCATGCTGAGACACAAAAACAATAACTAACCGAAGCCTTTCCAACAATTACAACATCTCTTGTGCCACATGGGAACATTGCAAATGCTAATCGCTTTCACTACAATAAAAACACAAATTACTGATAGACAACAGTTTAATTAAAAACGAAAAACATAAGTATTTGCCTCAAAAATGAACTTATCGACAAAAAATTATATAATTTTCAAGATGAACAGATATTTTTATCGATATAGAGGTTGATATAAGTGTCACTTGCGTATTGTGGGATATAGCCACCATTATAACGACTTCTATAGGGGATTTTTTTCTTGAAAATTTTGGGATGCATTTTTTTAAATAAAAAATGCAATTTCACCATTGCCATAATGACAAATATAGTGACCGAGGAAAAATTAATTCTCAATTTCTATATCGACTAGAAAGTGCTCAACAAAGCTTCCCTATCAAAATGTACTCATTTCTTGTAATGTTTGTTTTTTAGGAAGTCTATAATTCTCTCAAGAATCTATCTCAAAGCACATGCACTACAACATATCGAGGGAATACCGACGGTCAGTGTACCGACAGGCAGCTGTCGGCGTCAGTATACCCCTCGGCAAATTTGGGAAAGATGCAATGCCTCGGAATCACAGCTACGTTGCCTCGAAATGACGGCGTCGGTATATGCGTCAGTATAAGCATTGGTAGTTTGCTGGAAATACCGACGCATATACCGACGCTTATACCGACGCTCTCTTTTTAATTGGGCCCGAACCTGAAATTCGTCATTCTGCTCGTTTTGAAAGTAGAACTTCTGCTTTCGGGTTTGTGCGCACCAACAACAGAACTCTGTTTGTCATCCTCTGTCTCTCTCTCCCTCTCTCCCTCCCTTCCCTCTCTCTCTCTCTCTCTCCCTCTCCCTCTCTCCCTCCCTTCCCTCTCTCTCTCTCTCTCCCTCTCTCTCTCTCCCTCCCTCTCTCTCACTATCTCTCTCTCTCTCTCCCTCTCTCTCTCTCACTCTCTCTCCGTCTCTCTCCCTCTTTCTCTCTCCCTCTCTCTTTCTCTCTCCCTCTCTCTCTCTCTCTTTTTTCTTTTTCTATGTTTTTTCTTTACTAATATGTTCTTTGTTTGGTTTTGCAAGAGATTTTGGGATGAAATCTTTGGAAATTCGACAAAGAAGAACTTCAAGTGGATTTTGACGATCGTGTCAAACAATTCTCTCACTCTCTCTCTTTCCCTCTCCTTCCCTCTCTCTCTCTAAACACACCTCTATTTTTATAGATCTGACACTTTGGTAAGTAGATCGCACATATTGTATCACTATGTTTTTTTTCTTTATGTTTTTGCTTTTCTAATATCTTCCCTCTTTACTTTTGCAAGATATTTTTGAGATCAAATCTTTGGAAATTCAACGAAGGAGAATTTCAAGTGGATTTTGACAACTTTGTTTCAAAAATTACATAAATGTAAGTAAAACATATATCACTCTTTTATCTTTCTTTGTATTTTTGTTTTCTAATATCTTCTCTCTGTATTTTTGTTTGAGAGAGAGAGAGCGAGAGAGAGAGAGAGAGGGATACATGCATATGCATACATGCATGCATGCATATGGATACATGCATATGCATAGATGCATGCATGCATATGCATACATGCATGCATGCATATGCATACATGCATGCATGCATGCATATGCATACATGCATGCATGCATATGCATACGTGCATGCATGCATATGCATACATGCATATGTATACATGAATGCATATGCATACATGCATGCATGAGGGATATGCATATGCATACATGCATGCATGCATATGCATGCATGCATATGGATACATGCATATGCATACATGCATGCATGCATATGCATACATGCATGCATGCATATGTATACATGAATGCATATGCATACATGCATGCATATGCATACATGCATGCATATGCATACATACATGAATGCATATGCATACATGATACATACTATTGCATATGTATACATGCATGCATATGCATACATACATGAATGCATATGCATACATACATGAATGCATATGCATACATACATGAATGCATATGCATACATACATGAATGCATATGCATACATACATGAATGCATATGCATACATACATGAATGCATGCATATGCATACATACATGAATGCATGCATATGCATACATACATGAATGCATGCATATGCATACATACATGAATGCATGCATATGCATACATACATGAATGCATGCATATGCATACATACATGAATGCATATGCATACATACATGAATGCATATGCATACATACTTAAGCATGCATATGCATATGCATACATACTTAAGCATGCATATGCATATGCATACATGCTTAAGCATGCATATGCATATGCTTACATGCTCAAGCATGCATATGCATATGTAAGCAAGCAATCATATGCTTACATATGCATCCATGCTTAAGCATGCATATGCATATGTAAGCAAGCAAGCATATACATACATGTATATGTACATACATACATACATACATACATGCATACATACATGAATGCATATGTATACATGCATGCATATGCATACATACATGAATGCATATGCATACATACATGAATGCATATGTATACATGCATGCATATGCATACATGCATGCATATGCATACATGCATGCATGCATATGCATACATGCATGCATGCATATGCATACATGCATGCCTGCATATGCATACATGCATGCATGTGTATGCATACATGCATGATACATACATATCCATATGCATACATGATATATACATATGCATATGTATACATGCATGCATGCATACATATGCATTCAGGTATGTATGCATATGCATGAATGTATACATACATGAATGCATGCATATGCATGCATACATGCATGCATATGGATACGTGCGTGCATATGCATACCTACATGAATGCATATGTATACATGCATGCATGCATATGCATACATGTATGCATATGCATACATGCATGCATATGCATACATGCATGCATATGCATACATACATGAATGCATATATATACATGCATGCATGCATATGCATACATGCATGCATATGCATACATACATGAATGCATATGTATACATGCATGCATATGTATACATGCATGCATGCATATGCATACATGCATGCATATGCATACATGCATGCATGCATATGCATACATGCATGCATGCATATGCATAAATGCATGCATGCATGCATGCATATGCATACATACATGCATGCATATGCATACATACATGAATGCATATGCATACATACATGAATGCATATATATACATGCATGCATATGGATACATGCATGCATGCATATGCATACATGATACATACATGTGCATACATGATACATACATATGCATACATGCATGCATGCATATGCATACATACATGCATGCATGGATATGCATACATACATGAATGCATGCATATGCATACATACATGAATGCATATGCATACATGATACATACATATGCATACATGATACATACATATGCATACATGCATGCATGCATATGCATACATACATGCATGCATGCATATGCATACATACATGAATGCATGCATATGCATACATACATGAATGCATATGCATACATACATGAATGCATATGCATACATACTTAAGCATGCATATGCATATGCATACATGCTTAAGCATGCATATGAATATGCTTACATGCTCAAGCATGCATATGTATATGTAAGCAAGCAAGCATATGCTTACATATGCATACATGCGTAAGCATGCATATGCATATGTAAGCGAGCAAGCATATACATACATGTATATGTACATGTAGGTATACAAGCAAGCATATGCATACAAGCTTAAGCATGCATATGCATACAAGCAAGCATATGCATATGTATATGTATATGTATACATGTATGCATATGCATATGTATACATGTATGCATATACATACATGTATTTGTACATGTATGTATACAAACAAGCAGATGCATATGTATATGTATACATGTATGCATATGCATATGCATATGTATACATGAATGCATATGTATACAAGCTTAAGCATGCATATGCATACAAGCAAGCATATGCATACATGAATGCATATGCATACATGAATGCATATGCATACATGAATGCATATGTATACATGAATGCATATGTATACAAGCTTAAGCATGCATATATATACATTGGATGAGATGAGATCTTCATATTGCATCAGATGGGATCTCCACGTACACCTTGGGGTGCACATGATCATGATGAATCGAAGATATGTCATATTCGTAATGGAGCTCCAGTTATGGATGCGGCGGGGAAGTCAATGCGACAATGTATACGACAACTCTGCTCTATCGAATTCGTTCATTCAGTAATGCTAAAATGGGCCGAACAGGATAGAGACTCTAAAAATCATATCACACAATGCATATATGAAGAGTACCGGCCAACACCTGACAATCCTGTTGTGAGTTCCGATTGGATACAACATACAGCACGCGAGGTCATGTCGCATCGACGATCGGAAGCTCACGATGCTTTTAAAGCAGGCTTACCGAAGCCTGTATGGCTAGACGCCAAAGAATGGGAATCGATTCAGGATGAACATCAACATACTCCTGATCGGTATCGTCAACAAAGAGATGCGGTGGCCACACGGTTAGATAGGGTTGGAACGTCGCATTTAGGTAGCGGCGGATACGACAGTATGTGCTACCAATTTGTAAGTATGATGTTAATTATTGAAGTTGTGTGTGTTAAGTATATTATGTATATTCATCTAACATTTTGCATATTTACTATAGGAGTTGGCAGTGGGTCGTCCTCCAACGCGAACTGAAGAATCGTATGGATATCGACATGGGCTGACTGCACTGTTACAAGACTTAGAGGGACACGGTGCAATCGTCTCATGGGAGAATATTCTTGATTAGGTAAAGTTATATCTTGGTTTCATGTTTCTAGTTGTTTTTTATAAATGTTATGTTAATTGGTCTTATTTTATACATATGTTTTGTTGCAGGATTGTAGGTGTAAATATTTTGATCAATGCCACAATTTTGTATCACACTCGCATACGACAATGATGAACCATAATTTTGTATTCGATTCCGATATGGAAGTGTTTTGTCACATTGCCACAATTTTGTATTACACTCCTATGTGGCAATGATGTACCATAATTTTGTATTCGATTCCTATATGTAAGTGCTTTGCCACAATTTTGTACATTTTTCATTTATGGAATATACGACTTTCTGTACATGAATCATTGTTCATTTTTGTTCATATAAGTTTATGTTTTTGGTTGCCATTAGAGTACATAACACATGTACTCAGTTGGGCAGAGTGTATTGTCTTTTGCTAAACAACATCATGCTTTAGCAAAAGACAACACACTCTGTCCAAAAAAATTTGTGCAGGTATGGTCGTCGGTATATGCGTCGGTAGGTCCAGCATGGTCGTCGGTATATGCACCGGCACACCCAGCGGACATCGGTATAGACGTCGGTATTTGCGTCAGAAATACCGACGCTGATACCAACGCTTATATCGATGCTTATACCGGCGCCCATACCAGTGCCTTGGTTCCAATACCGACTGCAACACGGACGTCGCGAAGAATTCACGCCCGTTCATTTGCCTCAGTAGCAACCTCGGTATACCCTCAATATGTTGTAGTGATGTCCAAATAGTGTATATTTAATGAGAAATTGCTCTAGGAGTCAAGAGTGGCCTCTATGTGTATACCAATTGAATACAATAACTATTATGTCTTGGAGACATTGGTTCTCACCATAACATTGGGAATTCTAAGTGAGATACCTTGCGTTGTAGCTTATATTTTGTAGTCTACATGTTGAAAAGCTTTGGGGCTCAGTCCTCAAAATTTGAGAGAATCATCTATTCAGTGAACAAAGGTATTTGTTAGTGTGCATGTTTGGGCATCTATGTTTCAAGGTTGCATAGGAAAATTTGACATTCTCCCATCATATTCTCCTTTATGTATTTTGAATATAGACTATCTAGTGGAAAAAGATGAAGTAAAGTTATCAAGAGTGAGGAGAAAAGCTAGATATTGAGAGCTTCCTACTGAAAGGTGAATGAATCTCATTTATGAATAATTGAATGGTGACTTGAAAAGGATTCAAGAGATGTACTCTTGTATCTTTTGAAACTTCTTTTCCTCTATTTCTAATTTAAATATAAAAGGATCTACTAAAAAGTGTAAAGGAATCAAGAAATTGTGTTGCAACATCACACAATAAGTTGATTCTTAAACTAAATACCAATCCTAGAAACATGTTTTGATCTACAACATCCAACTTAGGCATGTTAGACAAACCCAGGTACACCAAAGAACACAATTTGAAAGTAAGAGAATAAAAGACGTTGGTTGACAATATCGTTGAGTTGATTTTAGAGTTACAAACTCCACTAAAATGAAACTTAGATCCATTCATCCCAAAAATACTTAGATATAGAGAATCCAACCAATTGAGAGAAGTTCATGAAATATTTAAGAATATTATAGTAGTGAAATCAATCTTGAAGGAAAAGAGGAAGTTTGTAGAAATCAATGTAATGGAATATCTAGATGCTCTTTAAGAGAAATCCTAGATCCATCGCATGCTTGAAGATATGTTGATCCCTTACGTTGGAGTCTGTTGTGTATGGATCTCTTTTAGAAAATATCCATGCACATGCCATGATGGAGTGGGATGCATAAGATATTTTTCTTGGATGATTTTTGTTAGAAAAGCTATGATAGTATCCTAAGATCTGTACCCTCCACCTAATTCCAATATCTTTTTAAAATATGTAGAAAATTTATAAGAATAATTTTTTCCAATATCGCAAATTCATGGGATAATTATATATAGAATTATGATTGAGAAAAAATAACACACATTGTAGGGGGGATTGCTAAGGTGAGGCAATGAAAATCCTCTTTTATGAAATCCCAACATAATCTCAACCTAGGGACACTTAAATTAGGTATCCCAATGTCTCCCTAACTCCTCCAATTGCTAAAGTTGTATCCACTTCTAGGGATTTTTCAAGCCTTCAATTCGAGATACTAAGCAAAAAATGGAGAATGTTATGACAATGCAAGATTCTTCATCCAGGGTGATTTCTAATCAACATACAATAATATATTCTATGGGTATCCAAGAGTGGAGTCCTAGTCAATACAATCCTATGAATGGAGTTCCACAACCTTTTATCATGCCTCAAGTGACTCCATCTACTCCGTTTTTCATGATCCATCTTATGCATCACTATTCAATTAAGTATAATTTTGGGTAAAATGAAAGAAGAAATATTGTTGGCAAGACATGTGTATGATTTGATTCAATGAGAATTTGACCTATGCTTGTGAAGCATAGAAGGAAGCTAAAGAAGAAGATTTAGTCACAAAAACTGATGGAAAGATTTTTTATTTTAAGATACAGCTTCCTTTACCTCTAAATTGGTGGAAATATGGGATGTGAAAGTTGTATGAGACTTGTTAGCTCAAAACACTAAAGTATGAGCCCTAAACCTTAAGCCACTATTGCCAAATGAGTGGGAATATGAGGAATCATAGACCCATATGAACTATTTAATTAAATTTAGTGCGTGCAAGAGATGCAATCATGAAAAAGACTACTTGGAAGTCTCCATTGTCTCAATTCCTTATATTCTCGCACATTTCTAATGTTGAAGAAAATAGAAGGAGAGATGAACTACAAGATGAACATGATATTGATAGGAGACTGACCAAATAACAAGCATGTTTAATACTCATACCTTCGCGGAATCCATCTTGACCTAATCAACTAAAACTATAGGGGTGAGGTACTCTATCTCTATTATGAATAGTAGAGGTCTTTTTTAAGATTTACATGTAACGAAATGTATTTTAACATATTGAATGCTAATATAATATGACTCTCATGGTTATGCATAGATTAACTATATTCCTAAAAAGCATCCACAAGATCCATAACTTCCTTTTCAATCATACGATTGAATCTACCATTCATTAATACCATGAAAGTAGAAACTACATTTAAATATGTCCGAGTGGCATAACCAAGTGCTCATAATCGCAAAAGACATCCTCGGATTTGTCTTATACATACATCATACTCCTTAACCCTAATCTAGTGCTAATAACTTTATAAATCTATCCTAGTAAGTAGTTTTTCTCTATTGAGAGAATCATCTAGATTATCTATTCTAGAAATGGGGTATTTATACTTGAAAGTTATCTTACTAAGTGTGCAATAATGTATGTATATTTGATAATACCCATCCTTGTTCTTGATTAGTAGAATTGGTGCTCCAAATGATGACTAGGTGGATCTAATTAACACTTTCTCTAAATAGACTTCCACCATGTTTTACACTTTCTTCTCCTTCTTTAGGGTTATGAAGAATATACGCATAGTGGTTGGATGCACACATGGCATCAACTTAATCCTATGGTGAATAATCTTTCAAGGAGATAAACTAGAAGGTAATGCCTATAGTAAAAAATCTTGTAATTCTACACAGCTTCTTTAAAAGTACTTATGCACTTACAAATGAGCTTTCTTGACTAAAACAATCCATCATAACATGAGATGAATATAAACAATCTATTAAACAAATCTACATGAAAACAATTTTGAGAAGCTTTCTTGAAGCAAAGATGTGTGTTTCTTGGAGATTCGGCTTCCTAGGTATTCCGAATCACTTTGCACCATGCTCAATTTGACACACGTGCAATGCAAAATCTATAAATAGTTTTTCCCAAAATTCAACTTTTACTAAAAAATATGTCAAAAACATTCATTCATGTGATCTTAAAATCTAACATATCCTCGTATGATTAGAGCTATATAGGAAAAAAACTACTAATCACTCCCATGTCTCTATCACCTTCCCATGGGCAAAATCAACTCTTTCGTTGTAAACTTCTTGCACATTGTTTAAGTGTGGTTGTTTGAATATGTAGGAGATGATAACATTATGTGTGAATTGCATGTCAAAAATTAGTTTAAGAATTTTTCTTTCTATGAATCCTCTCATGACAATAAACTTCATGTTTGCAAATTATTAACCTTGCTATGACATTTGCAGAAGAACAATCACTAGAATTAGAGGTGCATTTTTAATGAGCATCGCAGAAACTATGGGAGATGGTTTCTAAGATGGGGACGTACCAAAAATTCTCATATTCATCACTCCCTAAAAATGTAGGATATATTTATATGGTCTAATCATTTCATTCCTCTTAGGACAGTCTTTAATTGATGTTGTCTTAAGAAACCATAACATAATGCTTCCTTAAATGCCCACTCTTTCTATTGTAGAGTCAAAATAGACTTATTAAGAGCCCGTTTTAAGAGAATTTGTACTTTTATTTTAGTTTCTAAAACACTCTTGATCATATGCTCCTACATATCCTCTCTCAAACCTACACAATCATAAAAAATAAAGCACTCAAAGAACATGACCAGATCATCTTAGCCAAAATGGATCTTTGGAATGTACATACAAGCTCTTGGATAAACATAGGATAAGAAAGAACAACCATGCACACATATATACATTTTCATATCAAATGTTCAAGCTCAAAGGTAGGAAAAGGAAAGCATTCCATTTTCTATTCCCATTCATGTCCATTTTTACTTCAATAGCTAAAAGGGAAGAAGAGGTATAAGAAAAAGGTCTCTAAAAATAGGGAATCAACTCTATACTCAATATCATGGTATGCTATGGCTAAATTGATATCAAAACTTGCATATAATGGACATCCACTATCAATGATAATTCATATACATGTTAGACCACATGCAAGTTTTATTCAAGGTACAAAACATTCATCTTGGGGGAGAAAATTTGTTGAAGTTCCAAAAGAAAAAAAGTGATAATTGATGTTGAATGTTCGAATAGGTATATCTATAAAAAATTTAATTCCTAAGGGATCCAACTTATATCAAATCAAACTCTATCAAAAATAAAGTCACAAAAATAAATCCTTTTTTTGTCGATTTCAACTCATGAAAAAATTACTTAGAATGCCTAAAACATACAAAAGGAATGGAAGATGTACTCACATACATTCAATGGAAGTTTCAACAAATTCATTTATGTTTTAGGTATAAGAGTGTAAAAAAATGTTGGATTTTGAGATCTATAGAAGCACGCAAATAGCACAAGGAAGAAGAAGAAGCTTGGAGCACAACACACAATACTAAATGTATTACTAGGAGAATGTAGAAAAATAAGTAACCCATTAGGGTTATAGGCATATATACAACCTAGGGGGGTGATAGAGAGGGTTAATCTCCAAAAGAACAAGCTACGCTTGAAATTAGAGCACCTCTATATCAAGTGTAACTCAAAACATTCACCAATTTGGAGGATTAATGATCAATTATAAAGATTTTGGATAAACCGTGAAGAACATGATTCTACAGAAAGTTTGCTGCACATATTTCTTTCATGGACTTATCAAATGTGTAAAGTTTTTTATAAAACTTTGCACAAGGTATTGCCTATACTTTTTGCACCTTGTCCAAGTTAAATCATTCCAAAAAAACTCAGTAGATCTTAAGAAATGATCTCAACAAGTCACTTATGTCTAGAACTGCTCTTTTGAGAAGTCAATTCAGACACCTGTAACTTCTAACACTTGGTTCTCTCAATCTAGAACCTATTTATGAAAATTCTTTTAGCCATAGATGGCTTACCTTCCAACTTAGATTTTGACTCCTCATTCATGCAAAAATTTAACATGTGCACTGAGAAATGATCAAATCTTTGACCATCGAGATTGGACCTGTTTCAGAAAACAGTGAACACTTCTTCACATGTGAATGTTGCTACTCATAATTCTCACAGCATGTTTACAATTAGGCTCTCAAAATTTACCCATAGACGCATTAACTATGGAATTAGATGTCTACAAAAGGATTCTTGAAATGATCAAGCACAGAAGGAGAATGCACAGAAACATCGGCGGCAATTTTTCTTCCATTACTAGAAAACTTTACATCTAGATGAGAGAGATAATCTTCATACTTCTCAAGTGTCTAATCACACCTAGTTCTTCTGAATTCTTGTATTCTATACTCTCATACATTTGCCCCGAGATTTTTCCTTTGTATATATAGTCAAATATTTACAAGCTTATGACTATACAAAAGTATAGGTGAACTATATGTGTACACATCTTCATCTTCTGAATATGCACTTCCTTCATGCTTCATAACTTGATCTTTTCTTCAGTCCTTGACTTCAATTCTTCATCAAAACATCAATTGTTGATTGTCCTGCACCAACAACTCCCCCTGAATCATCAATTGAGGTTTTCTCTATCTTCTTTATGCCTGCCATATCTTTGAATCTCTGTAGCTTTGGTCCATCCAAGCTCATGGTTAGCATATCAGCTATCTGATCTTTTGTTGAAGTATGTATGACTTCAATCTCTTTATCCATCACCTTCTCTCTTAGGAAATGGTAATGAATCTCAATATGTTTAGTCCTGGCATGAAAAAGAGGATTAGCAGCTAAATACAATGAACTCATGTTATCTCCATGAATAGTGGGTGTACTCTGAATAATGTCAAAACTCTTTATAAGAGTCTTAAGCCATATCACTTCCTTTGCAGCTTCCACCATACCTTTATACTCTGCTTCTGTAGATGACAAAGAAACTATGTGTTGCATCTTTGAACACCATGAAATTAACTTATCTCCCACATAACACAAGTATCCATAAGTGGATCTCCTATCATCAGGATTACCTACCCAATCTGTATCACTATAGATCTTGATGTTTGTATCTCATGTAAAACCATAATACAAACCTTCTTTGAGTGTACCCTTAATGTACCTCAACACTCTTTGTCCTGCAATCCATTGTTCTTTCCTAGGACAATGCATGAATTGAGACAATACTCCAACTGCATATGACAAGTCAGGTCTAGTTAAAGTAGCATAGATTAGACTACCAACCAAAATTTGATATAGATTCATGTCCTTGAACTCTTCTCCTCCATATCTACTCAATTTATGATTCACCTCCATTGGAGTAGGTGCTACCCTGCAATCATCCATTTTAAACTTGACCAACAAGTTCTTCATGTACCTTTCTTGAGTTACATACACTCCATGCTGAGTGTATGAGATCTCCATGCCCAAGAAATATGACAAATATCCCAAGTCACTGATCTTGAACTCTTTCTCCATTTGCTTCTTTAGACCTTGAATGCCATTCTCATCTGTACCTGTAAGAATTATATCACCAACATATATGCACATGTAAATCAACCCATCTTCACTTGCTTTAAGAAGCAAGCTACTATCTCTTTTAGATACTTGGAATCCAAGTTCCTTTATGAACTTCACAACATTCCATGCCCTTGGGGCCTACTTCAAGCCATACAAAGCTCTCTTGAGCTTGCAAACATGATTTGGATACCTTTCATCTCTAAATCCTTGTGGTTGCTCCATGAAAACATCATCTCTCTCTCAAATATAACCATTTAGAAAAGCATTCTTCACATCTAATTGACATAATTTCCAACCTTTACATGCACCAATGGCTATGAGTGTCCTAATAGTTGTCATCTTTGCCACAGGACTATAGGTCTCATCATAATCTACACCATATGTCTGAGCAAAACCTTTCACAACAAGTCTAGCTTTATACCTAGACACACTTCCATCTGCATACCTCTTTCTCTTCTAGACCCATTTGCATCCAATGATCTACTGACTATTTGCTTTAGGAACCAAATCCCATGTCTGACTCTCCATCAATGCATCATACTCTTCCTGCATACCTTTCTCCCAATTTTCCTTACCCTTTGCCTCTTCATACGTAGAAGGGTCTTCATCTACCTTTACCATATATGCATAATTTTTGGTAGCCAAAAAAGAAGTGTCATAGCTATACCTTGTAGGTTGCCATTTGTGTTTGATGACCTTCTAAGTTCTCCACTCCTTGAGGTTTCTTGTTCATCACATTCTGGATCAAACCTTGGCACTTCTTCATTCAACTTGTACTTCATTGTTCTCTTCTTCATCAAATATATGAACCTTTGATTTACCTTTCTTTTGATTCACAACTTCTTCATCACATGCATAAATATTGATTGTACCTACATACCAAGTACCTTGCTCATCAAATGTAACATCCTTTGACACTAGGAATTGTTTTGTGGATGGACTCCACAATCTATATCCCATATGCTTATCATCATATCCAATGAATGTATAGTTTTCAGCTTTGGGTTCCAATTTACGCCTTAGTTGTGATGGCACATATGCATATGCCAAACAACCAAATATTTTGCAATGATCTAAAGTAGGTCTCTTACCCCACCATGCATCATATGGTGTCATACCCTGCAAAGCTTTACATGGTAATCTATTGACCAAATATGTAGTTGTATTTATAGCCTCAGCCCACAAATAATTTGGGCAATTTTTCTCCTTCAACATGGACCTTGCAAACTCAATAAGAGTTCTATTTCTTCTTTCTGCTACACCAATCTATTGAGGAGAGTACCTGCAAGTAATTTCCCTTTTTATACCTGCATTCCACAAGTATACCTTAGTCTCTTCAACTTATGACCTGTAATTATCTCTGCATACACATGATAATGTTTGAATGTATTGAATACCTCTGAATTATCTTTGATCTTATGTCCTCCATAAGTGAACAAGGCATGACCAATATTACCTTGGATCTTCAATGTGAACAATCTTCCTTCTTTCTTCCCAGAAACAAGTTGTTTATACCCATTGCTAGGGTCTTCCACAAGCACTCCTTCATTAGTGAACCTAACTTCATAACCTTTTTCAACAATTTTCCTACACTTATCAGATTCTTAGGAATTGTAGGAACATACAAAACCTTACTCAAGAGAGTACTTCCATCAATAGCCTTCACTGATCCAATTGACTTCACATTATGCTTTGTATTGTCACCTGTTTGAACAACATGCTTAGTTATCTTATTCTCCAAATCAGTCATCAAAGCTACATTGCCACTCAAGTGATTACTACACCCTGAGTCAATGCAGAAGACTCTTTGGTCTTCACTTTGCCTTTCACAGGTTGCATTCATTATCAATGTTGAATCCTCCTGCTGTTCTGAAGCATAATTGTAGTAGGTATTGTTGTATGGTTGACTTTGGAATCCTCTACCTGTATTTCTTCCAAAGTAACCTTTACTATCTCTACCTCTGAAATTACCTCTTTGATTTCTGCCACCTCTTCCTCTTGAGTTAAAATTCTGATTATATCCACCATTATTCTGAGTATTATGCCAACAGTCATTAGCTAAATGATTTGTCTTACCACAAATCTAGCAAGCTTTAACTCCATCTTTATTACTCCTGCCTCTTCCTCTACCTTTGTCACCTCCTCTTCCTCTTAGGAAGTTGTCTTGGCTAGTTGTACCTTCATCTTCATTTACTTGTTGCTTCCCTTTGATATTCTTCTTCTTATCCTTTGAATACATTGCATGACCTGTACTCTTATCACTTTCACCTTTGACATCGTGCTCAAAGGTTAGCATATGTCCTAGCAACTGATTTAAATCAGGAGTGAAATGATCAAGTGATAATTCAGTAGACAAAATGAATGGCTTCCATTTGTCATCACCTCTTAAACCTGTGAGGATTTTCCTTACCAATTTATTCTCCTCAATGTCTTCATCAACTTCTCCTAATGCATCTGCAATGTCCTTCATCCTTGTTACATAATATGAGATGGATTGAGAAGCCTTCTTCTTGAAAGTGGTAAATTTTGCCCACAAGGATGCCTTCCTTGACTTTGTAGTGTTTTGGAAATGCTCTTCCAAAGCATTCCATATATCACTTGCACTTTCAAGACCTCTAATGTGAGGTAGCAAGTAGTCATTAACTGCCATGTAAATAATGCTCCTAGCTTGAGCATCTTTCTTCACGCAAGTCTTCAAATCTAATAATTCATCCCTAGTTGGAACACTAGGATCTCTGAACTGAGGCTTTTCTTCTTCACCTCTGATATAACTTATCAAGTCTTTGCTCATAAGATGAGCTTCCATCCTCATTGACCATGCTGGATAGTTCTCTCTATCAAACTTCTCTATCTGAAGAGAATCTCCCATCCTTTCTTCACATGTGTATTGAATTCTTCAAACTTTATGAGTAATAGATGTACCTTTACTTCGAATGATAATTCTTTTGTCTTCCTTGATGTCGTATGGCCTCTTTCTCAAGTTTTTCTCTCAAGCATTCACCTTTTGAATCTTTAGATGTTGAATTCTTTATGACTGCAGCAGTCGGGATCCTCCTTTCTTCAATTTTGATGTTTCCTGCTCTGATACCACTGATGGAGAGGTTTAATCTCCAAAAGAACAAGCTACTATTGAAATTATAGCACCTCTATATCAAGAGTAACTCAAAACATTCACCAATTTGGAGGATTAATGATCAATTATAAAGATTTTTGATAAACTGTGAAGAAGATGATTCTACAGAAAGTCTACTGCACATATTTCTTTCATTGACTTATCAAATGTTTAAAGTTTTTGATAAAACTTTACAAACGGTGTTGCCTATAGTTTTCGCACCTTCTCCAGGTTAAATCATTCCAAAAGACTCAGTAGATCATAAGAAATGATCTCAGCAAGTCACCTATGTCTAGACCTGCTCTTCTGAGAAGTTGATCCAGGCACCTATAACTTCTAACACTTGGTTCTCTCAATCTAGAACCCGTTTATGCAAAGGCTTTTAGCCATAGATCGCTTACCTTCCAACTTAGATTTTGACTCCTCATTCATGCAAAACTTTAACCTGTACACTAAGAAATGATCAAATCTTTGACCATCAAGATGCACATGTTTCAGAAAATAGTGAACACTTCTTCACATATGAATGTTCCTACTCATAATTCTCACAGCCTGTTTACAATTAGGCTCTCAAACTTTAACCATAGACTCATTAACTATGGAATTACATGTCTACAAAAGGATTCTTAAAATGATCAAGCATAGAAGGAGAATGCAAAGAAACATCGGGCGCAATTTTTCTTCCATTAATAGAAAACTTTACATTTGGATGAGAGAGCTAATCTTCATACTTCTCAAGTGTCTAATCACGCCTAATTCTTCTGAATTCTTGTATTCTATATTGTCATACATTTGCCCCGACATTTTTCCTTTGTATATATAGTCAAATATTTACAAGCTTATGACTATACAAAAGTATAAGTGAACTATCTCTGAATTAATGTACATATGTGTACACATCTTCATCTTCTTAATATGCACTTCCTTCATGCTTCATAACTTGATCTCTTCTTCAGTCCTTGACTTCAATTCTTCATCAAAACATGAATTGTTGATTGTCCTGCACCAACAGGGGGGACGTTCTAAAGAGGTAAAAAATAGCATTGAGAGTCCTATTGTGTTCACAAAAATCACTACCGAAGTATATCAACAAATCCCCCTGAGAGTGGTGTCGTGAACAAGGAGTTGGCACTCATGTAAAAGAAAGTGTGAAGCTATGTGGAATCAAACCACAAAAGGAAGTAAGACCAAATCTTTGCAAAAAGCTCTATACTTCTGACTAGGCAAAGCCTTTGTGAAAAGGTCTGCAATATTCTCTTGTGTGGGCACATATGACAAACCTTCAAAACATACAAAATATGTTTGCAGGTTGCAAAAGTCTTTGTATGGGCTTGAGCAAGATCATCATGCATGGCATGCAAGGATTGCTGATTACTTAACTACCATTGGGTTTTTAATGTGTCATGCAGATCATTCACTATATGCAAGGAAGGATGATGATGCCTTCATAACTGTGGCTATTTATGTTGATGACTTGATTTTAGGTGGTGATAATGAAGAAAGCATTAAAGTGGTAAAGCAATTTCTTATGCAGGAATTTGACATGAAAGACCTTCGTACGCTGCGCTATTTCTTGGGCCTTGAGTTTATACATACAGAAACATGTATCTGGATGTTGCAAAGGCAATATGCCTTGTATATGCTACAAAAGTATGTTATGGCTGATTGTAAGCCAATTTCGATGCCGTTGGATCCGAATTTGAAGTTAGATACTACATGAGGTGAGGCATTGGAAACTGCTACTATGTACAGGAAAATTGTGGGAAGCTTGATATATCTCACAATTACAAGACATGATCTTAGCTACACTGTTGGACTCGAAAGCCAATTTATGCATGTTCCCAAGAAGCCAAATTTAGATGAGCTGAGGTGCACTCTAGGTTATGTGAGTGCTACTTTAGATTATGCATTATTTTATGAAGCTAGTGTAGATATGTAGGTTCTTGCATACTCTGATGGAGATTGGACTAGTAGCATTCTAGATAGAAGATCTACTAATGGCTTTCTATTCTCACCTCGGAGTGCAGCTATTACATGGAGCAACAAGAAGCACCCCACTATTGCTTTATTGAGTACAAAGGCTGAGTATAGAGGTGCTGCAATGGCAACATGTAAGGCATCATGGCTAGAGATGCTACTTGCATATTTAGGTGTGGAAGTGCAAAAGCATATCACCATCTATTGTGATAATCTTAGCAACATACAATGAGCACAAAACCCTCTTTCTCATGCTAGAACAAAGCATATCAAGGTACAATATCCCTTCATCAGAGAAAAGGTATTAGCAGGTGATATTGATCTTGTTTATGTGAGAACAGATGAGCAGATTGTTGATATTTTCACTAAAGCACTTAGAGCAAAGAAATTGAAGAAATTTTGAAAGATTCTTGGATTAGAGGATGTGACATTGATCTTGAGGGGGAGTGATCAAGCTCAACATGTGATCATCTAGGATGACACGTATCAATTTTTTCATTTCTCTAACATGTATAGTGGTCACGTTGTTATATGTCATGGATACTTCATTGAGTTGTACTAGATTTATCTAATGAGGGTGATGACACATTGGTTTCTTCCCAGCTCACTCCTTCACGGATATTAGTTTTTTCCTTACATACTGGTCTTTATATACTGCACTTGTTGTATTCTTGTTTTTAGGTCATTCTCGTACATTCCTTTTATGTAATAGAAGAAGAAGAAGATCATTCTTCCTTGCCTCAATCTATGTGTGTGCTCTTCTCCTTGATTGTGAGATTGTGTGTGTGAGTTATCTTCCTTATCTCCTTCCTTATGACATTAAAGTCCAATGATTGATATAACATGGCAGTGTATCAAGCATTGTTAGCTTTAGAATCTAAAAGGCATTAGTAAATGCTTGGACTTGAGTTGGGGAAAGATCTCTAAAAACCCATGGGGTAAGAAAACATTTTTTCAATAGTTCAAGAGATCTTAAAGTTCAAGACTCAGTGTTTATTTTTCTTGCAATGTCAATGAGATTCGATCAAGCTTGGCAAGGTTTGTCCAAGAAATTGCGATTCAAACTACTCTGAAATCTTCCCAAGTATTGGCAATAAAATTCCTTTTGGGGAAGTTTCACTCAAGATCCATTTATCCAATGGAAAGTGTGAAATAAGTGAGTTGTTCCAAGTTTGAACAGAGAAGGTTCCAAGTACATAGTTTGCAACCGTATGAATGGTAATTAAGTCTATAGAAGGTACAACCTAAAAGTTTACCTATCCTTAAAGGGATTTCTTAAAGGTGAAATCCAAAAGCATGAGTGGATGCTTAGACTTAAGTAGTACACAGATTCTTGAAAAATCCTCGAGGTAGCTACTTAAAGCTTAAGTTAGAAAGGAATCTAAAGACAACAAGTGAAACACTCTTGTCACTACAAAATTGGTCAAGTATATCCAATTAGACTTGAATTTGATAAATTCAAGAAATTGGAATGATAATTGGTTTTTCTTTTGAAAAACCTAGTAAAAAAGAACGGATATTCTATCAAAGGTTTTCAAGTTGTTTTCTTCATTTAGGAGTCCTTCTTCTTCATTTGCTAATCTAAAATTCATGTTTCTTGTAAAACAAGTTGATGAAAAATTATCTGAGATTTTATTTCATTATATACAACTTATCCACTATATTTAACTTTCTTTAAGATTAATTTCTAGAACTCTAGATTGAAATGAAGTTTTGCCATATAGCACTCATAAGTACACATGATAGGTCATAAGGTCAGAAGACTTTACTTACTTTTATTTATGTACAATAGCGAATTTTGACTTTCAATCACGTGCAATCTTTTGGTTTTATTTAGCTTAACTCTCACAAACACATATATACATAAGTTCTTATATGGGTTTCCAAAAAAGGAAGCAAATAGTAGAGTATAAAACCATCAAGTATCTCCTCATCTAGCAAAATATTCACATCCTCTATCTACTGGAATATTTATAGGCATGGGGAACAAATAAGTGGACAAGAAAGTATAAATCAAGGACTGATCTAAAGGTAGATTCCTATCATGATTTGACAAACTAACTCTAGGTTCACTTGGAGTTCTAATTCTAGTTTGATTTGAAATTAATCTACTTAATGCTTCTTCTTTAACATCCCTTCTATTTTTTGAAGAACTCATAGGCATGGGAAACAAATACATGGATATAGAAACATAAATCAAAGATCAATCTAAGGGTATATTCCTAGCTCAAGTTAAATCTCTATTCCTAGTTTGATTAAAGCTATTCTAGATGAAGTTTCTGCTTGAATAGAAGAGTTGGCCTCCATGGCTACACAAATGAGCCACAACTGTTTCTCTCTCTCTCTCTCTCTCTCTCTCTCTCTCTCTCTCTCTCTCTCTCTCTCTCTCTCTCTTTTTCTCCATAAATGTACCTATAAGAAAGAAAGCATTAGAAAATAAACACACATACAATTCCTATTTATATACAACAACATGCATTCGTCCACACATACTTGTTTTTATCAACACATTCTTACTCACACCATTGCATATGCATATAACTTAACATTTGGTCACTCTTTCAATACATCACAACTCCTATTATTGAACTGATCATAATTATTTATATACATTTATCAATATTTACAGACACACACATATATAGATTTTTGGTTTTCAAGTTCCATTAAATTTTCTTCTCCATCTTGATGCTCCTCAATAATTTCCTTAACTTCTTTATTTTCTTCTTTTTCTTCATCTATAAGTGTTTCATAATTTTAATTTTCTCCTCTTTCAATAAGTCTGATCTTTTCACATTAATCAAGTCTTTTAGCTTTGTTCATCTAACTCTTTGAATGATTATGTGCCATTATTAAACACCTGACATATCACGTAAGGATCAAACCACCTCTTTACTAATTTATGTCGGCCTTCATATTGTTTGTCTATTGAACTATCATAGACAAGCACCCAATCACCTTTATCTAACTTTTAAGGCCTCAATCTATGGGACTTGGCAAATGCTATCTTATTCTTTTCTCGTAATGCTTTGAGTTTAACTACAATTTCTTCTATTAGGTTCCTTCCTTTTTCTAATTGAAGGATTCATATGGCTAGAAGATCCTCTCTTGAGATCTCATCTTCGAAAGGTAATGAGGTTCATGCTAGATCATGTGACACCCTTGTTGGACTTAGATGTCTATGCAAACATGCAAACAACATAAGGAATAAGAAGAAGCTTGCAGCACAACACACAATATTGAATGTATTACCACTAGAATGTAGAAAGATAAGTAGCCCGTTAGGGAAATAGGCCAGATTCAAGAAAACCATGCAAATCTGGCAGTAGTGATCCCCCCTTGGGATAAAACAACCCAAGTAGTCGGGCACCAATAAATGAGCCAAAGGTGCGCTTAACCTCTTGCCAATGCTTGACTCCTGGGCAATGCATAAACCTTCTCATCTGTGAGATAGAAAATTGAATATCTTGTCGCCTAATGCATAAGCAAATCAAGCATCCAACACCCTGGCGATAGAGAGCAATATCAAATGCCTCTCCAACATCATGAAGACTCAATCCTTAACCTATCTCCATAGGAGTGGCAATAGGTTTACAATCTTCAAGGCCTAAACACTGAAATAATAGATGGAACATCTTTGACACAAAGATGTTCCACCATCAATGTGCATAAACTGAATGCCCAAATAATGGTGCAAATGCCCCAAATCTGGCATCTCAAATGAGGCATGTAAATCAGCCTTGAATTAGCAATATGCTTCTCATGAGGAATAGTGAGGAGGATGTCATCAACATACATCACAATGATTAGAAGAACATCATTAGCACGTGTAAATATAAGGTGATTTTAGTTGGACTCTTATCAAAACCATGTGCAATTAGATAGGCATGTATCTTTTCATACCAAGCACGTGGTGCTTGCTTTAAACCATATAATGTCTTCTTTAACCTACACACCTGGTTTTCATGCCCTTTCTGCACAAAGCCACGGGGTTGAAAAACATACACTTCCTCATGCAAGTCACTATTTAGAAATGCTATCTTAATGTCCAACTGATGTACATTCCAACCATGATGAGCTGCAAGTGCACAAATGCTATACGAAGTACTCATTTAGCAAGTAGGAGCAAAATTCTAATCAAAATCAATGCCTCTTTCTTGTGCATAACCCTTTGCAACAAGCCTAGCTATATACCTATCAGTTGTTCCATCAAGTTTACACTTTAGCTTGTATACCCACTTAGTGCCAATCCCCTTCATGTCAGGGGGCAAGTCACATAAAGACCAGGTACTATTTTTCGTGATAGCATCATATTTAGATTGCATTGCATGTTGGAGTTAGATGTCTGCGGAAGCACGCGAACAACACAAGGATGAAGAAGAAGCTTGGAGCACAACACACAATACTGAATGTATTACTAGAGAATTTCTAAAGATAAGTAGCCCATTAGGGCAATAGGCATATATACAAGCCGGATGAAAAAAACCTCCTAAAGAGGGAAAAAAGTACCCCGGCGGTCCTAGTGTGTTCACACACATCACTACCTAAATATATCACCAAATCCCCCCTTGGAGTGATGTGGTGAACAAGGAGCTGGCACTCATGTATAAGGAAGTGCCAAGCTATGTGGAAATCACTCCACAAAAGGAAGTAAGCCCAAAGATTTGCAGAAAGCTTCAAACTTATCCCTAGGCAGAGCCTTCGTGAAAAGGTCTGCAATGTTCTCCTGCGTGGGCACATATGCCAAGCTGATCTCCCCAGCAGAGAACCTCTTCCTGACATAGTGATAATGCACCTCAATGTTTTTAGTGCGAGCATGGAACATAGGGTTCCTCGCAACTTCCAATGTGCTCTGACTGTCATGGTGGTAGTGATCCCCCCTTGGGATAAAACAACCCAAGTAGCCGAGTACCACTCAAATAGCAAAATATGCGCTTAACTGCCTGCCAATGCTTCACTCCTGAGCAATGCATAAACATGCTCATCTGTGAGACAACAAACTGAATATCTGGTCGAGTAATGCATAAGTAAATCAAGCATCCAATAGCCTGGTGATAGAGAATAGCATCAAATGCATCTCTAGCATCATGAAGACTCAATCGTAAACCTGTCTCCATAGGAGTGGCAATAGGCTTACAGTCTTCAAGGCCAAAATACTGTAATAATGCGTCAATATATTTCATTTGACACAAAGCCATTCCACCATCAACTTGCATAAACTGAATGCCTAAATAGCGATGCAAATTCCCCAAATCAGACATCTCAAATGAGTCATGCAAATCAACCTTAAAATTAGCAATATGCTTCACAATAGGACCAGTGAGCAGCATGTCATCAATGTAGACAACAATGATCAGAAGCACATCATTAGCACGCTTAGCATATAAGGTGCTTTCAGTTGGACTATTCTCAAAACCATGTGCAATCAGATAGGCATGTATCTTCTCATACCAAGCATGTGGTGCTTGCTTTAAACCATACAATGCCTTCTTTAACCTGCACACCTCGTTTTCATGCCCTTTATGCACAAAGCCATGGGGCTCAAAAACATACACTTCTTCATGCAAGTCACCATTCAGAAATGTTGTTTTAATGTCCAACTGATGTACATTCCAACCATGATGAGCTGCAAGTGAACAGATGCTCCGAACAGTAGTCATACGGCATGTAGGTGCAAAGGTTTCATCAAAATCAATGCCTCTTTCCTATGCATAACCCTTTGCAACAAGCCTAGCCTTATACCTATCAACCGTACCATCCGGTTTATGCTTCAGCTTGTATATCCACTTAGTACCAATGGCCTTCTTGCCTGGAGGCAAGTCACATAAAGACCAAGTACCATTCTTCATTCTAGCATCATATTCAGAATGCATAGCAGCCATCCAATTTTCTGAATTTTGTGCTTCATCAAACGAAACAGACTCATTCTCATCACAGAGACTAGATGCAGCCATAGCACAGAGTTCTGATGCAAAAGAGGCACTATGTGAGCTTGAAGGAGTACAATATGACAGAGGTGCATCTAATTTGTTGTCATGCAAAGTCTACACCAGCCGTTTTGGCATAGTTTTTTCCTGCTCAATATCAGCTCTCTCATCAACTAGTGCATCATGTAAATCTACATCCGAAATGGAATGATCTACATCATCACATGAAACCTACAAAGGCCGAGAAGTTGTCTAATTGGGACCAGCACTAGACTGTCCACCTCTAAAAAGAGGCAGCAAAGTATCATACATGTCTTTGGAGCTAACATATGTCTCCTTATTACATGAAAGCAATGGGTGAATAGCCTCTTCCACAAAAACAACATCACAGCTGACCAGAATGTGTTTAGTCTGTGGATGATACAGAGGATAGCCTTTACTTTCAAAACTGTACCCAACAAAAATACATTTTACTGCTTTATCATCCAATTTTCTGCGATGTTCAGACACTAATGCATATGCCAAACAACCAAAAACATGCAGATGAGCAATAGATGGCTTGCGATCATGCCAAGCCTCATATAGAGTGATAGACTACAACGCTTTAGTGGGACACTTGTTTAGTACATATGTTGCACACATGATAGCCTGAAGCCAGAAAATATGTGGTAAAGCCCGACTCTTGACCATACACCTCGCCATCTCCATGAGTGACCTGTTCTTTCGTTCAGCAACTCCATTCTTTTGAGGTGTATATGGCACTGTACACTGGTGTTTTATCCCACATTCAGCCATAAATGCATTAAAATCAGAAGATATATATTCCCCCCCCCCCCCCCCCCCCCCCGATTAGAACGGAGGGTGCCCATTTTACAAGCTGACAGATTTTTAGCCAAAACCAAAAATTATTTGAAGCACATGAACACTTCGGACTTTGCCTTCATTCGATACGCCCATGCATGCTAGGAAAAATCATCGATGAAAGTCACAAAGTAAAGATAATTCCCAAAAGAAGGTGTCTGCATAGGACCATAGACATCACTATGTACAAGGTGCAATTTTTGAGTAGCCCGAACTGAACCATCTTTTGGAAAGGACAACGCTGCATTTTGCCCAAAATACAGCCTTCACAAACATGTTTTCTAGGTGCCTCAAGTTTGGGCAAAGAGGACACCATTTCAGATTTCTGCAGGTGTAGCAAACTAGCAAAATTCAGATGAACAAAGCGTGCATGCCAAAGATTTGCATCTGACATAGCCTGAGAATCATTTATTGCACATGCCAAATGATTTACAAATCTTTCATAGTCTAGGAGCTTATATAGCCCATGACATATAATGCCAGAACAATAATCATATCGCCATTTGACAGATCATGAACTCTACACCTGTCATCAACAAATTTCACAACCAAGCCAATCTTGGCTAATGCAGAAACCGATAACAAGTTCTTCTTGATCCCTAGCACAAATAAAGCATTTGACAAAGTGAAAGAACTACCATCACCAGTAGTCAAATTGATCTTACCAGCTCCCATAACAGTATAAGAGGACTTGTTGGCACATGTAATAGTATTCTCTGTAGGGGCAGGCTCAAGTGAAGAGAAGAAACTTCGCTGCAAGGTAATATGTTTGGTCACCCCACTATCAAAATACCAAACATCTGAGTTGCAGACATGCACTGCTCATGAGAAGATGGGTCAAAACTGCAGACAGTAGTAAACGCCCATTCTTCTTCCTGCACAAGATTAGCAGACTCAGTTTTTGGTGTAGAGGCCTCTTCAATAACCATTCCGGCCTCTTTCTTCTTTGCCTCTTTAGCAGCCAGTTTTGGACACTTCTTTATGATATGATCATTCCCTTTACAGTACTTACAAAACAATTTCTGCTTTTCTGATTTCTTCCCATCTTTATCTTCCTTCTTCAAATGTGCAGAATTAATAAATTTCTGCTTACTAGTTAAAGAGCTCCATTTTCCTTTGTCCTTCTGACTAGCCAAGAAAGCTTGATCTACAACTCGTATAATGGACCTTTTCTACCTGGACTGATCTTCCTGCAATAGAACAGAGACTAAATCCTCAAGTGATAAGGCATTTGGATTGCCTTTCATCATCAATCGAAGAGTAGAAGCAAAACTCTGATATGAATCAGGAAGACCATTCAGAACGATCTGCACAAGTAAGCTATCAAGTATAACCTCATCTACAGAAATCAATTGTTCCTTCAAGTCTTTGATCTTTGTTAGGAAACTGTCCATAGAATCACCTTCATTCATGTGCTCACTCTCCAGCTCTTTTCAGAGGTAAGCAAGATGAGCCTCATTCCTAGCTTGGTACAATGTGGTAAGTGTATCCCAATCATCTTTAGATGTTCTGCAAGAGCGCATGTGAGGAATAATGGCACGTTTGATAGACAAAGCTATCAATGCATGTGCCTCGGCATCTCTGCCATCCCAACGAATCTGCTCTATAGTAGGTGCAGCAGAAACCGCAGCACAAACAGGAATATGCAGAATATCACCATCTTTGACACCTTCTGCATCAGCTTCAGTATCTACAGTTGTAACAGTTGCAGGTGTGATAGGGCATTTTTTGACACCTTGCACAATGTTCCACAGTCCTTTTGCAACCAACACATGTCGCATCATATAAGCCCATAATAGGTAGTTGGTACCATCCAACTTATCCCCAACAGCCAACATATGGAATACATCACTACTTTTAGCCATGGTCGGTGACTAAAATGCCTTGATGCAGAAAATTGACTATATCTCAAAAAGTAGAACAGAACTTCCTAGACAAATTCTGCTAGACCTGTAGCAAACTTTGAGAAGCTTATATTGGCGAACACAAATTGGTATATACCTTTGGCACAAAAAGACAAAATAGCCTACACAAGCGTTATGATAGTGTGTTCGGAGGCCAAAACGAGCTCAGATCGTGATTTTGGCACCAAAAAGCGAAGCAGTTCTGATCTCGAAAACACGCTGAGTATGCTCACCAAAATCCGTAAGATTTTGAGACTGCAAACGGAGGAGTGTCGAAGGCACCCTAGATGAAGAGACGACCTACTCTGATACTAATTGTTGGAGTTAGATGTCTATGAAAGCATGCAAACAGCACAAGGAAGAAGAAGAAGTTTGGAGCACAACACACAATACTAAATGTATTACCAGAAAATGTACAAAGATAAGTAGCCCATTAGGGAAATAGGCGTATATACAAGCTGGGGGAAAACCCTCCTAAAGAGGGAAAAAAGTTCCCCGACGGTCCTAGTGTCTTCACACACATCACTACCTAAATATATCAACATTGCAGCCATCCAATGGTAAGAATTTTGTGCTTCATCGAACAAAACAGGCTCAATCTCATCACAAAGACTAGATGTAGCCATAGCATAGATATCTAATGCATAAGAGGCACTATGAGAGCCTAAACAAGTACGGGATAAAAGAGGTGCATCTAATTTACTCTCACGAAAAGTCTGTGCCAGCCATTTTGGCATATTTTTTGCCTCCTCAATATTAGCTCTCTCATCAACAAGTACATCATGTAAATGTGCATAAAAATAGAATGATCTACATCATCACATGAAACCTAGAATCGTTGAGATGTTGCCTCATTACGACTAGCACTAGACTATCCACCTATGAAAAGAGGTAGCAAAGTATCATACATGTCGTTGGAGCTAATAAATGTCTCCTTGTACATGAAAGTAAAGGCTGAATAGCATCTTCCACATAAACAACATCATGACTAACCAAAATGTGTTTAGTCTGTGGATGATACAAACAATAGCCTTTTCTTTCACAACTACACCCAACAAAAAAAAAATTACTACTTTATCATCCAATTTCATGCAATGTTGTTCAGGCACTAATGCATATGTTAGACAAACAGAAACATGCAAAAAGACACAGTTGGCTTGTGACCATGCCAAGCCTCATATGGAGTGATAGACTACACTGCTTTAGTAGGACACATGTTAAGTACATATGCTGCACACATAACAGCCTCAAGCCATAAACTATGTGGTAAACCTGACTCTTGACCATACACCTCGCCATCTCCATGAGTGACTTGTTCTTCCATTGAGCAAGTCCATTTTGTTGAGGTGTATATAGCATTTTACACTGATGTTTTATCCCATGTTCAACCAAAAAGGCATTAAAGTCAGAAAACATATATTCCCCCCTCGATCAAAATGGAGGGTGCCCATTTTACATGGTAATAGATCTTCAACCAAAACCAAAAACTTATTTGAAGCACATAAATACTTTGGACTTTGCTTTGAGTGGATACACCCATGCATGCCTGGAAAAATCATCAATGAAAGTCACGAAGTAAAGATAGTTTCCAAACAAAGATGTCTGCATAGGACCACGAACATCACTATGTACAAACTGCAATTTCTAAATAGCCCGAACTAAACCATCTTCTCAAAAGGAGGAATTCTACATTTTGCCCAAAATATAGCCTTCACAAACATGTTTTCGGGGTGCCTCAAGTTTGGGCAAAGAGGACACCATTTGAGATGTTTGCAGATGTAGCAAACTAGCAAAATTCAGATGACCAAAGCATGCATGCCGGAGCTTTTCATCTAAGATAGCCTAAGAATCATGTACTACACATGCCTAATCATTCATAGATCTTTTATAGTCTTTGAGCTTATATAGCCCACGTTATAAAATGCCAGAAGTAGTAATCACATCGTCATTTGACAGATCATGAACTCTACACTTCTCATCAATAAAATTCACAACCAAGCCAAGCTTGGCTAAAGCTAAAACTGACAACAGATTCTTCTTAATCCCTGGCACAAATAAAGCAACTGACAAAGTGAAATAACTACCATCAGTAGTAGTGAGAATGATCTTATCAACTCCCATGATAGGATAAGAGGAGTTGTTGGCGCATGTGATAGTATTCTTTGTAGGGGCAGGCTCGAAAGAAGTGAAGAAACCAAGATGTGAAGTTATATGTTTGGTTGTCCCACGATCAAAGTACAAAACATCTTAGTCTACTATAGACATACATTGCTCATGAGAAGATAGGTCAAAAGTGCAAACAATAGTAAACACCCATTCTTCATTCTGCACTAGATTAGTAGACTTTGTTTTCAGTGTGGACACCTCTACAACAACCATTCTAGCCTCCTTATTTTTTCCTCTTTAGCAGCTAGTTTTGGAAAGCTCTTAATAACATGATCATTTGCTTTACAGTATTTGCAAAACAATTTCTTCTTTTCTGATTTCTTCTCATCTTTGTCTTCCTTCTCCAAATGTTCAGCATTTACAGATTACTACTTACTAGTAGAAGAGATCCATTTACCTTTGATCTTCTGATTAGCCAAGAAAGCTTGATCTGCAACATGCATAATAGACCTATTCTGCCTAGACTAGTCTTCCTACAACAAAACAAAAACTAACTCTTCAAATGTTAAGTCATTTGGATTGCCTTTCGTCATCAAACGAAGACTAGAAGCAAAATTCTGATATGGGTTAGGAAGACCATTGAGAACCGTCTACAGAAATGAACTGTCAAGAAGGTCTTCATCTGCAAAAATCAACAGTTCCTTCAAATCCTTGATCTTTGCTAGAAAATTGTCCATAGAATCACCTTCATTCATATGCTCACTCTCCAACTCTCTTCAAAGGTAAGCAACATGAGCCTCATTCTTAGCCTCGTACAATGTAGTACGTGTATTCCAAGCATCTTGAACTATTTTGCAAGAGCAAATGTGAGGAATAATGGCATGTTTCACTGACAAAGCTATCAATGCACGTGCCTGAGCATCTATGACATACCAATGAATTTGCTATGTAATAGGTGCAACAGAAACAACAGCACAAATAGGAGTCTGTAGAATATCACCATCTTCGACATCATCTGCATCAGCTTTAGTAACTGTATTTGTAGTACCTGTGTTCGCAAGTGTAATAGGATGTTTTTGAACACCTTGCACAATTTTCCATAGTCCTTTTGTGACCAATACATGACGCATCATATAAGCCCACAAAGGATAATTGGTACCATCCAACATATCCTCAATAGACAACATACAGAATACAACACTTCTTTCAGCCATGGCCACTTACTAAAATACCTTGATGCAGAAAAATGAATCTATCTGAAAAAGTTGAACAAAACTACCCAAACGAGTTCTACTAGACCCGTAGCAGACTTCGAGATGCTTATAACGGCAAATTGAAACTAGTATATATCTTTAGCACAAAAAGATGAAATAGCCTACACAAGCGCTAGGATAGTGTGTTCGGAGGCCAAAACTAGCTCAGACAGCGAAGCCGTTTTGATCTCTTAATCATCATGAGTATACATACCAAGTTTTCTGTGTTTTTGAGACTATGAATGGAGGAGTGTCGACGATGCCCTAAATGAAGCAGCCACCTGCTCTGATACCAATTGTTGGAGTTAGATGTTTACAAAAGCATGAGAACAACACAAGGGAAAAGAAGAAGTTTGGAGCACAACACACAATATTGAATGTATTACCACTAGAATTTATAAAGATAAGTAGCTCGTTAGGGCATTAGGCATATATACAAGCCGACGGAAAAAAACCTGCTAAAGAGGGAAAAAAGTGCTTTCCTGGTCCTAGAGTGTTCACACACATCACTACCTAAATATATGAACAACCCTTAGTAATATAGGTTTCTGATAGTACATTATTTCTACTTGCATGTATTGTGCACGTCATCCTCTCTACCCATATAGCAAATGGAACATACTTTGGTCAATTCTTGATTTTTCCTTCAAAACCTTTAGCCAAGGCTTTAACAACTAGAGGATGTCCACATTCAAATTTATCCATTTGCTTTTGGATTATATGTTCTTTTGAGTCATAGCCAAATATCATATTGATCCTTTCCTTCGAGAGCGTCAGGCTCACCTTTGTCAACAACTATCTTTTCAACATAACCTTAATTACTAAATACATCCTTTAGTAGAAACTTACATACATTTCTTGTGCTTCTTGTTCTTAGAGATCTCCCTTCAACATGATTTGTCACATCTTCTCTTGCAAGTACAATATATCGTATCTCTTGTATCCCTAAAGACATTTTGAGCAAATAAACAACCTATTTATAGTGGATTTTTAAGGGATATGTTGGATGCAATTCATATCTATGTTTTACCTTTGAGATCATCTAACCAATCTTACACGTGGCTACATAATACAATAGGTCTATATACATTTCACGCCACCAATACCTTTATTTTATCTTCTCGTATTTTCCTTAAAAGCCTTTGTGCTTGGTCCATAGCGTGCTATGCATTGCACACATCTTTTTCTCTTTTGCATTATTAAAACCTACAACCCGCTTAGGAATTTCGTTCATTCCAAATTCCAAAGGAAACCGTTTTTTAGAAAATGGTTATTTCATTTTTGTTGAATGTTCCTAAACTTCTCTTTACTCCAATTTGGATCAGTAGACATAGTACTTTAATCTTTTCCAATCTCTTTCTATTCATTTTCATATTCAATCTCCTTGAATCTGTATGTTATTCCCATTTAAATCTCATAAATATTCCTATTTCTCTTCTCATTTTCTTTCCCTCTTCCTGAGTTCTTAGGATTTCTTCTTCTCAAAGATTCAATATAAGCTTTTGAATTCTCAATTTTATGAGTAAACACATTTTTTTTTTGGCCTTGCACATGCTTCATCGATACTAGAAGTATGTGCATGTGAAGCATAAAAATAAGAGCCTAAATCTTCATCATTTGAGGTCATCAAGTCTTCATCTTCATATATAGGGCATGACAGCATATCAGCCACTACATTATTTCTCCTAGCTTTATCGACAAACTTAGGGTTTAGCGACTTCATATATGTTATTAAACTTAGCATAGCGATGTCTGCAATGGAACATTTTGTGGTCATTCCCAAGAATGGCAAAAAATCTATTTCCACTACCACATTCGCTCCAATTAAGTATTCTTTGTCGCTTTCCAATGCATTCACTACCCTAGAGTTCCCATTTCATTTGAGGGTAGCCTCATTGACGAACATTTATCACCTTAGCTTTGAACGGAATGGCCTATCTTTTTCCCTCCTCATTTTCTTGGCCAATCCCACATCCTATGCCTCTTGGGCTTGTATTTATGGTAATATAAATTTGTTCGTTGTCAATGCAATCAGATTTTTTGAGAAGTGGACCCTCTAAGAATTCCTTTTTTAATTTCCTCACACCTTGACGATGGATCTCCTTCCACTAAATCTTTGTCCCTTTAGTATCGGTTGATAGAGTGGATCCGCTACATGTACGAAATGTGAAATCCACACAACATAGAAAAAACATGCACCAAGAAATTTCCTCACCTCAATGATTAAGGAGAACACTTCTTTAGGCATGGTTTTCTTCCCTTTAGACTACATAAAATTCCTACAATTAGCAATTCATGCATTCCAAATACTAATTTTTCTGCGGATAAGGTCAAATGTACCTCTTCCAATCGAGTAAGAATGGACTCATAATCATTTACATGATCTTTAAGAAATTTTTGATATCCATTTCCATCAAGAGTTGCATCTTTATCCTTCTCTTCACATCCTTTAATTGGAATGTCATCAATGAATGGCATAGTCAAGTGTGGAATAAAATACCAAAGTACCTTACGCATACTAGTCATCATATGCACCATTGATTTCATGTCTTGTTGTGGCAAGGTACACATATGCATGAGTCCAAGTGGTGTCCGCATAGTCATCAAGTCACGAATGAAATCCCTAGACCGAGGGAAAATGCATCTAGTAGATACACTCTTAGTGGTCACATATTTGTGCTTTTTGATGAAGCACAAAGAGAAATTTGAAGAAAAAATAAGAAGGGTTAATGAAGGTGAGGAAGAGGAGAGGAGAACTAGGCAACAAGTAGAAGCAATGCAACACCAATCCCAAATACCAAATTAAATCAACTGACATAAATAAATCAACCTACTCAAATTGTTCGACTATCACTTTTGATAATAACTCAACCAAATCAAATTGCAACCCAATCTCAATATCCTACTTCTCTTGAGCTGCCGGCTCTGAAACAAACTACTAATCTTCCTCAAGATCAAGAAATAAAGCCCACAATAAGAGGCCAAGGAAAATCGAAGAACCCATCATACATGTTGAAGTTGCACATTGAGCAACCTACAAATTTAAAACAAGTTCTTGAGAAGCAAGTACTTGACAGTGTGATTGAGTTTACAGTACGTGAGTTGTTAAAGATAGCTATGTGAGGGTTTCTAGAAGTAATTATTTATCTCTTAATAAGGAAATGGCAATCAATAGCTCATGCTCAGGAATTTGAGGGGATGGATGAAGGCTCACCTGATCAAGTCTTGGTAGCACAAGCACAAGAAGACAAAAATATGCTCGAACAAATTGTAACTAATGTGCATCCTTGTACACACGAGGAAATGTATTTGGAATGAAGTTCTCAAGATGCAAGTCCGTCAAGTCCCTTTACCATAGATCGTTGGGCTCAAGCTACGACAGAGTATTAGTTACATTAGACAAGATCAATACTCCTGTGGTTGCTCTTATTGACCATAGAGGTGGAATCTAATTGTGTTAGTATAGGAAAGCATAGGAAATCCCATCTTCTCAACATAATATTTTTGGTGTGCTAGCACCCTCCGAACTAACCAACAGTGAGATCACCTAGATTAAGCTCAAATACCTGTCTTGCTATACATTTCACAATTGCTCTTGAACTAGTTATTCGCAAGCCCCCTACAGAACTAAGCGGTATCGGAGTAGACTAAAGTGGTATTTCATTATCAAGGCCGTCTCTCTCTGTTTCTTCCCCAGTAGCTTGCTCTCTTCCTAGCCCTTCTCCAATATAAGATGCAATAAATTGATAACAATAGAATGAGCACATGAAGCACACACTCTCCCCCAACGTCAGCACTTAAATCAAAGATTATTGCTATTTTTATTCTTAAATTTCAAAGTTGTATCTCACACATAAAAAAACTCCATTCCCTATTCCGATGCTGACAAAGATCTTCATAAAAATATCACTATTATTCAAAAGCTCATTTCCATCATACAACATTTGTTTATTGAGTGAGGATTGCACGTTTATTCCATCAGTTCCATCTAAAGTCCAAAATTGTGCACACATACCACAAAAACCTTCCCTCAGTCGTTTTTTACTGACACCTTGACCTGACGCTTTTCAAAGGCACCTCTTATATGTCTCTAGAGCCCATCTTCCTGACATAGGAAAACATCTTCATGATAGAGATAGAGTGGAAACCATGGATGAACATGGAACTCCTCCCCCTTCTCCCACCCTCATATCACTTCCAGGAAGTTGAGATCCCCATCCCGTAACCCTCTACCGTTTTCAAACGTCCTCCCTCTGAACTGTCCTTAAAAAACTACCCCTTTTGGATGAATCCCCTTCGATGATTCGAGCCACCTCCCCTCGATACTTAAAACATGCTTTTCCATTGTATCTTCCTCAATTATGAACACATAGTGGAACGACAACATGGTGGTAAGGAGCACGATGAAAAGTAATCCCCTAAATGATCGAGTTGATCCTACATGTTTTCGATTGAGATGTTTAAATTGTAACTCTTTGTATTCAAAATCTGCCTAGTGATACAGCATATTTGAGCAGGACAATATAGGAAATGCATCCACAATCAAGATTCTTTCACACAAATAACCTAGTAGCATATTGAAAGGAATAAGTCGTACTTGATACAAAAACCAAAACTAGTACTTTCCATAATCATCCATGAAGTTTCATTGTCTAGCAAGTATAAGAACACTATCACCTGACAGATGAACTTCATCACCATTGAATTTGCTGATAAACTTTCCATGGACTTATTTTTGTTCCAAAATTAAATCTCATAATTGTACAGGTGGACCTCAAATGTTGTGTGCAAAACTGACACGGACATGATAATAATCAAAAGGTAAGGATTGCCTTCTAGGAAGACCCTCTTTCGTTCATCTGCTTCTCCTTCACCCATACTCCCATAATTACGATGAATTTGGAAAGATTGGTCCATTCAAAGAAAACATTTCCGCTTGGTATAGTTCTAGGTCTAACTTTAATTCTCTAAGAGTCTCATTGATTGCCACAGAGTCAATGTATCAAAATATTTCCGTGCGATTGATAGTTGAAAACCATTGCCCAAATCTATTTTCATCTTATCACACATGTACCACGTATTCCCAGACATAGCACTTATGCGCAAGCACATGCCCAAATACATATAGTGCGTTCATGCATGTTTGTAATAAGAAAAATGTGTAGGATGCAACACATATGTATATGTCATGCACCTTAACAATGCAAATACACATGTATACATTTAGATGAATTACATTAACCTTCTATTGTCTTTGACTCATAGTCTTTGTTTGGTTCTAGGCTTATCTTGAGTTCATGACCACAATGCTTATGCTTAAGCTTGTAAACCCACTTAGTGCCAATGGCCTTCTTGCCAGGAGGCTAGTCACATAAAGACCAAGTACTAGTTTTCATTATAGCATTCTATTCTGATTGAATACCAAGCATCCAAGTTTAAGAATTTTGTGCTTCATAAAAGGAAACATGCTCATTCTCATCCCAAAAACTAGAGGAAGCCATAGCATAGCAATTTGATGCAAAAGAAGCACCATGAGAGACAAAATAAGTATGATATGACAAAGGTGCATCTAATTTGTTATCTTGCAAAGCCTACACCAACCATTTCTGCATAGGTTTTGCCTCCTGAATATGAGCTCTCTCATCAAAAAATGCATCACGTAAATCTACATTAAAAATGGGATGATGTGCATCATCACATGAGACCTATAAAGGCTATGAAATTGCCTCATTTTGACTAGCACTAGACTATCCACTTGTAAAAAGAGGCAACAAAGTGTCATACATATTTTTGGAGCTAAGTGATGTCTGCCCAGTACATGAGAGTAATGGTTGAATTGCATCCTCCACAAAAACAACTTTGATAGAATACTTTAGTCTCATCATGTGAAAGATTTGACCAATGATATTGACTTGAGCCAAGGAATTTATCATAAGCATTAAGAAAAACTTGTTGGAGGGTTTGTGCCCGAATAAGTGTAATATGCTCATGAGAAAACATGTGAATGTCTTGCAGAACCCATGGGAAAGACCCTCCATAACCATGATTTTACCGTTGGGAAGATAATCAATAGTATCTTAAATCTTTATGGTAGTCATTGGATAATAAAAAAGAAGTGATATATTTTGTTGAATTCGTTTTTTGTTTTTGTTGTAGAGATGGCAATTATATGATCATGCCTTGACCAGAGAGTGGAGTTGAGACTCCCATGTGCTATGTTCATGATTTGTATAGTAGTGGTTGCTCCACCATAAAAATAGCATTTAGGCACTCCCATGTCCTTTATCTCTACCCTAGCATACTCTGCAATATACATTTTTTCTTTTAAGGCTACACCATTATGTTGTGGTGTGAACTTACATGTGAATTAACTCTTGATTCCATTTGACTCCAAGAAATTAAAGAAATCATGGGAGAAGTATTCTCTCCTTCCATCTCACCTTTTACATTTGATGTACCTATCATAATCCTTTCCTAGAATAGCTTTGAACTTCTAGAAGTAATTAAAGAAATTGATTTATGTTTCATGGAGTAAAGCAAATTTACCTTGTAGAATCATCAATTAACGTTGTAAAATTTCTATTACCTTCAATTGAGTTCTCCTTTCTTGGCCCCCATATATCTATTTGAACTAGATCAAGTTGATGGTATAACTCATCTAGTCTCTCTTCTTGAAAGATAACCTAGCTTTCTTACCTAAGTGGCACACTTCACACACATTCTTGAGATTCTAATTACAAATATTTGGTAATCCAAGCACTAACCTCTTCTTCAATTTTTAAATATTGATATGTGCATACCTTTTGTGCGAGATATCCAATTCTGCTACCTCTTTGCTTCCATATTTGAAGGAGGTAGTCTAATTGAAATTTTTCTTCACATCCAATGTCAATATCATATCCTCCTTTCTTGTTCTAGTAACCAACTTTTACCATTCTCTAGGGTTTTCCACAAAGCATGCCTTTTGATTAAACTTGAATTGTAATCCTCTCTCAACCATTTGATCCAGAGAAACAAGGCTCTTTATGACTGTAGAAACATGAGGAAAATCCTTCAAACACTTAGCCTATGAGAACAAAACAGTATAAGCTCACATCTTCGTGTGATATCATGTGGGTTATTATCATCTATCTCTACATGCTCTTTGGTTGATGATACTTGCATATTCTGAAAAAGTCATCATTGCAGCTCAGGTGATTTATGCATCCATTATCATGGTACCATAGGCTGGACCTAGTTGCATTTACTCGATCAAATAATTCCAAAATATCAAATATGTTTTCTCTATTCATGGTTGTCCGAATAAACATTGAAAACATGGAAAACAAACAAAAATTTCAATCGAAAGGATTTCAATTGAAAACTTCTTCGAAGAAAAACTTTTTGATTGCTCTTTCAATCAAAAATTGGTTTCTAAAATGAAAACTAAATATTTTTCCATTCTATCAAAAACATCATTCTACACATGCTTGTTTGAGAGTCTATAAAGCTCTAATCCTACCATGGAAACTTTTCTTCAGAGGTAAACTTAGTGTTTTTGTCTTGCACATTTGAAAGTACATGTATGCATATGTGTTTATGTATGTACATGTGTGCCACATGCACATACATACACATATCCATACACGTACTTGCATGCACACATACACATACACACACACACACACACACATATATATATATATATATATATATATATATATATATATATATATATATATATATATATACATACAAAATCATACACACATAGACATATATACATACACATACACATATAGATGCCTGCACATATACATACACACACATATACCGACACATATACATACTTGTACATATACACACACATACATATACACATATACACACAAAATATACACACACATCGACATATACACATACACATACACATATAGATACTTGAACATATACATACACAGACATATACAGACACATGCATACATACACACATGCATATGCACACATACATAGCTACATGCATACACACACATGCACATACATACACACATATGCATACACACACATATAAACATATACACACACATACATACACATATATATACACATACACAATTGCACAAATATATGATATGCATACATAAACATTTATAAATGCACACATATGCATACACACACATACACACATAGATACTTGCACATATATCCATATGCACATACACATATACATATAGATACTTGCACATATACATACACACACATACACACACACACATAGACACACACACATACTCTCACATGCGTACATACACACATATGCATACACATGAATATGCATACATACATAGATACATGTATACACAATTGTACATACATACATACATAAATACATATGCATACACACACATATGCATACATTATCACATGCATACATACACACATGCATATGTACATACTCACATACATACATACACAAATGCATATGTATAAATACATGAACACAAGCACATACACACACTAAATCCACTTGAGCCTTGAAAAAAATAAGTATATGTACACAGAGATATACATACACACATGCATACACATATATACATGTTTCAGGTCTAGGGTCTTAGGTTTCTTTAGGTCTTTAGTATAAATAAATAGATATATATAAAAATTAAATATATATATAATTAAATATATACAATCAAATATATAAATATTTATTTAAATTAACTATATATAAGGAAAATAAAATAAAAATTTAGAATATTTAATTAAATCTATATAAAAAATAGGATTTTAGTATATATAAATAAATATGAAAATGGCTAGCTTTCCAAATAAAAATATATAATTCAATATAAATTGAATCAGAAAAAAACAAATTAGAATATATAATTAAATCTATATATATTTCAAGTTTAAGTCATTAGGATTATGGTTTTTAGTTCTAACAATAAAAATCAAATGCTATAAAGTGTCCATATTGTATTAAATGGCTAGTTTTGATCCGGAGGAGAGAATGGCATGTCTTTGCACTCACTGCAAGTATCAAATTTATCGAAAACCACCGATTTCTACTACACATGTTAGAGAATATGGATCCCTTGATAAAAGTGGACTACAAAACCTACTGTAGCATTCGCAAGGTCTCCCTAGTGAGCAAGTGCACCGAAACGACATTGCACTAGTAACCTCTCGTGGACAAAAGAGAACAAAAAAGGAGCTAGAAGCATTAGGTACTAATGAACACATGGAAGAAATGTTCAAAGCATTTTATGAGATGGACGAAGATCATGATGGTGGAGAAGATGTCGTGAGTTTCATGGACACAATAGAATTTCATTAATCAGAAGCTGATAAAGAATACAAAAACATGAGAAGGCTACCTTGTTTACCACTGTACAATGGAGCAAAGATATTTCTACTATGTGCCTCACTTGTGATGCTCAATCTGCAATCCATTTATGGATTGCCATGTAGTAGTGTCTCTGAATTGTTTAGGTAAGTGGGTTTGAAATAAACTTTCATTGCTGTATCAAAATAACTTTATTTACTCATACCATTCTAATTGCTTATTGCAGGTTTCTTAAAGATGAATTTTTGCTAGAGCGCAATGACATGCCTCCAACACGTGGAGATGCAAAAGCTTTGACAATCTACCGCAATGGACTATGCTAAGATTCATGCTTTTCCAAATGATTGCATCCTATTTTAAATCGAGTATGAGCATATCCACGTATGTCCAAAGTGTGGAGCAAATAGGCTTAGAGAAGACCTTGTGGGTGTAGCAATCCCCACAAAGGTTCTTTGCAACTTTCCTATCATTCCAAGAATTAAGAGTAGAGGGTAGTATGGTAGAGGGATGGCTCGTAAAAGAGTTTCTTGTATTCATAACTAAATTTCCACATGTGTCAGACCCAAAAATGCCTCGCTTATGGAGCGATGATGAAGATGTTCATCTCGTAGGTGTTGAACCTCAAGGTAAAGGGATGCAAATAAAAATAGATGTAGCTTTCAGAGAGAATCCAGTGAAGGTTTGCATCATTAACTCTATGCCTATGCAGAAGTGGTCAGAAAGATATGAGCTTGCCAAGGAGCCAAATGCAAAGTAAAGAGCTCAATTTCAAAAGAATTGTTCCACTCGATTTTTGCCCCTTCCAAAAAGTGTTGGACCTCTTCCACCTTTTCCAACGAGAAGATAGCTAGATATAGCAGTTTCACAAGCAAAGGCAATGAGTGAAGATATCTGTGAAGGAGAAGAACCACATTTGAAAGAACCAAAGGGCTATTCATTTTACAAGTCTCTCCATGTAGTAGGAACATTTGTGAGAACATAGATGTAGAAGAAAGTCCATCTGTAGTGGACTGTGAGATTCATTCAATAGTCAAGGAGGAAGAGATCATTATCCGAGAAGGATAGGTCTTTGAAGAAGACGAGATACACGATGAAGCAACAGATGATGATCAAGAAGAAGATAGCATACCAAGAGATTTAGAAGTTGCCAATATAGAGGTAGACATTCTCTATGCGTCAGATCTCCAAGAGGATGATAGAATCTAGGATTTTTTAATCAAACACTTGTACGTACTAATTTGTGTTTATTTTCTGTGCTATGTTCTTCTGTGCATGACTATTTGTCTATATTATCTTTAGTATCATATGCTAATAATTTGAGTTCTTTTGTTATAGAGCACGATGGGAGATAGACCTTCAGTCACTCCACATTCCATGAGAAAGGAGTAGTTCTTGAAGTTCATATCTCAAGTGCCTCCCACGTATATGGCCGCTGCATCACAGTACTGGATCGCTTGTGGTAGCACTCTCCCCAGCCTCACTCCTGTCCGCCTCACTCCTGCTGGCCTCACTCCCATCGACGTCAATCCTGCGCACGGTGCTACTCCCATCGGAGGTATGTCTCCTAGCTTTATGACTCCACCATGACCATCTTCTCAGCCATCCCCTAGTGGCTCTAGTAGTAGACGTGTGCATTCGATAACTTAGCGCAATATAGGTGGTGGCTCATCTTGTAGGTCGAGGTGATGCTCTAGAGCAGGAGGTTCTAGGAGGTAGTGTGAGGGACATTGTGTCACCCACTTCTACTCCTAGAGTGAGTACTCAGATGTAGGTACACCATGTGGTACACCACATGCAACACCACGTACACCTTGGGGTGCTCATGACCATGATGACTACAAAGTGTATAGTATTCGTGATGAAGCTCTAGTGAGGGATGTAGCTAGAAAGGCCATGTGTCAGCATATAAAAAATCTTTTCTCCAAATAGTTTGGAAACTCTCTCATGTTGAAATGGATAAGACAAAGATTGTTAAAATTATATCAGAGAGATGATCTATCAAGATTTTTGACCAGCATATGGGCATCCTGTTGTCAGCTCAGATTGGATTCAACAAACCACATGTGAAGTTATGTCCTATCGACGATCAGAGGCTTGTGATGCTTTTAGAGCAGGCTTACCAAAGCATGTATGGTTAGATGCTGAGGAGTGGGATATGATACACGATGAGCAGTAGCAGACTCTTGACCGATATCGCTAGTAGCAAGATGCTACAACCACACATCTAGATACAGTCAGACTGTCACATTTGGGCAGCGAGGGATATGAGACTATGCATCATGAATTTGTAAGTATCATTTGGTTTATTGAATTTTTTTTTGTTAAGCATGTCATGCATGTTCATCTAACGTTCTGTATATTTGCTTAGGAGCTGGCAATTGGTCATCCTCCAACACGAACGGAGGAGGCTTATGGATATCAACATGGATTGGTTGCACTATTGGAGCATTTGGAGGGACATGGTGCAATCATTTCATGGGAGCATCTGTGATGAGGTGATGAACTTAGAAACTTGCTTTTTACTTGTTGTTTGTAAATATCATGTGAATTTATCTCATTTCATGAATTTTCTTTGTTGTAGGACTATTGATAAAGATGTTTTGATCCTTTTGTGCATGTGTATGGCAGTGGTGTGCCACATTTTTCTATTTGGCTCATATATGGCATTGGTGCACCAGAATTTTGTATTTGATTCTCATATGGCAGTGCTTTTCTACATTTTGTATTTGCCTCATATATGACAGTGGTTTGCCACACTCTTGTACATGCTTCATTTATGAAATATATAACTTTTTTTGTACATGATTCATTCTGCTCATCTCTTTTGTGCCCCATAGTATTTTGCTTTATGAAATCATGTTTTGGTTGCCATAAGAGTACACATCACATGTACTCAGTTTTTTTTTGGGTAGGTGTATTGTCTTATGCCAAACAACATCATGATAATGTTGCTGTAGCAAGAGAAAACACACTCTACCCAATAAAAATTTTGCATATATGGTCCTCAGTATGTGTGAAAGTACTCCCCGCATGGGCACTAGTATACGCGATGGTACACCCAGCAATCGTCGGTAGAGACATCGATATGAGCATTGATATGAGCACCAGTATTTTCGATGCTCATATGGATGCTCATACCAACACCTATAAAGGCATATATACCGACACCTATATCGATGCCTATATCGGTGTTTTGGTTATGAGGCCTATATTGGTGCTTACACTAACATCAGGGAAAAAATTGCACCCGTTCATGTTCCTCACTACAAGCCTCGGTATACCCCTGATATGGTGTAGTGAACATTTATAAAAAAATGATGATTGACAATTAAACGAGTCGATAGAAAAGATTGGTTTTGGAAATTCTAAGTAGTTTCTATAGGTGTACTTTGACTTATTTTTTAAGGTAGTATGCTGATCGAACGAGTTTTCAATCATGACTTACATACTTTAAAATCATCTTTATTTTTCGTAGAACGTGTATATAAATAGAAAGATCACGTTTCATTATTTGAAAAGCAAAAGATAAAACATTAAAAGAGATTCAAAGAAATCTTGATACTCCTCTACTAGATTTTGTAGGTTGGCCTATCGGGATGATGTGTAGGTTTACAGGGGCCAGATGTCGACATGAAATCCTTTGCGATTGCATGCAGGATTTTTTTCTCAAAAGTTTATCTTTTAAGTTGGCCATTATTTGATGGGTTGTTTGTATGAAGAAAAAAATGACTTGTGTGTATTAATTGTTTGATTCAATGTATGATGAGAAAGCATTTGAATTGTATATTAACATTGTATATTTTCTTTTATAAAACTCACCAATTTACATGAACATCAAAGAATCATTAAAAATCATTCTTTGTACATAAGTATGAAAAGGAATAAACCTTAATCAAAAGAAAAAGAGGTGAATAAAAAAATAACAAAATAAAAAGAGCAAAAATAAGAATAGAAAAAGATAAAAGTAAAATAGAAAAGAGAAATCATATTTTCCAAGATTAGAAAGGAACAAAAATTAAGATCTTTTAAAAATTGAATGGAAAATTTAGAATGCTCGAAATATCTAGAAAAAGAACTTCACAAGAACCTACAAATATATGGTAAAATTTCATTAGCTCTTCCCATGAATTTCTTTTTCGCGTACATTTTACTCCTTTTTCTTCTCTATTACCTTGAGAGAATGAATGGGAGAGAGATTATCTCATATATCTTTCATCTTTCTCCTACAAGATTTTTGATGGCAACAAGTTAATGAGACAAATAGAGAGAGTTCTCTAACAATTCTCTCTTCTCTCTGCTTGATAGTATGCTTTTTTTTATTCTTTTGTTTACTTTGTATTGTTTTTGGGGTGTGTGTTATATTATATGAGAGAGAGAGAGAGTCAATCGACTTCAATTAACTTTTGCAATGTTGTGCAACGATTTTGATTTCATTTACTCTTTGCAATGGCAAGGATCGCACAAGAAGAGTTCATGTTGAGAGAGAGAGAAAGAGATAGAGAGAGAGATAGAGAAATTGAGAGAGAAAGAGAGATACAAAGAGAGAGAGAGAGAGGAGAGAGGAGAGAGAGATACACACAGAGAGAGAGAGAGATGACACAAAAGCTTCATCGAGGAAGAGAGAGAAAGACAAAGAGAGGTCGAGATAGAGGGTGACAAAGAAGAAGAAAAAGAATGAGAGAGAGAGAGGGAGATCCTGTCAAGTGCGTGAATCTGTTTTGTGTGTGTTTGGAGATTTCATACTCTTTATGTATGCATTTCCATAAGATCCTACAACATCATCAATCCAGTTCACTGCACTCTTAGTCTCTTTAAAAGGTGGATAGGTTTGAGTTGAGAAGGAAACTAGTTCTTACTCATGTAAAAAGCTCAATTGATATATTTCTAAGGTGTTATTTAATATACCAACCTCTAAATACTTCCTTGTAACTCAACTTGTAAATGAAAGGGACAAACTTGGGTTAGTGGACACAAAGATCCTTAGATGATGTTCATATAATTATTCAAACAAACACATAAGCTAGTAACAAAAAGGGGATGTACACTACCCTCCTTATACCATGAAGAATCTTCATACATTTTGGGTAGTGGTTATCCATGTTGTGCTCTTATTGCATAACATTCACACAGAACATAAAGATACTCTTAAGGCGTGAGTGACTTGTGTGGATGTATTAGTACCTTGATTAAGAAATAGAAGTAGACAAATTGGGAATCACGATATGTTTGTTTTTGAGATTACAGAGGTCAATGCTAGAGTGGAAGAACAATTCATAGCATAACACACTCATGAATTCTATTCGACATGCTCACAATTATGTATACAGTCAAAGTTAAACACACCGGACTTGGGGTGCATGTTGTTTAGCACTTGTATGCTCTCTGATACGGAGTGACTAGGGCAGGTGAGCCATGCACATTTTCACCTCCATAATCAACTTCCAAAGGTGGGAAAGATGAATAGATGTCCATTTATATCTATGCTTACTTGAATAGATGAATGAGAACTAGGATATCTCTTATAGAAAAATATCTACATACCTTGAGGTCATTTATACTTCGAATTGCATAAAGAAAGTATATATTATCAATCTGTGGTATTAGCAAAGTTTGATACACAAAGTGCATTTAAAGACGAAGAAAAGGAGCTATGGAAGGGCTTTACAGAAGAGAAGTTGTTTAAAGATGTATAACAAACTCAAGGAAAGTCTACTAGTGAGGAGGTAAAGCATCAACAAAATCAATTGTGGTACCTTTAAAGTACATTCATAATGATCTAGATACTTGTCACTCTTCTTGCATCAAGGAATCTCAAAAGATTAAGTTAGAGTACATCTATCTAAATATAGCAGACATATTAAAAAAACTAGAGGGAAATGGTTTATTAGGGCTTGTTGGTGCAAACGATGTAGAACTAGTTTGGGGAATAATACAAATTATCATGAGTTGAGGAGTTTCAAAGAATGGAATGAGAGAAACAAGAGATTTATCTTCAAATTAACTTAGCATATTATCCATGCAATGGTAAGACATATTCAAGACCTAGATAGTTCGGTGAAAGTGTCGGAGATCCTAGAGATACTGTACTCTACTTCAAGCAAAGCTGGGAAGATTCAATCCAGGAATGAACTTAACAATTTGAGAAAGACATCGAGTAGCAACATCATTACATTGTAAAGATCAAGGAAGTAAGTGATGCATTGGAATCCATAGGTTATCAGATAGATGACAATGACAAGTTGCATATACATTGAATGGTCTTAGGGATGATCAGAAATGGAAGGCCTTTGCCAGTTCTATATATATCAGCGATAATCTTTTGGACTTGTTAATGGCGTTAAGTGTCCATGATGAAATGAACATTGGAGGCTCAAATGGAAAGGGCAGTGAATCCGAAGCATTTTATGCAGGTAAAGGAAGAGGTAGAGAAATAACTTAAGGCAAATAGGCAAGGAAGAGGACCAAGTGGAACTTCTAATCATGACCTAGCAAGAAAATTGTCTTTATCAAGGAGAAGAGGTAAGTTTACAAGAAGATAAAGAAGATACAATCAGACTTGAGACAACAACGGATCCGAAGGATGCTACATATGTGGAAAGTATGGCTATTATGAAACGGATTTCTATCAGAGGGACAAGAACAATTCACATGCAAAAGGAGAGGTAAGCATGCATCTACTTTAAATGAGAATCACAGTATACTAGACATGAAGCAAATGAGTGATTCCAAAAAGCAAGGGTCACGCCTATGGTACATTGATAGTGGATGCATTAATCAAATGAGCTGCAATGAGGACATTTTCTGAAATGTGCAATTATCATCAATCAAAGAGCATGTAGAGATAGATGATAATAACCCCCGTGCTATCACACAAATAGGTGACCTTATGTTGTGTATGTTATTCATGTTCCTACAATCATAAAGAACCTTGTTTCTATGATTCAAATGGTTTAGAGATGATAACAATTCAAGTATAACCAAAAGGTATGCTTCGTAGAAAATCCTATAGAATGGTATAATGTGGTCATAGAAGGCAAAAAGGAAGGAACGATATTGAAATTGGATGTGAACATCATTACATTTTAAAGATCAAGGAAGTAAGTGATGCATTGTGATTCATAGGTTGTCACATAGTTGATGATGGCAAGTTGCACCTACATTGGATGGGACTAGGGATGATCAAAAGTGGAAGGCTTTCACCAAAAAAAATATTTTACAACTTTCTAAAGTTATAGCTACACCATGCTATTATTGACCATCTTACATTATTCAAAATATTAAAAACAATTCATTTAGATTACTCATACCATCAAATTGAAACATACGTAGCTCTTTTCCTATTAGGTTACTATAATCCATTCAAATGTATGTTACCACTTACTCCTATTCTCAATGGTCCTTCTTTGCTTGAAGAAGAATCTTAAATGTTAATACCTATGAAAATAATTCATCATGACATAACTAGTACACATATAAGCACACAATATCATAGATATTTGTTAAATTATAAAATTCATTCTATTGAATAATGCTACATGATACAAAATACTTCATCAACAACTCTTGATGGTCACTTAATTTATACAATCATTCACATTGATAGTAGTTTAACTCGTCCAAGATACATTTCAATGTATGTGTTTTTACCTCAAACATGCTTATTTGATGTTCAATGATGGTACATGTGATTTTCAATCAATATCTATAGTATTTGTATCAACTAAGTGCAGTTGCTTTTTCAATTACTTGGCATATAATGAGTTATGAAATGATTCAATTATGGGACTTTATCAGTGATATATTAATGTGTATTGTGTTTGGATATAGGAACTAGAGGTTAATGAGGGCATGGATGGGTGTGGAATTATTGGGATGTGTTTAAACACTAAGAGAAGTTATATTTTCTATACATTTTGTAAACAAAGGCCCGTGTAGAGGGCTTTTTCTAGAAATTAATAAGAGTAGTGCTTAAGATAAGGATCATTCTAGATCATCATATCCTTTAAAAACCCCAACCATTAGTTGTATTTTAACCAAAAACCATGTGTTCGATGAAGAGAAAAATAAAAAATCTATGTATATATACCCATTTAAGTAATAAACCCTATGGATTTTTACCCTTTAGTACCCTAATTGATTGAAAAATTTAAAACTAACACTTGAAACCCTAGCTCAAGGACCTTAAAACTAGTCCTAACACCTTGGGAAACATACTTTGAACCCTTAGAAACCCATGGTTTTAACGCCACTGTGTATAAATTTAACAATTAGTTGGGTGTTAATAACCTTGTCCATAAGAAACTCTACGTTATTCCAAACAAAAACCCTAATTAGGAACTTTAAGAACCCAATTTACATGAACACTAAATATCAATTTAAATTAATTATTTGTACATAAGTGTGAAAACGAATAAACCTTAATCAAAAGAAACAAGAAGTGAATAGAAAATGAAAACTAAATAAGAAAATAAAAAGAGAAAATTCGAAAAGAGAAAAAGATAAAAGTAAAACAGAAAGGAGAAATCAGATTTTCCAAGATTAGAAAGAAATAAAAATTAAGATCTTCTAAAAATAGAATGGACATATCAGAAGACTCGAAATACCCAGAAAAAGAACTTCTGAAGAACCTACAAATATATGGTAAACTTTCATTAGCTCTTTCCATGAATTTCTTTTTTACGTACATTTTACTCCTTTTTCTTCTCTGTTACCTTGAGAGAATAAGAGGGAGAGAGATTCTATCATATATCTCTCATCATTCTCCTACAAGCCTTTTGATGGCAACAAGTTAATGAGAGAAATAGAGAGAGTTCTCTAATAATTCTCACTTCTCTCTACTTGATAGTATCCTATTTTTTATTTTTTGTTTACTTTGTATTGTTTTTGAGGTGTGTGTTGTGATATTAGATGAGAGAGAGAGAGAGAGAGTCAATCGACTTCAATTAACTTTTCCAATGTTGTGCAATGATTTTTATTTCATTTACTCTTTGCAATAGAAGGAATCGCACAACAAGAGTTCATGTAGAGAGAGAGAGAGATACAGAGAGAGAGGTAGAGAAATTGAGAGAGAGAGAGATGACAAAATAGCTTCATCGAGTATAGAGAGAGAGAGAGATAGAGATAGAGAGAGAGAGAGAGATTTATACAATCATTCATATTACAGTAATTTAACTCCCCAACATACACTTCAATGTATGTGTTTTTACCTCAAACATGCTTATTTGATGTTTAATGATGGTACATGTCATTTTCCATCAATATCTATAATATTTCTATCAATTGAGTTCATTTGCTTTTTCAATTAGCTGGAAAATAATGAGTTATAAAATGATTCAATTATTGAAGTTTATTAGTGAGAAATTAAAGGTTACTGTGTCTTGATATAGGAACTAGAGGTGAATGAGGGCATGGATGGGTGTGGACTTATTTGGATGTGTCTAAACACTAAGAGAAAGTTATATTTTCTATATATTTTGTAAAGAAAGACCCGTGTAGAGGGCTTTTTCTAGAAATTAATAAGAGTAGGGCTTAAGATAAGGATCATTCTACATCACCTTTTTTGTAAATAAAAGCAAAGGTTCTCTATAAAAGAGAGTAAATCGTTACTTTAGACTTGCTTTTTTAAGCACCACCCTCATTGTAATCATAATCTCTATTTTGGACATAATAAAGATCCTATAAATGCATGCACTTTGTAGACTTGTGCAACTGAGTGCATGGGGGGAAGTTTACACGCAATACTGTGTACTATCTCGTCCTCTATGTCACTCTATTTTGTGTGTGTTTTTAGATTTCATAGTCTTTGTGTATGTATTTCCATAACATCGTACAACAACATCAGTAGAGGTCACTTTGTTCTTAGTCTATATAAAAATAAAATAGGTTTGAGATGAAAAGGAACAAAGTTCTTACTCATGTAAAACAAAGAATCGATATATATATCTAAGGGAGTTTTTTTATGTAACAAGCTCTAAACACTTCCTTGTTACTCAACACGCAAATGAAAGCGATAAACTTGGGGATAGTGGATACCGAGATCCTTAGATGATGCTCCTATAATCATTCAAACAAACACATAAGCTAGTACTAGAAGGAGATGTGCACTACCCTCCTTATACTATGAAAGTGAACAATGTACATACGCTTAGGGTAGTGGTTATCCATGTTGTGCTGTTATTGTACAACATTCACGCAGAACATAAAGATATTCTTAAGGCATGAGTGACTTGTGTCGATGTCTTAGTACCATGATTAAGAAATAGAAGCACGCACAGATAAGCGAATGAGACTTTAAATAAATGAAGGAAGAAGAGTATAAAACAATCTCGAAGGGGTAATCTTAATGGAGAAATAAAAAGAGGCATAAGTGATGACTTGAAGCACATAGATTATTGTTCATTGAAACTGTAGTGTCCTACCTCAAGAAGACATTGATGATGTAAATATGGGGTCAACGAAAGGGATTTATTGTAAATGGGGCAGACATGTAATCTTACCTTGTTCTTTTTTTTTTTTTTTTTTGAAGAAACAAGAAATTTAAAATTGATGCAAGAGAAAATACAGGGCAGTGCTCCTTCCAAAAGGAAGGAAACACTTACAATATAAGTCTTTCAATATGCCACCTGATAAATGTGACCATATTATCTCTAGATACAGAATGAGCTTGAAGTAATTTGGACCTCCACAAATTACAAGGGTACTTTTTGATCAAAGTATGCTGGTTAACATCACCTAAGACATTTTTACTGGAGTTCCTGAGGCACCAATCTAAAAGTCTAATCATTCCCAATATACAAGGGTAGAAATGATCTTTACAATGTTTATCAAAGATTTTACTATTCCTATCTTTCCAGATAGCCCACAGGATGTGAGCTCTCAGCAACTGCCAAATCACAATGTCCATTCTATTAGCTTCTCCAAGAAGAAGAGCTCTGGAGTTAGGGGGTTTAGTTCCAACAGTTTGACAATACAGATAGAACACCTTCCAGTATCTGGCAGAGTTCTTGCATTTGAAAAAAAGGTGATCCAAATCTTCAATTTTGCCACAGAAATGATAGTTTCCTGCATCAATTTTAAATTCCCTGGCTTTGCTTCCAGTCCATATTCCCTTGTGAAGAATCAACCAAAGAAGGAAGGAGTGTTTAATGTCCAGAGGAAAGGCCCACACACATTGAAATCTGTATCTCCATTGATGAGTGGTCCAGGTTAGGGACCACTTCCTGTTAAGTCTTCCAAACAGCAGCTTGCTGCTGGTGCCAGTCCTTTTGAAGTTGTTGTACATATCCTGAGAGACATCAGTAATATAGACAGGCTTCTTCCACATGTTAGCATCCAACTTTTCCATCAGCACATTCTTTTTGTCTTGGAGGATCTGTTTACAGGCAACAGACAAGGTATCATTGTTTAAAATTTGACTATCATCAATAAGATTACCATTGTTCATAAGATCCTTCCAACTGCTGAATCCCTTCCTTCTACATTTGTTCCACCTGATAGGTGAAGAGGTACTGGTTACTTTGTCATGCCAACCTATCCAAATAGAATCCTGCAATAAAAAGGAGAAGTTAAACTGAAACCAAACAGGAAGTTTGTACTCCCTTTTAATTGTCATCCAGGACTTCCAAAAATTACAGATAAGAATACTTCCTTTTGGTACAAAAATAGCAGGAGAAACAACTACATCCCAGATATCAAAATTAGTCCAACATTTATTATCTGCAATCCAAAACTTAGGTATATTCCTTTTGATGAGACAAGCCCAGAAATCATTAGAGGAGACAGCCCTACAAATCCACTTAGCTTCCATCTGAGTAGCCATTTTGGAGGGACAAATTAAACCCAGACCACCATCAGACTTCCTCATGCAACAGGTCTTCCAAGCCACCTTGGGGATCTTATTATTACCCCATAAAAATCTTCGAGCAAGAGCGATAGCATGAGCCAGCTGTTTCTTATTAGGATGCCAACAAGACAAATAGTAAGTTAGGCAAGGAAGAATATAATGCTTGAGAACAAAGGCTCTTTGAGCAATATTATTCTGAAAATCAATCCACTTAAAAATTTTTTTCCTAAATTTGTCCAGGACCCAGTTCCATCTTTGTTCTTGAGTGATTTCAAAGCCCATAGGGATGCCCAACAACCTGAAAACAGATCCTTTTTTTATGATATCACAACCTGCCATTTTAACACATTCAGGAATACAGCCATTAGAGGAATAAAAACCAGTCTTAGCATGATTAACCACAGAACCACTTGCCAAACAAAAAGTATTAAGACATTGAAGGAAGGCCTCAGCAGAAAAATCCTCAGCTTTCATAATAAGATTAGTATCATCAGCAAAAGTTTGAAGACACAAGGGGGAATGGGCTTGGAGGATTTCAATGCCCTTGATGCAGTTTTGATTAATAGAGTACTTAACAAGCCACCCAAGAGCATCAGCCGTGATAGCAAAGAGAAGGGGAGCTAAAGGACAGCCCTGACGAATAGATCTACACAACCTGAAAGAAGAAGAGAGCTGACCATTCATAGCAACTTTAGAATGAGCATTACCAAATAAAATGCTGGTGTACTTAATAAAACTTTTGCCCAAACCAATGTCATGAAGGGATTGAAGAATAAAATCCCAATCAATCCTGTCATAAGCCTTGTCAAAATCAATTTTGAAAAAAAAAGTGTCAATGTTCATCTCCTTGGTATACTCATATCCTTCCCACATGGAAATGATAGCATCAAGAATAAACCTACCTTTAATAAAACCTTTCTGTTCAGAAGAATGATACTATCCATCAAAGGACTCAACCTTCTAGCAAGGGAGGAGGCAAAGATTTTATAAAGAGAAGTCAGACAGGAAATAGGTCTCCAGTTATTAAGATCTTCTTTAGAACCTCTTTTGTGAATCAGCTTAATAACACCAGTATTAATGAAGGCAGAAAGAGTTCCTCTCCTCATGGCTTCTTGCCAGATCCAAAGAATAATGGGCACCAAAATTTCTTTGAACTCTTGAAAAAATTCATTGGGGATACCATCATGACCAGGAGACTTACCAGGCCTCAATTTACTAATGGTTTCTCTAACCTCACCAGCAGAGAGGGGGAGATCAAGGAGGGAGACCAAGCCAGGAGGAACCATTTTCTTCCTTCTCTGGGCAATGGCAGCTCTTGCACTCCAGATGTGGTCCACTCTCTTGGGAGGAACAGAGAAAACATTGGTAAAGAAGCTAACAGCCTCCTGAAGGTTTTCTTCTAAAGAAGTAGCAAAATCACCATTACTCTTTTTAACCAGGGGGATGAAGTCCCTGGTTTTTTTCTTTCTCATAAGATCAAACATATTCTTGTTAGGCTTATCCATTTTACCAGCCCAAAATTCTCTGGACATGACAAGGGCACCATGAGCAAGAAGATAATCTTCATGCCTAATTTTTTCCTGGTACTCAAGGATCTTCTGATTTTTCATTTGGTCAGGAGTTTTAGAATTCTTCATGTTCTCCATCTCCTTAATAATCATCATCCTTCTCTTATATCTAGAAAGCTTAGCCTTTCTTTTATACATAGTAAGAGCACACTGCACTTCTTTGATAGCCTCCTCCCATGCTTTGAAAGGGGAACATCCCTTGATAAAATACTTCTTAAAAATAAGGCTAATGTGATCTTTCACAATGGGGATTTTAATCAAGGACATATCAAGGTGAGGCCAGCCAGCTCTATAGTTAGGGCTATTGCTCATAAAATTAGCAACTAAGGGAATATGATCAGACAGATGCAAGGAGGGGTCAGCCACACAGTGATAATTCCAAAAGGACTGAGCCCTATTAGCACTCATATAAATCCTGTCTAGTCTAGCAGACAAAAATTTACTATAATTTCTATTATTCCAGGTATGCCCCGTGTTAAAAGATAAGTCAATGAGATTATGCTTAAGAATCATATTAAACCAAACATTTTTTTCATTGCCAGAAATAATGTTATTTATGTTACCGTTCCTGTCTCCCGAGTTGGTGACCATGTTGAAATCACCAGTGAGAATGACATCTCCAGAGAGATTGCCAATCTCTTCCCAACACTTGGATCTAATAGAAGAACAATTGTCAGCATAAACACAAACAACGGTGCTATTCAAGGGTTCTTTACATCTGATAGCAACCCATTGATTGGTGTTACTAATCATAACTTCTTCAATCAAATTACACAGATTGGTATTGATTCCTATAGCAGCACCACCCTTACCAAGGTGGTTGGTATGAAACCAAGAGGAATAACTGCTAACCATTTTTAAATTAGCAGTAAGAAGGTAACCATTACTTTTAATTTCCTGAAGACAAATAAAGTCAGGCCTCAAGGAGGCATCAGTTAACCATTTATTAAGAATTTTACTTCTGACAGGGTCTGTCAGACCTTTGGTATTAAGGGAAATGATTTTGAGACAATCCATAAGACCAAAAAAAAAGAAAGGAAAGAAGTTACTTTTTATGGTTCTTGAGAGGTTTAACTGCCGAGATGGAGCTTCTTACCACCTCCTTTCTTTTGGATTTGATCTTTTCCTTAGCAAGAGGACTGTCAGATGCCATTATCACATCCATATTGGTAGCCTCTAATTCAACCTGCAATAAGACTTCATCACTTTTGTTCAGTTGTTCAACAAAAATGTCATCACTGGATTTCGGATTATTAGCTATATCTTCATCCATACAAGCAGGGGAAGGGGGGATACCAGAAGATTTGTTACTACCTCTTTTACCAACAACAGTCCAACCTGAATCTTCATTATTGTTACCATTTTGGACCGGAGAAATACTACCAGAATTTTCCTTGCTAATTTTTTCTGTACCTGCAGCTTCAGAATTATCAGTTTCTTCAAGAACTTGATAAGGGTTACTAATAGTTTTAACCAACATTTCAGGTTTCTGCCCAAGACTAGTGCTTTTCCTCTTATTTTTAAAAAAAAATTTTTTAACCGACTGATCAGAAGCAGCAGCTTGAGTTTTTGAATTATTAACACCTGACTTCTTATTATCACCATTATTGAGATCTTTGTTGTTATTTACCATCAGGCTGGGGCAATCTCTGATAAGATGACCTTGCTTATAACAATTAAAACAGGCATTAGGTAAGTTCCTATACAAGACCTTCTGTTCATGCAACTTCATACCCTCTGAATTCTTAAGAACAAGCACAGATTTAATATGTTTAGACGTATCTACTTCGATTAGCAATTGAGGATCCCATTTAGGATTAAATCCATTTCTAGGTTTCTGACCCAAGACTTTACCAATGAGATTACCCAATTGCTCCAGCCAGGGATAGTATTCAACAGGCAAGTCAGGAAGTTCTACCCAGACAGGAACGAACCTTGGTGGGTTTTGTCCCCCTGGGATTAAAGCCAGGATGCCACTTAAAGAAGGAAATAGGAGTATTCCTTAATAACCAGTGCCCCTCTGCAATAACCTGCATAGCATTATGGGCATCTTCAAAAAAGAAGAGAAAATAATTATTAGGAAGATATTGAATATGTTTGACAAATAACCCTCTGCTTTCCCAGTTTATTTTAATCCAGTACTTAAGGTTTTCAAGAGCAGGCCGAGGACCATGACATAACCCAATCACAACTTTTTCAGACAAGTGATTATTCCTGGATTCTAAGGAGGAACTCTCTATTATAAGAGTGCATTCATCCTTATCTTCTTCAAATTCATCTACATTAATAAAATGAGCAGCACCTTTTTCCTCAAAGACTCCCTCAATCACCTTATCTTTTCCTTTTAAATCACGGCTATTACTAAAGGTAGAGTGAATACCTGACAGTCCTTGGTTATTGTTGAACATTGAAAAGTGATTTTGCTGAGGAACCTGAAGAGCACCGGCATACGACAAAGCATTGGTGCTCTGTTGAGCATTCGAATGTTTAGCAAATACCTGCATACTGTCGTTGGAATGACATCCAGAGGCATTCACAGAACCAGCACGAGCTAGGGTTTCGCCACAGTCGAAAATTGGGTTGAACGCTGTCTGTAATCCCTTCGACTCTATCTGCAGAGAAGACGGACCAGCCAAACCATCCATAAGTGCGTCATGCAACGACATTACGAAGACCAGCAGCAGCTCCTCGACTAGAGCAGAACAAGTGAGCTCCACAAGGGAGCCCCCTGAACTGAGACGACGAGAGAGTCGATGTCCCCCTCGTAACGAGGGGGAGAGGGGCACTAAAGGCGGTCCGCACCCCGAAGGGCGACCTAGAAGCTTCAGGCAGAGAACCAGAACATGCAGCTTGGATTTGCTCCTTACCTTGTTCTTGTGTGGGTGCTAGAAAAAGAAACGCTGGATTACAAGGCGTGGAGAAAGATGTAGTGATTATCGCGGTCTGTGCGATATGTCGCCAGATCTAGTAGTACATGTGAGGTTCAAAGACGGAAATCCAAGAAGCCGGAATGAGGCGTATATTGACAAAAGCTAAAGATTGGCTAATCTGGAGAGAAGGAAGTTTGGCAAATCACCTTTATAATACATTGAGAATGATATACTGGCTCTCATGATTCAGCAATTATTGTCGTGCTCTAGTAGTACAGATCAAGATCAAAGGAGAGAGTCCACTTAGCCGGTGGAGTGTGATCGATATCAACAAGCGTACATGAAGCTAAACCACGAGCCCCTAGAAAGGCCCCCGTCCCTCCGATAACGGTGAGATAGCGTACAGGATCTACCTCCCGCCCCTGCCCGAATATGTCAATGGTCCCTCTAAAGTCGCCCTCGGTGATGTTGGCAGTGAAGAGATGAAAGAGCGTAAACTCTGTGAAGGAGTTCAGGACGTAAAATCCCTGCGCCTTTCCAAGGGACTTGGAGGTGTTGGAAGGACCGGCAGTGAGCGGGTCTTCAAAGGTATTCATTACTCCGAAGGAGAAAGGGTTGGGAAAGCTGATGTTGGGAGCGCGGCCGTAGATGGAGTTGAAGTAGTTCGTATTGTTGACGACGGGGTTGTAGACAGTATTGTGCAAATAGAAAAGGAATTTGCTCGGCCCGCAGGGCAGTTTTTTCGCATGCGAAGATGCACCCTGTGCAGCAGTGCCCCATACTGCAATGCAAGCTGCTAAAGCAACAAAGAGGGCAACGCACAGAACTCTGTTGTTCCTAGGTCCCATGGCTATGATTGAATTTGAGTGCTGAGGGGTGTTTAGAGATAAGAACTCCGATCTATCGTCTCAATGGCGATAGCCGAAAGGAAGAGTGGCTGTTGGAAATTCAACACAGGCATGGGCTATAAAAAGAGTTACAGGTCGGCGTTGACCGGCCATATGCGAATCGCGATATGCTTGTTTGTGAGATTACGCGGGTCCATGACAGACTGAGAAAAAAAAAATAAAGAAAAAAAAGCTCGGGGCATAACACACTCATGGCTTTCATTCCACATGCTGGCAATTATGTACAACTTGATATCGGTGAAGCTCCCGCACAGACATTTCTGTTGTATTCAAGATCAATACTGTAGTCGAAGCAACCTCCTGAGGTCCATTTTTCCAGCTTGGGTCTATGTCAAGCATTATCTCCCCGGATTCTGTCGCCCGTCGTCATCGAGTCTTCAGTCCATCGCCGCGACAGGGAGAACTAGAGTGAGGTTCGTCCGGCCTTCGCGCCATGGCCACACTAGTGAAGCAGAGTTTAGGCGTCTCACAGTCTGCGGCTGAGCTCCATCATTCCTCTCGTGACGGCCGGCAGCTCCGCCATCTATCGTGAGTTTGGAGTGTCGCGATACTCGCGCTGTCTATCGCGAGTTTGGGGTGTCGCGACACATGCTTTGGCTATCGCGACTGTGAAGGTGCCTGTCCCGACGGGCCTTTGTTACGCAGCAATCGAGGTGTCGCGACAGTGCCACGTGTCTATCGCGACATCGCGATTCTTCCGACTGTCTACCGCGATTGCTGAGTTTCTCCTTTGCTGGCGGTTCACTCATTTAAAAAACAAAGATTTAATTTCAATGAGCGGAGTTTTCGCGCTCACTAAACTCAAATCTATCGCGGTGTGCAGGAAACCGCTTTCCACGTGAAACCAGCTCTCGCGCTGTAAGAGCCCGTCTATCGCCGAGTTTCGAGCCGTTTCTCCTGGTTTTCAGGAAAAGTAAAACCAGCTATCGCTCTGTTAGTACCCGTCTATCGCGGAGTCCCAAGCCGCCTTTCGAGGACAAACCGTCGATCGCACGGCGATCCACACCGCCAGGAGCCGTTTGTGCTGGATCTCGTTAGCAAAGGAGCCTGTCGCACTTTTTATGGATTACGGGTCTTTTGGCGCTCGATTTGTTTGCAGGTTGTTCAACTCCTTTTATTTCTCAAGGAAAACTATGTGATCATTTGAGTTGGAAAGGGGCCTTCGCATTTTGTCATATTTCCAAAGCAAGTAATTTGTGAGTAATTTTTGCTCTGTCGGGCCTTTGTCATGGATTTGGCGATCCCCTCATTTGTGAGCGGCAACCTGGCCCCTCCTCTGGGGGAGACCAATAACCTAGCCTCTTTGTTGGAGGGGGGATCTTGTGCCGCCCTTGGGGCCTCCGAGAGCATTGAACCCCCCTTGGTCTCCCTCAGTAGATCCGCAGTTCTGTCAACTCAGGAGGAGCTCAAGAAAGTTTGCCTTGTCGGCCAAATGTTCGGCCCTAGGCCCCTGCTTGAAACCGTGCGACAGTGGCTTCGCAACGAGTGGTTCCCCCATGGGCTAATTGTTTGTAAGTGTCAGTTCTTACCGGCAAGCCACATGTTGCTAGTCTTTGAAATGAGGTGGACACCAACGACAAAGCCCTAAAGATCCCTGACAGTAAAGAGACCTCGCAGGAGGGTTACACTACAAGCAAAGAAGACGGCTTTACTACTAGTAACGAAGATAACATGGATAGTGAAAGCTCCATCATCGGATCGACTATTCCGGAAACGAAGTCGAAAACGGTGTCTAGTTCTTCCCAGCAGGAGGCATCCCGTAAAGGAAAACAGCCTATGGAGTTACCGTGGAAAAGCCCCCACAAGAACCTATTGCCAACTCGAGATCCGATCCGAGCGAGAAATAAAGATGAATCCAAGAAAAGAAAGGACAAAGCTCCCTCCCGCAAAGAGGGCTCACTACGACAATGATCATCATCTCGTTAAATGCTAGAGGGCAAACCGACTCCTCAAGAGCGATCATCATTGGTCAATGGCTTCGCGACATTAGCCTAAACCCAGATTTTATATGTATTCAAGAGATTAAAATTGACGGAGAAGACCTCCAGAAACGACTTAGACATGTCTCCTCGACCCATGTTTGGATTTCTACTGCGCATCAGCGGGGGTCCGGTGGAACGGTAATCGGTATTAATCAATTCTGGTTTGAAAAGCTTGAGAATTCCATTGAAGATGAATGCAATCGATGGATTGCTGTTTCTTTCGGTGCTCCCTTTTGTTTTACTTTAGTTTCTTTGTACGCCCCTAATGGGGAGTTAGAGAGACTTAACACTTGGGCCTCCTTGGACTCGCTCCCCCACAACGTGCTTATTTGTGGTGACTTCAACATGGTGGAGGACCCTATGGACAGATGGATGGGCAAGGGTAGGATCATCGATAGTCGGGAGAAAGAAACGTGGGATAAAACCAAACTACACTTGGATTTGGTCGAATTCAAAGACTCGAATGGCTTTTCTTGGTCAAATCTCCAAGCGCGCGAGGACCTGAGGAAAGCTAGACTTGATAGATGCTACATTTCTCAGAGTTTTACTCATCAGTGGGGCCACCCTTCCCTCTCACAACGCACCGACCTCACCATCTCTGATCACTACCTGATCATCATCACTTTCCAACCCCCCACCAAGATCCGTAAGGCTCCTTGGTTCCATGCTAGTGTGCCCTCCTTCTCTCTCCCCTCCGTCCATCAAGAAATTTCTGATGTGTGGAAGGAGGCATTTGCCTCTGGCTTGTCCCCAGCCAAGTGTTCGAGACTGTGCGGCGGGCTCGTAGAGAAGCTCTATATCATAGACTCTGGCGGCTCGAGGAGGAACTGAACAAAGGAAAATCTCAAGCCCAGAAAGGACTTCGAAAAATCAGAGCGCTGTTGAGACACGAGGAAGAGATACAAAGGAAAAATTTGCAAATTTTCTTCAAGGAGTGGTGGGCTGGCAAAGCCGACAAACCCACCAAAGAGATGTGCCGTATCCTCAAAAGGAAACACAACAGAGAATCAATCCCTTTATTTCTATACGCAAATGGCAATGTATGCAATACGGAAGAAGATAATTTTGGGATCATTGAAGGGCACTTTACGAGACTCTTGGGGACCTCAAACCCCCTCTCCCACCATAGAAGGGACTGTATGGCAGCCATATCTAGGGTTTCCCCCCACAGGATACCACTCAACCTTCACTCCCTGCTTCATGCCTCTATCTCTGAAGCCGAAATCATTGAGGTCATTGATGCCCTCCCCTCAGATAAAAGCCCGGGACCCGACGGGCTCACTAATGAGTTCTTTAAATCCTTCAAGTTGGTGGTTGCCACCCCTCTTCGTTTGGTTTAGCAAGAGGCACTCAAGTTTGGCGTGCTTCCCTCGTCTCAACAATGGCATTATCAAGTTAATACACAAAAAGGGGGAAAAGAACAGAATAGAGAACTGGCGTCCCATCACAATGCTCCAAACAGGATACAAGATCATTGCCAAAGTCATTGCCAACAGAATCTCTTGCCACTTGAGAGCGTGGTTAAGCGAGGACCAAAAAGGTTTCATCAAGGGCAGGTCAATTTTGGAAACCATTATAGATATCTGGGAAGGTCTTGAATTTGCAAATGAGTCTAAACAAGATGTGGTCTTCCTCAAGATCGACTTTGATAAAGCCTACGACAGGCTAGAATGGGACTATATTCTACAGTCGCTCCATGATCTTGGATGTAGTCAGCAATTCACCAAGATGATTGCGACCCTTCTCGGAAACGCATCGACCCAAATCAACATTAATGGAAACCTTTCAAAGGTGATCAAACTTAGAAGATCTATCAGACAAGGGTGCCCATTGGCTCCCTTTCTCTTTGCCATTGCCACGGAAGGGCTTAGCAGGCTGGTGGAGCATCACGTGGAAGCTCGTAACATTAAAGGCCTTCGTTTGCCACATGAACACTGTCAGATCACCATGAGACTTTTTGCCGATGATATGAACGCGTTTGTTCACAATGATAGTACCAGCCTGGAGACGTTCTAGAAGTGTCTTGATACTTTTTGCGAAGCCTCTCGATCCATAATCAACCACTCTAAGACCGCCTTTAGAGCTATTGGTGGGCCACAGCCCGACCTTCTCATTGATCATGGCTGTCAAATCATTCCGCAGGGCCAAATTTTTCGGCTTCTTGGGATTCCCTTGGGGTTTGGCGTCTCTATGGAACAGCGGTGGAACTGGGTGCTAGCCAAACTCGAAAACAAGCTTAACTATTGGAGAGGTATGCAAATCAATATTGTCGGTCGTGCTATGGTTGTCAACACGTTCCTCTTATCTTCTACCATTTATTTCCTTTCTTGTTGGAGATCGAAAGAGCAAGATCTGTCCAAACTAGATAGTCTTTGTAGAAACTTCCTTTGGACGGGTGACCATAATAGGAGGTGGGTGCCTAAAATCAAATGGTCCATCTGCACCAGCCATAGAGATAGTGGGGTACTTGGTATCTTGGACATTGGGTGCATGGGTAACAAACTGTCGGCCAAATGGATGATTAAGGCTTGATGCAACGGGGAGGCCTCGTGGGCCAAGTTGATCTTCAGAAACAAGAATGAGTTGTCGCTCATGGGTTTCCCAAATTGGAAGAATCTTGACCTTGTTGTTTTCCCCAATCCCCGTCTTCCCGAAAGGCTCTAATATCGTTTGCTCCCTATGGAAGAGTTGGAATAAAGTCAAAAGCTTCACAAGAATAAGTGAAGACTGGAAGTGGGCTGTCGGTATCAGACAAAACGACTCTATCTGGTTTCTGATCCATGGCATCCGGAGTGTGGAATCTTGGACCATTCAAAATGCCAAGAAGTTATGGAACAAAGGCTTCAAAAAATGGAAACATCTCTGGAAACAAGACACCAACCGCCGGATCAACTTCGAGGATATTGACCCTTGCCTCAACATTTCGCATGAAGAATGGAACACTTTGGGAAGCAGATGTCTCGCCTGGGATCGACACAAGGTTTGCCTTCTCATGGGACACGACATGTCGAGCTCGCTTGGTCTCAAATGGCACAATGGGAATAGCCTATCAAAAATCCCGAACATCAAAGAAACGATCGACTATCAGGTTAACCTCAACAAGAAGTGGTGCCTGTCATGGACGCGGCTTCGGTGGGACATGAAGTTCATGGCTATCTCGCACCCCCTCATAGAAATCAAAAAGTCTGTCCTCTTATGGCAAATTCTTCATCATGGTATCTGGACCAACCTTAAGGCTAGCAAAATTTGTGGGATCCCTCCCTGGTGCAAACGCTGCTACCGGTCTATCGAAGATGTTTCATACATCTTCTTTACCTGCCCCAACTCCAATAGACTCTGGCAGATGGTTGGAAAGAGAATTAGACTCCAAAAACATCTCGGTTGGCAGCAAGCCCTGCTCGGAGAAGCGATCAGTTCCTCTGCGACTCTCTGGAACGCCATCAGAGGGGAGGTCCTATGGAAAATCTGGCGGGAAAGATGTGCTTTCAACTTCGGCGACTCCCCCAAAGAGTGGTCAATTGAGAAATCGTTGTTCCTCCTTGGCAAAAGGATTGTCAACTGTAAGAAATCCCCCCCCCCCCCCCCTTCAGGCATAATCAAGTACTCCTTTTGATCAATAACAAGCTTAAACCCAAGTGGGCCCCACATGAGGGTGATGAGAGGGTGATTAACCTTCTTTGTAATGTCATCTAAGCTCTGTAAAAGCTTCCCCTGCTTTGTGGGATTTTGGGGGGTCCCCTGGGCACTAGTCCCCTTCTCTTGTACTTTTTTTTTTCTTTATTTAATTCAAGTCCGAGAGAGTAGAATAATGCCGAACTTCCTTTATATTAAAAAAAATTATGTACAACTTGGGTCTAACTGTAACGCGCCCAACTTGGGGCTCACGTTGTTGAGCACTTGTATATACAACCTCTTGGATTCGCAGGGACTAAGGCAGGTCAACCATGCGCATTTTCACCTCCATAATTCAACTCCAAAGGCGGGGAAAGAAAGGCTATGCTTACTCCATTCATATCTCTGCTTACTTCAAGTAATAGCTGAAAGAGAACCAGAATATGTCTAATAGAAAAACCTTTACAAATAGCTCTAAGAGAAAAATCATTACAAATTCTTCTAGAAGGGCCTAAGATCTTCTATTCTTACATTTCTTGGATGTTATATAAAGATATGTCATTTCAAGATGCTTCCTATTGACGTCTAAGCTGGTGCGCGTGTAAGTTATGCTGCTACGAGGCTTTTAAAAAAGGACTATGTTCGTCCACTTAGTATCCAAATAGCTACAAATAAAGAGAACTATGATACTTGAAACGTGTGGCGTGAAATATCCAACATAAGATTTCGTCCATCTGCCTTTGAATGGTTAGGTCTCTCCTTGCTTGTAACAAATATAGATCGGTATCTTTTCTTGTACAATTGTTATGATCAACACCTTGTGGTGTCTCAAAGGAGTGGGGTTGGAGGGTTCTTACAATCACGAATCCAACATCCTAGACAACTTAAGAATTTTCTATGGAACATCCTCTAAGAGGTTTGTCGAAGTTGCTTGCACATCTTTCCTTCTAGATTTACCTGAGACCTCTGCTATGAATCGCATTCCATGGGAGGGAAGCCGAACGCTTCAATGAGTGCAACTTGCTTCTAATTGACTTGCTTAACCAATTCAAGGAGATTACTTAGGTGTTTTGAGGTCACCATGCCACTCAAATTCAGGAAAAATGTTTTTTTCCCTAAGCCTTTTCGACCGTTACAACATCTCTTGCATCATGGTGGAACTTTGCAAATTTTTTTGGCCCTCACTACAAGAAAAATAGGAGATATCGACATACGCCAATTGAATTGAACATGCTACGCATAGGAATCTCCATTGATAGTGAGATTACTAAAGTGAACAAATAATTTGCATGATGAACACATATTCTTGTTGATATAGAGGTTGCTATAACTCTGACACACAACATTTGCTCTACTAATTGAGGGATATACTAGCCACTAAAAAATTCTTTTATGGATATTATTATAATAAAAAATGTAATCTCACCATTGTTGAAAATGAAGCTCAAACCGTAGACGCATATGAGCCTCCGAATTGATAAAATTGGAGTATTCTAAAGAAGGAGCCAAGCATGAGTTTTCATATTCAAATTTGATTTTGAATCTACCTAATAATCTCAAATCAATCATCTATGACACTTAGGTGTTATAAGGTCTTTCGGTAAATGAGCTTACTATCATCTAGGGAATCTACCACTTGATAAGAAAGATCTTTGCTTGCTTAAGGATTTTCTTCACATTTTTTTTAGCTAGAGCTCACCATATGATTTCTTTGTGTAGGAGCTAGTTAGCTCTCATTCAATCTCTACATATCCTGAGGGAAATCAAGTACGGAGTGAAGAGTAGTCTCCATGTGTCTATCTAGTGAAGGTAGTAAGTAGCAAGTCTTGGAGGCTTTGATTCTTAGAGAAAAGGCAAGAATTTTGAGCTAGATAACTTTCATTAGGGGAGTCTCATAGTTAAGTTTAACTCTAGAAAAGCTCTCCGGTTCCTTCCATAGAGAATATGACAATCATTGTTTTGAGTGATCAAAGGTAATTGTGAAAATAGCTATGAGGTCATGCATGCTTCGAGATGCATAGAGAAAGTATAGATTATCCATCGGTGATATCAGGGAATTTCGACACACAATGGCACTCAAAGAGAACATGAAGGTGCTATGGAAGGGCTTTGAAGATGTTGTTTTTCAAGGATATAAAACCAAGGAAAGGGAAGTCTACTAGTGAGAAAGTAAGGCATCTACACGATCAATTGTGATACTTTCAAAGTACATCGTTAAAGATCTTGATACTCTGCACTCTTCTTGCATCAAGGAGTCTTAGAAGATTACATTAGAGTACATCAACAATGGAATTTTATAACGTTTAGATTTCTCATGGGCAAGGGTTTATTGGGGCTTGATGGTGGAATAGATATAGAGCTAGATTGGAAGTATGTGATGCATTCCAATCCATAGGTATTCACATCGATGATGATTACAGGTTGCATATATAGTGAATGGCCTCCTTTAGTGGGTTGTAAGAGTACAAAGGCCATCTCAAATAATCGAATAAGGAAATGGAAGTCGTAGCCACATACCTAGTTTCATGTTCCATTACCAGAAATTGATTGATTCCTTCTTGTAGAAGGGCATACGATCTTCTATTCTTACATTTATTGGATGTTATCTAAGGATATGTGATTTCAAGGTGCTTCTTATTGACGTCTAAGCTGGTGGGCTTATAAGTAAGTTATGTTGTTATGAGGCATAAAATGGACTATGTTCGTCCACTTAGTATCCATATAGCTACCAATAAAGAAAACTATGATACTTGAAACGTGTAGCTTGAAATATCCAACATAAGATTTCGTCCATCTGCCTTTGAATGGTTAGGTCTCTCCTTGCTTGTAACACATATAAAGCGGTTTCTTTTCCTTCATAATTCTTCTTCATAATTATGAACAAGGAGAAGAAACAAGCAAGGATTGAGAGAGTTGGAGAGAAGGCCTTTAATCCCTTTCTCGAGGGACCCACTTGTGTGGCGCTTGTTCTTTTGTATGATGAGCACCCTCTCGTGTGGTGTCTGAAAGCAATGGGGTTGGCGGGCTCTTACGGTCACGATTCCTATATCCTAGAAAACTTAAGGATTTGTCTATTGAACATCCTTTAGAGGTTTCTTGCACATTCTTGCAAATCGTTTCTTCTAGATTCTCTTGGGACCTTTACTGTGAATAACATTCCGTGGGGGCGGGGGGGGGGGATCGTTTCAATGAGTGCAGCTTGCTTCTAGCTGACTTGGTTAACCAACAAAAGGAGATTCCTTACGTGTTTTGAGGTCACCATGCCACTCAAATAAGGAAAAAATTATTCTCCCTAAGCCTTTTTTACCGTTACAACATCTCTTGCACCATGCTGGAACTTTGCAAACCTTATTGGCTCTCATTAGAAGAAAAATAGAAATTGTCGACATATCCAAATTGAATTAAACATGCTACGCATAGGTATCTTCCATTCATAATGAGATTTCTAACGTGAACAAATAATTTGCATGATGGACACATATTTTTGTTGACATAGAGGTTGCTATAATTCTCACACACACCATTTGTTCCCCTTATTGCTGGATGTAATAGCCACTATATAATTTTTTTATGGATATCTTTTATTTATTCCTATCCTCTTTTACTGGGATATTTCTATAACAAAAAAATGCAATCTCACCGCTGTTGAAAATGAAGCTCAAACCTTAGTTGCATATGAGCCTCCTAAATTGATGGCAATCGGAGTATTGTGAAGCAAGGAGCCAAGCATGAGTATTCATATTCAAATTTGATTTTGAATCTACCTAATAATCTCCAATCAATCACCATAGTTAGGTGTTATAAAGCCTATATTCTAGTAAAAGAGCTTCATATCATCCGGGGAATCTACCACTTGATAAGAAAGACCTTTGCTTGCTTATGGAGTTTATTCACTATTTGCTTAGCTAGAGCTCACAATATGATTTTTTTGGGTAGGAGCTAGTTAGCTATAATTCAATCTTTGCATATCCTTAGAGAAATCAAGTATAGAGTGAAGAGTAGTCTCTATGTGTCTATCTTGTGAAGGTAGTAAGTAGCAAGTCTTGGAGGCTTTGATTCTCAGAGGGGAAGCAAGTATTCTGAGTTAAATAGCTTTCATAAGACAATCTCATAGTCAAGTTTAACTCTCAAAAAGCTCTTCGGTTCCTTCCATAGAGAATATGCGAATCAGTTCTTTTAGTGAACTGAGGTATTTGTGAACATACCTATGAGGTCATGCATGCTTTGAGATGCATAGAGAAAGTATACATTATCCATTATTGGTATAAGGGAATTTTGACACAGAATGGCACTCAAAGAAAACATGAAGGAGCTATGGAAGGGCTTTGAAGAAGAAAATGTGTTCAAGGATATACAATCAAGGCAAGGGAAGTGTACTAGTGAAGAAGTAAGGCATCTACACCATCAATTGTGGTACTTTTAAAGTACATAGGCAAATATCTTGAATCAAGGAGTCTTAAAATATTACATTAGAGTACATTATCTCTGAATATAGCACTCATATTAAAAAGTGAGATAAAGAAAATTGTCAACCATGGAACTTTAGAATGTCCAGCTTTGTCATGGGCAAGGCTTTATTGGGGCTTGCTGGTGAAATAGTTGTAGACCTGGATAGGGAGATAATCCAACTCATGAGAAGTTGAGGATTTTCAAAGAATGGAATGAGAGAGATAAGATTGTTACCTTCATATTATCTTAGTATATTATCAATGTAATAGTAACACATATTCAAGACCTAGATGCTTCCGTGAAAGTGTTAGAGACCTAGAGAGATTGTACTCTACTTCAAGTAAAGTTAGGAAGATTCAGTTGAAGAATGAAGCCAATAATTTGAGGAAGACACCAAGTAGCAACATCATTATAATCCAAAGATCAAGGAAGTAAGTGATTCATTGTGATCAATAGGTTGTTACCTAGAAGAGGATGACAAGTGGCATCTACATTGAATGGGATTAGAGATGATCAGAAGTGGAAGGCTTTGACCACTTTTGTATGTATCAGAAATAATCTTCTTGAATTTATAGTGGACTTCATGGTCCATGATGAAATGAACATTTCATGCTCAAATGCAAAGGCCAGTGAAGCTGAGTAGGAAAGAAATCAAGGAAATCATAGAGGAAGCTAAGGAAGAGGACCAAATGGGACCTCTCATCAAGATTTAGGGAGCAAATTGTCTTTATCAAGGGGAAGAGGCAAGTTTATAGGAAGAGGAGGGAAGGTTCAATAGGACTTGGGACAACCACAAATATGAAGGATGCTACATGTGTAGAGAGTATTGCCACTAAGAAAGGGATTTTTATGAGACAAAAAACTAAAATTCAACCTACAAAGTGAAAGTTAAGTAGGCATTGAATTAAAATGAGAATGAAATTATCTTAGATATGAAGCAAATGAGTGATTACAAAAAACAAGGGTTACGCCCATTATACATTGATAGTGGATGCATCAATCACATAAGCTACAATGAGGATTTTTTCTCAAATATCCAGGTACCATCAACCATAGATCATGTAGAGATAGATGATAATAACCACCATGTTATCACACAAATTGGTGACCTTATGATGTATTGTTCTCCTAGGCCACGTGTTTGACGGATCTTCTTTATGTTGCTACAATCACAAAGAACCTTGTTTCTATGGATCAAATAGTTAAGAGAGGATTATAATTCAATTTCAATCGAAAGGTATGTTTCGTAAAAAACCCTACAATGTGGTAAAAATTGGTCACCAAAGGAAGAAAGGAGGGAAGGATATTGACATTGGATGTGAAGCCAAATTTCAAGCATACTACCTCCTTCACATATGGAAGTAGAGAGGTAGCGCACAAAAGGTATGCACATATGAATATTTAAAAATTGAAGAAGAGGTTAGTGCTTGGATTGCAAATCTTTGTAATTAGAATCTCAAGAAATTCTCTAAAAAATGCTAGTTAGGTAAGCAAACTAGATTATCTTTCAAGAAGAGCGACTATATGAGTTATACCATCAACTTGATCTAGTCCATATAGATGTATGGGGGCCAGAAAAGGAGAACTCAATTGGAGATATAGAAGTTTTATAATGTTAATTGATTACTCTACAAGGATGAATTTTCTTTAGCCCATAAACATAAATCAATTTTTTTTATTAGTTTCAAACGTTTATTGTAGGAAAGGAATATGATAGGTACATCAAATGTCTAAGGCAAGATAGATAGAGAGATTACTTCTCCCATGGTTTCATCGATTTCTTGGATTTAAATGGCATAAAGAGTCAAGTCACATACAAGTTTGCACCACAACATAATGGTGTAGAATGAAAAAAGAATAGGTACATTCAAGAATGTGTTATGGTAGAGATAAAGGATATGGGACTGCTTAAATGTTATTGGGATGATGGAGCAACCATTACTATATTATTCATGAACATAGCACCCTTATCACATATACATACTACAAAAACTCATCAAATTTTGTATAATAGAAAATGAGATGTACCACACTTGAGAGTGTCTTATTGTACTTGTTATATGTTAATACCAAGTGCATTAAGAAGACAACATGGTGATAGAAAAGAATGATGTTTGTTCATAGGGTAAATAGATTAACAAAATAGGTATAGATGCTTTAAACCCATAATCAAGGAACTAAAGGTATCCAGGCATTTCAGATTTGATGACTGTTTACCTTGGTACTCTTGAGATGTACTTTATAGGAAAATGAAGATGAATAAGGTAAGACTTCAAGTGGAAATGAAGAACCAAAGAGCATGGTACTTAGTGGAACACAAAAATAAAATAAATTCTCAACAAGGAATCTAAATATCCATACATCAAGTCTAATTAGTGATGCAAGGAGCAAAGGATGGCCAAATCACAAAGATAAGTGAAGATTAAGATTTCATTTTGGATCTCAATTTAGAACATTAAATGAAGGGTTGACCTAAAAGGTAAAAAACCCAAATAAATGGAATGATTAAATAAGAAGGTCTCATAGGGTAAGGTATTGAGCTAAGAAACGTACCTATAGCTCATTCATGGATACACACAATGCATATATGAAAAATCTTTTTTTAAACACCCACATTCCTTGAAGAAGCAAATACATGTAGGGAATGACAAAGGGAAATGCAAGGGGGAGATTAAACCTTTGGAAGATAATCACACTTGAACATTATCTCCAATGAAGAAAGACTTGAACTTTATTGGAAACATGTGGGTATATAAGGTAATGAATCACTCAAATGATAGCATTGCTAGGTATAAAGCAAAGATTGTAGATAAATGCTTTGTGTAAACATGTGGAGTCTCTATGAGGAGATGTTTAACCCTACGTCTAAGATGAATACAATCAAAACAATCATTCCAATCATAGCTAACAAGTATGGAAACATATACGAGCTTGATGTGAAGAATGCTTTTCTTAATGGAGATCTAGAGGAGGTAGTAAACATGGATCAACCATAAGGGTTTGAAGATAAAATCATAGGAAATTAGGTTTGCATGTTAAAGAAGGCACTTTATCTTCTGATAATAACCTCAAAGGCATGTAATCAAAGGCTTTTAGACTACTTGAATAGTTTTAGATACAGAAAAAGTAAAGTTGATCCATCATTATTCTACAAAAGATAAGGTGAAGCCGATTATGTGTGTATGTAGATGACTTGAGTATTAGAGTTGATAATGAAGAATGCATTCAAGGAAATCAAGAGAAGGCTTGGGTTGGAGTTGAAGATCTCAATTCTTGGAGATCTAAGGTATATTTTTCATGAGGAAGCTCGTGAATCTACTAGGGCTGTAAGGGAAAGGGTCTTCTTGGGCATGATTAACTCGATAGGTGCAAGACATATTTCTATGGGTGTAGCTGGAATTATGAAACCCTTTCTTATATCATGGTCCAGCTGCACGGTCTCTTTTACAACTGGACTTCATCGTTTCCCTACTCTACAAGGGTGGATGTGACTCTGAAGTTTGTTCTTTTGTTCGGATAATTAACTACAATATGTCCAAGGTTTCTACAATAGAGACATAACTTGTTAGCTCTCCTTCTCTGTTTCTCTTCTGGTGTCTGAGGCAGAAACCTAGTTACATCTGGTTTCCACTGGCGAGGTCTTCCTTCTACTTGTTTTTCTTGTTTCCTTTCAAAAAGTCGGTTATCACATTGAATAGCTTGCATGATATATTCGTTCATGGTTGTAACCTCTGGCATCATGAGCAAAAGGTCCTTTACATCATCTCTTAAACTCCATCCAAATTGGCTTATGAAATAATCTTCATGCCAAGTGAGATCACATATCAACTGCCTAAATTCAAATGCATAGGTAGAAGGAGGGTGGTTATCTTGACGTAGCTTCCAAAGCTTTGTCTCTGCCACTCGACTTGTGTCTGCATCTCCAAATGTGGCAGTGGGTTCTCGAAGAAACCCCTCATAGTCTTGAAGTACTGCCATGTTCTTCTCCAAGATTGGGGCAAACCATGATAATGCTTGTCCACAAAGCAAGGTTCCAATAAAGCCGACCTTGGATGCCTCCTCAGGGTATCTATCAGGTTTTATACGGATGTACAATTTAACTTGCTAGAGAAATCTGTGAAACTTCGTGCGATCCCCATCGAGTTCTTCTGGCATACACATCTTGGGTTCCCTCATGAACAATGTACTAGGTCCTTGATTTACTTTCATACTCCCTTGATTTGTCTGAAGACTCTCGATTCGTTCTTGTAATTGTTGGAGGAGTGCACCTACATGCACATGATGTCCCATGTTGACTTGTGTCTGTGGATGAGTTAGGTCTTCGACTTGTTGTTGGAGACTCTGAAGTAATGCTACAATCTGTTCATAAGCATTCTCCATGGTGAGTGGTCTTGGATAGAAGCTAGTCTTGCCAAAATGCCAGGGGAGCACTAGATTGTGCACTTTGACTACATCAAACAAGATTTCGGAAATACACTTCTGATTACAAGAGCACCCACGTAGGGAAAATGATACAAGAATATGTAACTGATACAACATGTGCCACAACTTGGATTGGCATCATCTCATCTCCAGATATGTAACCATAGAGGTTTCCTCCTTGAAGATAATCTTCCATTAAAAGTGACCAAGCTGAGTAGTTACCTTGATCCAATTTATCTATGGGTGAAGGGAATCCATCTCCAATGTTGATTTGTTGTTGCTCTAATACAACGATCAGGAGATGGAAGGATAGGTTGTAGAGATGAGTTGGTGCTACACAAAACCTACTCTACAGTTGCCAATCCAACTTTAGTGATGCTTAATAGACTCATTCAGCTTCACAATGATGTAGCTAGAGCCACCAAGTCCTATGGATCATCACTTTCAATTGTTTCCAACAAAACAGATAACTTACATATGCAAGAAATTTGAAGAATCTTCTATTTTGGAAATAGAAGGTCTCAATATTATGCTCAGAGCTCACAACCTCGTATGAGTTGACCAAAGAGCTTTTGCACGCATCTAACTAGATTGCGTAGATAACTAATGCAAGTTATTTCATCAATTTAGCTATATCATACATGGAGAAATGAATTTAGCGAGTCAACGGGTCCATCTCAACTTTTTAGGATCTAGAAGGTGTGCAAACACAGTCACCTTCCTAGCTTCCTATCTCGAGACTTGTTGAATCAAAATTGATGAAAATTGATATGTTAAAGCTAGACACTCCATTATAAATTCTCCAAGTTAAAGTATAGCAAATGATTAAGTACACGCAGAGAAATGAATTTCACAAGATCAGTATATAGAAGAAAATGAAACATTTGACTATTGACAAAATTGAATTTGAAGAAACATATCAAAATGTATCGAAATGTATATGCTAATGAGCATATGATAAAAGGGAATTGTAGTTGACTACACATAGATAGTGCAAGCACGAGATATGCTCAAGTTTGTAGCTCAATGCGTCTCAGAATGGCTCTCTCATTCTGCAACTAAAAACATGTCTATATATATTCATAGTTTGAGTTGGAATTTGAATTTCCCCTCTCCTAAAAGTGATCCTAAACTTTAGGGATTTGATTGATTTGATTCCTCCACCAAATCCATCGTGGGGAGTCTCTCCTAAATTCATGAGATTCTCTCTTCTTTTGACTTTTACATTTATGGAAAGTAACTATGCTCAAATTGACAAGCATGAACTCACATATGGTTCTCTCTTGTGAAGAGCTAAATGAATGTGTAGTCCTATGGTTCGAGGAATGAACTTAGGCTTTCTAATTGCACCAACACCCCTTTCTTGCTTGAGTGATTTTTGTAGGCTTTGAGTAGCCATAGATAGGTCATATATTTCTATGTGTGGGAGCTAGATAGATCTAGGTGGAGTAGAGCTTCCTTATCAAATTGTACCCAATTTTTGTAATGTCTCGTTTTTAGGAATTCTATTTTGATGTTGTCTGGAAGTTGATGTTCAAACTCTGCATATCCTTAGAGAAAATGCTCTAGGAGTGAAGAATCGCATCTATGTGTATCCCTATTGAAGGCAAGAACTATTTTGTATTGGGGACATTGGTTCACATAGTAGGACTAAGAATTTTCAGTGAGATAACTTGCATTAGCAAGTTCAAATAGTTTAGTTTGCATCTTGAAAACCTATCGGTCTTCGTGCTCAAAATTTCAGAGAATCATCTATGGAGTGAACAAAGGTATTTGTGAGTGTGAAAGTGAGGCTATCTTTGTTTCAAGGCTATAGAAAGTGTGCATTCTCCCATTATGTTCTCCTTTATGTCTCTTTTGAATATAGACTATCTAGTGGAAGAGGGAAACAAAGTTTTCATATCCTGATCCACACTACACCGGAGTATATACTCTTTTGGATCGGCACTAAAGCGGAATTTCAGACAATCCTCACCTGTTTTCGAGGATCATTTACTTAGTTTGTATTAGGTTCTAGCCGTGCACATTATATTTTCTTTTTCATTCATTTACTTTGTATTTGGCCATCGCCACCCCTTACATTGTATATGCCCATGCATGGCAACACCCATGAGCTCATGATTATCAAGGTTTCTCCTTTATCTTTGGTTTTTGGTGTGACCATCAGTAGTACTTCTTCAGTTTGAATTCCTATTCTCGAACCCACTTCCTCTCCTACCCTGCCAAGGGATTTCATCCACGATTACATTGTCATCATGATTTGGATTCAAGCCTTGGACATAAAATTACAAACACCAACTCAAAGCTTTGATAAAATGATTCTTATGAGCGAGTCGATGCAGATGGATACCATCAACATATCTGCTATCGGTGAAATTCATCTTTGTTTGAAGATATAAACGCATAAGAATGATTGATATATTGCATTCCTGTTTCTTTGCGGATGAATAGCATGAAATTGGTTGTTTGTTTGCATAAAGATTAAAAGTATCAAGAGAGCAATTATGAAGATTATTGATGTGAATTGGATACCGCATCTGAGAGCATCAATGATATATGTTCGTTCATGTATTTGTTTATGTATGCATCAAGGTGCATTTGTACTTATGGAAATGTATGTGTATACGTTGCTTGAATGTGGATTTGTTTTTTTTTTTTAGTATGAAATCTTATATATATGTAGTCTACATAAAGAAAGCATGTGAATTTTTAATAGATATAGAAAGAGTCGTATGTGGTGTTTTTTGGAGGACAACAGCCAAAATGCAGCGAAAGAGAGAGAGATAATAGGAGGAAAAAAGAAAACATCGGGGGATCGTCGATAAGAGTTTACTACACAGAAAAGGCTTGTTTTGGCTACTCCACAAGGGTGTATGCAGTCGACAATATAGTCTGATATCGGGAATAAGAGAACATCTCTGACATAGGGAGATGTGGTGGGGAACAATGCCTGAGCGTGCATACTAAAGATTGTGTGCTAAGGAAGGTTGTTTCCAATTGATGCACCCCTCTGTGGGGTGTTGCCTTCACTTTTCTTGCTATCTTCATCCTGATTTTAAATGCAGATAATCATCCACCTATAGGGGCATATGGGGGCAGACGAAAGAATAGATGGGCATCCATAGGGGTTCGCTGAGAGTTGTTGCTCGTCGGAGGAGGAAAAAGGTGATTGTATGTATATACTTGGGGTGGCACAGTTGAAAGGGGGACAGTGAAAGGAGATGTGTGCAAGCAGTTACTTTGAAGGGAAAGCAAGGTTCTCGGGAGCAGCACGAGGAGCAGATAATGAAAATAGCTTCTTTTGCATGGCAAAAATTTGGGAGATGATGTATTCATATATACCAAGCCGAATATGAAATAAATGAAGCACCATCAATTAGGACCTTCCTAGTCAGCTCATATCCATTGGATATCGAATGAAGCTAGACTTTTACACAAGAATCTAATCAATTCCTGAAGTTGTCTCACAACATGAAGGCACTGAAGGCCTGATTTCAAGTGGTTTAAAGTAAGTAACCTAACGAGTGCATTCAGAAAGAAGAAGTGATGGCACATCCCTTTTGAAGCGTTTACATGCAACACCTAAGCAAGAATAGTATGGCAACATATAGTATAGAACGGATGTTCATCATTGAATGGCTCCTTCAAGTCTCGACACTATTTGAGCTTCTAACAGCAACATCTCACCAATCACACTTTTTATGTCTTGCAGTGAAAGCATGAAGTGTTACAGTAAAAGATTTCATACGCAACAGAGGTATAATAATTACTGTTGAAAAAGGGAAAACCTATCGTACAGGTGCACAAACAAGTTCTGCATTCGATCAAGTTTTTTTTTTCTGGATAAACAAAGAAAAGCTAAATGCAGCACACGAGTATGAGCTTATATTGCCATGGAGCATCGATGATGGTTAGGCTATTATATTGCCATGGAGCATCGATGATGGTAAGGCTATAAAGGTCAGAGTTGTTACAATAATCAAATGTGAATTATTGGTTTGAATGTTTTTTTTATATCATGTTAGAAGCACGCATGAAATGCTCCTTAAACTGATCAAACTTTGTAGTTTTTTTTCTCTCATTTAACTTAAGTAGTTAACGTTTAAACTGTTTTGCGCCTACGATTATTAAGAGTGTGGGAAATGCTTAAGCACGTGAAATGGTATGCTGCATAAACTTCATGTTGATGTGACTGCCATGATGAAACTCCCTCATCAACATGAGTTCCCTCATCATAGTGCATATTACATAAACCATTTCTACATTATTCCACTTTTCATCGATGAATTTGCATGAGAAATCTCACTACAACTCTCAATTATCTGCAAAGAGTAGATCCCTGCATCACAGCAGAAGACTTTGTATACATGAGTACAGAACAGGGAATGAGAAATAAAATTTCTTGTAATGGTACAAGTACCCTCTACGCTACTATTTCTTGAGATTTTATTGCAACAAGAATTGTGATGTGTGTTTTTTCTAAAATAATAAAGTTTTTCTTTCTACTTTTGCAAAGGGCTCAATGTTTTGAATCGCAAAGAAAATTCTCAATGTTAAATGCCGGTGAATTTTATCTTGTGAATGGACTGTCTAAACTATTTTGTATATATATAACACGCCTATGTCACATCTCATATTAAGAGATTTTGAATTTTGAGTTACCTTGATCATATTTATAGAAGGGAATGATCATGTGATTCGGTAATACATTTTTTGGTGTCGACTGAATGGATATGATACTATTCTGATTTCCTTACCCGCTGAGTACAAACCTAAATAATTGAATGGGTTGACAGTATAAATCACTGACTAAACAATGTGTTCGCACTACACTTTTAGGCTTCTTTATTGCATAATATGGTAAGAGAGTTGTGTGCTGTTTGATTCAACCTTGTGAAAAATCATTCCTGTACAAGGAGCCCAGAGGCCATACTTATTAACCACACTAAGTCAAAGTCTGATCGTAACAACATAAGTCATTGCAAAGGAAAATTCGTGTTGTTTCTCAAGGACAAAATATAACGAAGAAAGGAAATACATTACCTATCAACATCAACATGGAATAGGAAAAGAGGATTTAGAGAAAAACTCTCTATACCTTAAGCACGTCAACATGTGAATGAAATGCACATACGCGGTTAAGTATGAAGTGAACTATTTTATTACCATGAAAACATATAGAGATTTCCAAAGAACACTCATCTGAAAGTGTTGCAAAGCTGGATTACCTTATTTAGAACTAAATTTTATGATCCTTGAATTGGCACAGAAATAATTCCCAAGAGCATGAGCGTGGTTATGGGCATATCCTAATTATGCCCTTTATTTACCTTCTCCCTCTTTTTTTTGCGGAACTCGATGACAACATGCTCCCTCTCCCATGTGCTTGTTTGCTACCCTTGAAGCACAAGTAGGGCTCGAGTGACTATTGCTAGGAAAGGTTTTTAGCATGTCAACATCGCCCATTGGATACGGATGATGTGAGACATCTCCCTGAGTCTGATCCAACCGTGCCACGTGCTCCTGCGATGACCCTCCCTGTGACATCATATCATGAATGGTTAGGCCTTTCCTTGCATGCTTCTAAGATGCACAAGTCTGTTTTTTTTTTGGACAAAATTTCTTTAAATTATAAACAATGAGGAGACAAAAGCAAGCTAGAAAGAGTTGGAAGGATTCTTTCGAACATTTAAATCCCCTTCTATGATGAACACCATGTGATGTCTCAAATTTTGTGGGAGTGGGAGCCCACTCCCACTCTTCTTATACAAGTTAGGGATTTGTGAATTGAACATACTCTAAGCCTGGATTTTCAAAGTTAGTGGCACATCTTTCCTTCTAGATTTTCCAAATTTCTTTGCTCTTAATAGCATATCATAGGGTGAAAGAGACTCTCATCATTTCAATGACTGAAATTGGCTTCCAATTGACTTGGTTAACCAACAAAAGGAACTTCTTGAGGTGTTATCAAGTCACCATGCTCAGAGAGGAAACAAATAATCTACCTAAGCGTTTCTTACCATTACAAAGGTTCTACCACCACATGGGAACATTGCAAATGCTATTGGCTTTCACCACAAGAAAAACTCAAATTACTGATAGACAACAATTTATTTAAAACTGAAACACATAGGTAATAATTTACAAGATAAAAACATCTTTTTGTCCATAAAAAGGTTGATCTAAGTGTCACTCTCTTATCCTGGGTGTACGAACAATTATAAGGACTTCTATATGGAATTATTTTAATATGTTTCTTTTTAAAAATTACATATGCATTTTATTTAAACAAAACGAAATTTCACCATTGCCATAGTGACAAATATAGTGACCAAATGTAAATAACTTCTTAATTTCTATATCGACTTGAAATAAAAATTTGGAAAAAAGAAAACTTGGGCATGCCGCACTATCAAGGAGATTACTCTTGGATACCAACAAGATTATTTTTTTTAACCTTCTGAATTTTAGTAAACTGTAAATTTGTCCATCATAATAAATTCTTGAGTCTCTCTTGTATCCCGTGGAAAAAGATAAAAGATGATCTCAGTGCTGATTTCTTGTGTATATTGTGTCCTTGTGTGTGAGTCTGTGGTGATTGTTTGTGTATATTGTATCATTGGTGTCCATCTACAGGAATATGTGTCTATGAATGCACATGTGTGCATGACTGTATACATGAGCTTTTCTCCATATGAGTGTGTGCCTATGGGATGGGTATGTGCACAGTCGTGTAGGTGTCCAAAACAAAATTTTAGAGAATCATCTATTGAGTGAAGAGAGGTATTTGTGAGTGTGAAAGTGAGGCCATCTATGTTTCAAGGCTGCACATGGAGAGTGTCCATTATCCCATCATCTTCTCCTTTATGTATTTTTATTATAGACTATCTAGTAGAAAAAGATGAAGTTCAATTATCGAGACCAAGGAGAAAAGGTGGACAATGAGAGATTTCTACTAAAGAGTTACCAAATTTCATTACTTAAGAATTAAATGATGATCTAAAAAGGATTCAAGAGATGTATGCTTGTATCTCTTGAAGCTTCTATTGCTTGACTTTTTATTTGAATATAAAGGGATCTATTAAAAGTCTAAATGAATCAAGAAAGTTCATTGCAACATCACAAAACAAGTTGATCTTTTCACTCAAATTCCAATCCTTAAGACACGTTTTGATCTATGTCTTCCAACCTAGGATCATTAGACAAACCCTAGGTACACTAGACACAAGAGAGCAAAATTTGAAAGTAAGAGAAACAAAAATTTTTGTTGATAATTAATTCAATTCAGAGTTATAGACTCGAATTAGATAAAAATTAGATCCATTTATCATTGAAATACTAAGATATAAAAAATCCATCCAATTTAGAGAAACTCATGAAATATTTAAGAATATTACAGTTGCAAAACAAGGTGCATAGGTAGTACAATCAATCTTGAGAGAAAAGGAGAAGTTTATAGAAATGAATATAACGGAATATCTAGATGCTTCTAAAGAAGAATCATGTATGCATGGCGTGCCCAAAGACATGTTTGTGCATCAATTTGAGTGTGTTGTATATGAGTTTATCTTAGAAAAGATTCATGCACATGCTATCATGGAGTGCGATGCATATAGAGAGATAATGCATAAGATATTTTATTTGAGGATTCCTGTTAGCATAGCTATGGTGGTTTCCTTAGTTGGGTATGCTCTCCCTAAGCCCAATATCTCCTTGACATACCTACATAGGAAATTTAGGAGAAGATTTTCTTAAATAGCTCATCAATGGATAATTAGATATAGATTTAGGGATCTATTTCTTGAAAATCCTAGTTCTAGGATATAAAGCAGAAGTGGAGAGAGTGAGCTTTAGAAGGGACTAGAAAGATCGATGGCCTATTTGGTCATTGGAAACAATAAGACACATTGTAGGGTCAACTAGCAAGATGAAGCAATGCAAATCTTCATGTGTGGCACTTAGGAATCCAAATGTGATTGCAAATCCTTCAACTGCTACTATTGTATCCACTTCTAGGACTTTGTCAAGGCCTCAATTAGAGAAAGTAGTCAAAGAATGAAGAATGCTATGTAGATGCAAGATCTTTATCCATGGAGATTTCTAACTACATGGAAGATTCTATTCTATGGGTATCATAAAGTCGAGTGGTATCCCACACAATGCTATGAATGTTCCACAACCTTTTAAGATCCCTCAAGTGACTCCACCTCCTTTGTTTACTATGATCCATTTGATGCCTCACTAGTCTAGTAAGTATTCCAAAGAAATGTTGGGCACAATGAAAGAAGAAATATCCATGGAAATAGACGTGTGTGATGTGATTCAATGAGCATTTGACCTATGCTTGTGAATCATAGAAGGAGGCTAAATAAGAGAAGTTGGTTATAGAAATTGACAAGAAGCTTTTTGGTTTTAGGACATAGCTTGGTTTAGTTGTGAATTGGGGAATGGTGGGATTCGAAAATAGTATGAGAGGTATTAGCTCAAAATGCTAGTTTATGAGACCTAATAATTGAGGCCCTACTTCCAAATGAGTTGAATATGAGCAATCATAAAAGTCTTCTCTACATCAATTCCTTTTATACCTGCATAGTGTTAATGTTAAAGAAAATAGAAGGAGAGAGGAACTGCAAGACGATGTGGATACTAATAGGAGATTGATGTGAGAACAATCAAGGTTGATAATCATACCTTGGTGGAATCAATCTTGACCTAATCAACTAAAACTATAGGAGCAAGATACTCTATCTATAGGAAGAATAAGAGATTTTTTTTTAATTACATATAACGTAACTTATTTTAACATATTAAAGGCTAACGTTAGATGAATCTCATGTTGATGCATAGATTAACTATACACTCACAAATCATCTAGAAGGTCCATAACTTCCTTTTCAATGATAGGATCGAATGTACCATTTACTAACATCATGAAACTAGAGACTCAATTTTACTAATGCCAAATGGCATAAAGAAGTACTTATAAGGGCAAAAGTCACCCTCATATTTTTCTTATGTACACATCATACCCCTTAATGTTATAATGGATTTAAACACATTTTTAATCTACCATACTAACTATTTTTCGTCCACCTAGAGAATCATCTACATCATCTATTCTAGGCATGGGGTATTTGCACTTGATAGTAATCTTATTAAGTGTAGAATAATGTATGTACATGTGATAATAATAAATTTTTTCCTTGATAAATAGAACTAATGATCCATAGGATGACTAGGTGGGCCTAAGAAACACTTTCTTTATATAATCCTCCACAATGTTTTATGCTTTCTTCTCCTTCCTTGAGGTTATGGAAATTGGCCACATAGTGGTTCGATGCACTCAATGTCAAGGATTTACCTTTCTATGATACTTGCGAGACAACAATGTTTGGAATGAAAGGTGCATTTTTCATGAGAGTCATGGCCACTATTGGAGATGTTCTTAGAGATGGGGACTCAAGAAAAATACTCATATTTATTACTCGCTAATAGTGTAGGAATTATTTATATGATTTAGTCATTTGATTGCTCTTAGGATTGTCTTTTAATTAATGTTGTCCTAAGAAAATATAGCATAGTCCTTCCTTCATTGCCTGCTCTTCCTATTGAGGGGTGAGAATTCACTTATTAAGAACTCTCTTGGAAAGATTTTAAATTTTTGATTTAGTTGCTAAAACATTTTTTATCATATGCTTCCACATATCCTTTCTCAAAGCTACACAATCATAAAAAATGAAGCACTCAAAGAACATGACCAAGTCATCTTAACCAAAATGGATCCTTGGTATGTACATAAAACATCTTGGTTTCTGTAGAGGAGGTACTAGGGTATCCACTTTTAACAAAAGTAGAGATTAAAGATTAACACATCCAGTACGTCGCCTACTCAAGGGAGGTTCTCTTTAGGGAAGTATACCCTTTAACATTTCTGTGAGCAGGTTGATAACAAGGATTGCACAGAGTGGTACATACTTCAGAAAATACGAACAACAATTGACCAAGGAAGACCATACACTTCTTGATTCGATTCAGATGATTACAAGATTTGTCAAGGAAATGCTCAAATACTAATGCTCAGAGCTTCGTGGCACTCTAAACAGATAAACAAAAATCAATACAAATGGTGAAGGAGTTGCTCAAGAGAATAGAGCTTAACCCAATACTGACTCATAGAAAAGAAAGAAATCTAAGGCACTCTCTTACACTATAGTGCTCATAGCCCTCCACTGAGAAGCCTACCCTCTGTATCCACACTACAGAGTAGCTCCTACAATAGGCTTGAAACCACCAAGTGCAAGAGAGAACTTCTGCACGTATACACACGTCAATGTAACTCTAAAAAATGTACCCCCAATGAGCACAAATCCATTGTTTTTATAGGCCCCAATAGGCCAAGAGAGCCTTGCCGAATCTTCACGTCCACTGATCACGCGCCGTTGGAATGCCAAAATTGGAGGGGTAGGTCAATTACTCCTTTAATTTGAATTAGATCCATAAACATAGGTAGTCGTCGTGAATAGTTGGTGGAAAAAAAAAAGCTTTTCCCTGCTTTCACTTTTAATAATTTACTTTTACCTTTTCACACTAAAGAGCTTCCATAATTTAGGAGAGTATCACGAATTTGGACCAGAAAAATGATTTCCAAATGGGTGTGACATTGTGAATTCCCTTGGATGGAAGGTTCTGCAACTCAAGCCTTTTGTACCTTCACTGTATGTTCTCCTTTGTTATTTCACCTCCAAGGGCTCTTACCACCTCAGCTCATCACAACACCCAACCTTGCAGCAATCTTCTAGAAATATTCCCAAATGTCTTGCTCTTTTTAGGGTCAACACTTTGACAAAACATTCAAAGGACCCCAAATTGCACTTCTCCATGTAAAAATTACGGAGCTCTGCATGCTCTTCAACCAAATTACTAAAGAATTTAAATGGCTTGGATTCAGCTTCTCTTTCTTCTTCGGGAGATCTCTGTAGTTCGGTATTCTTAGAAATCTTTTCAATCCCCTTGGGTATATGTGTGGGTGCATGTGTGTGTGCCAGTGGGAATGAGAATGTGTGCGGGTGGTGGTGTGTGGGCATAAATGTAAAATGTGGGGGCCTTTGTGTGTGCTTGTGTGGGTGTACATGTGTGTAATTGTGGGTGTGTGTGTATGTAAGTGTGTGTGTGTGTGGGTGCATGTGTATGTGAGTGTACATGTAAGAGTGTGCGTGCTCATGTGTGTATGTGTGTTGTATGTGTATGCGTGATGCTTGTGCCTGTGTGCTCTGTGTGTGTGAGGATATGTGCATGTGTGTGAGGATGTGCATGTGTGTGAGTGTGAATATATGTGTATGTATGTGTGAGTGGGTATGTATGTATGTGCGCTATGCGTGCAAAAAGTGAGGGGGAGTGCAAGGAGTGAGCGGGGGCGGGGGGTGCGGGAGGGCGGGGTGAGGGACTGGGCGGGGAGCTACTGCGGGTGGGCGGGGTGGCAGAACTGAGGGGGCGGGGGCGCGGGTGGGCGGGAGGGTGGGCTTGCGGGTGGGCGGGAGGGTGGGCTTGCGGGTGGGCGGGAGGGTGGGCGTGCGGGAGGGGGAAGAGAGATTGAGAGAAGGAGGGAGGGAGGGAGGGTGGGCGGGTGGGTGGGCGGGAGGGTGGGCGTGTGGGAGGGGGAGAGAGAGAGATAGAGAGAGAGAGAGAGAGAGAGAGAGAGAGAGAGAGAGAGAGAGAGAGGGGAGGGAGGGAGGGTGGGCGGGTGGGTGGGCGGGAGGGTGGGCGTGCGGGAGGGGAGAGAGAGAGAGAGAGAGGGAGGGAGGGAGGGAGGGAGGGTGGGCGGGTGGGTGGGCGGGAGGGTGGGCGTGCGGGAGGGGGAAGAGAGAGAGAGAGAGAGAGAGAGAGAGAGAGAGAGAGAGAGAGAGAGAGAGAGAGAGAGAGAGAGAGAGAGAGAGAGAGAGAGAGAGAGAGAGAGAGAGAGAGAGAGAGAGAGAGAGAGAGAGGGTGGGCGGGAGGGAGGGAGGGACGGTGGGCGGGTGGGTGGGCGGGAGGGTGGGCGTGCGGGAGGGGGAAGAGAGAGAGAGAGAAGGAGGGAGGGAGGGAGGGTGGGCAGGTGGGTGGGCGGGAAGGTGGCGTGCGGGAGGGGGGAGAGAGAGAGAGAGAGAGAGAGAGAGAGAGAGAGAGAGAGAGAGAGAGAGAGAGAGAGAGAGAGAGAGAGAGAGAGAGAGAGAGAGAGAGAGAGAGAGAGAGGGGAAGGGAGGGAGGGTGGGTGGGTGGGCGGGAGGGTGGGCGTGCGGGAGGGGAGAGAGAGAGAGAGAGAGAGAGAGAGAGAGAGAGAGAGAGAGAGAGAGAGAGAGAGAGAGAGAGAGAGAGAGAGAGAGAGAGAGAGGGAGGGAGGGAGGGAGGGAGGGTGGGCGGGTGGGTGGGCGGGAGGGTGGGCGTGCGGGAGGGGGGAGAGAGAGAGAGAGAGAGAGAGAGAGAGAGAGAGAGAGAGAGAGAGAGAGAGAGAGAGAGAGAGAGAGAGAGAGAGAGAGAGAGAGAGAGAGAGAGAGAGAGAGAGAGAGAGAGAGAGAGAGAGAGAGAGAGAGAGAGAGAGAGAGGGAGGGTGGGCGGGTGGGTGGGCGGGTGGGTGGGCGGGAGGGTGGGCGTGCGGGAGGGGGGAGAGAGAGAGAGAGAAGGAGGGAGGGAGGGAGGGTGGGCGGGTGGGTGGGCGGGAGGGTGGGCGTGCGGGAGGGGGGGGGGGAGAGAGAGAGAGAGAGAGAGAGAGAGAGAGAGAGAGAGAGAGAGAGAGAGAGAGAGAGAGAGAGAGAGAGAGAGAGAGAGAGAGAGAGAGAGAGAGAGAGAGAGAGGGAGGGAGGGAGGGAGGGTGGGCGGGGGTGCAGGAGGGTGGGCATGCGGGAGGGGGAAGAGAGAGAGAAAGAGAGAAGGACCGAGAAAGGGGGAAAGAGAGGGGGATAGAGAGAAAGAGACAGAAAAAAAAAAGAGAAAGAAAAAGACCGAAAGAGGGGGAAAGAGAGTAGTAAAACAAATCGACCGAGGTGGCACCCAAAGTGAAAGCAATGATGCGCAGAACTCAAATATGACCGTATAATGGAACAGAGCACTCCTTGAAGCTGCAGCCCAAGGCACCTGAGAACTTTTCTCCCAATCGCGGCAACCGTTACCTATCTAAAGAGGTATCACAAGCCTACAAGTTACAAACAATTTCCTTTCCATTGCTTGACTTCCTCTTCTATCTTCTTCAGTCCTCCTGCATGCCTAGGGGTACTACAGACCCCCACATCAAGCTTTTGCACCGTCCCTGGTGCAATTTCTCTACTTATTTCAAAGAGATCTAGTTATGCTGCAATTACTGTAAAGAAACACGGTATGTACAAGGAATGAAGTGCTTCCATTTTGACCTAATTGAGATACTTCTTTACCCTGGAGATATTGACCAGAGGAATCCTTTTACCCTGCAGATCTTCCAAATGCACTGTGCCATGTGGCAATACCTTGATAACCTTATATGGTCCTGTCCATTTGGGTGTCAGTTTCGTTTGAATCGATGGAATTTGATGCACTAGAACCATGGACCCTTCCTGGACTTCATTGGATCTCAGATACCTATCATGCAATCTTTTGCGCTCTTCTTGTGTTACCTGAAGTTTCTGCATTGCCCCTTCTCTGTATTCTTCTAATGCCACCAATATCTGAATGGGGGGTTCAATTCCGATGGTTTTGATTCCTATTTCCTTTCTGATAATGAATTCGAATGGTGCCAATGCCTCTTTCCCATATACTAACCGAAATGGAGTCTCGCCTGTGGTTCCCCTCTTCGTGGTTCTGAAAGCCCAAATTACACCAATCAATGCTAGCGGCCAGGAGCTTTGATGATCGAAAGATAATTTGCGAAGCAGTCCAATCAAAATCTTATTGGAACTCTCTGCTTGGCCATTTGCCCTGGGGTAGTAGGCACAAGATTTTTTATGGAAGATTTTGTACCTGTCAAATATAAACTGGAGCAATTGATTTACAAAATGTGTGCCCCTATCACTAGTAATTTCCAGTGGGCAACCAAACCTTGAGAAAATACGTTTATACACAAATTTAGCTACTGTTAAAGCCGTGCAGTCCACAGTAGCTTTAGCCTCTATCCATTTAGTGGCATAACATGTGGCCATCAAAATATACTTTTTACCTCTTGGTTGCCCAGTTGGGCTAATTGGCCCTATGAAATCAAGACCCCATCGTTCAAATGGAAGCCATCCAGTAGATATGACTAATGGTTGGAAATTCAATCTGGTTGGCGCGGGAGCACACCTCTGGCAGATGTGGCATTCTTTAGCAAACTTGATGGCATCCTTGAAAATATGAGGCCACCATAAACCTTTGTGGATGATTCTATGAGCCAATTCTTCCCCTTTTAGATGTCCTTCATTGTGTGCAGCTTCTAGCAGAAGATTTACCTCCTCTTGATAGACACACCTTCTCAATATATCATCCTGACAGTATTTATATAAATTTCCATTTATAAGAGAATAGGCTTTGGTTTTCAAAACTAATCTTCTTTTTTCTAGAGGTTTCAAGTGTTCTGGGATCTTTCCAGTAGTGAGAACATGAAGAATTTCATCATACCAACCAGTCGGAATTGCAATTAGGAAAAGATTGCTATCCACCAGTTCATCATTAATACCCGTTGCCTTTTCGCTCATTGCACTTCTGGACACTTGATCTGCCATGTAATGCTCTTTACCTAGCTTAATATGAATATCAAAATTAAATTCTTGAAATAGGAGTAACCATCTCCAAATTCTTCCAGCTACTCTAGGTTTGTTTATCAAATACTTCAAGGGATGATGATCAGAGATAACAATGAAATGTACACCAAGGAGATAATGTCGGAACTTCTGAAGAGCAAATACGATAGCCAAACCTTCTCTTTCCGTTGTACTGTAATTTCTTTCAGCTTGGTTGAGTAGTCTGCTTGCATAAGAGATAGGTCTATCCAGTTTGTGTGATGATGGTTGAGCTAGAACCGCACCAACCGCATGAAGACTAGCATCTGTGTGCACATGAAATTCCAATGACCAATTAGGAACACTTAAAAGTGGAGCAGTACATAGCCTCAACTTTAGTTCACAAAATGCTCTGTCAGCTTCTGCACTCCATGAGAAAGGGATCTTTTTACTGGTAAGCCTTGATAAGGGCTTAGCAATTTCTGAATACATCCTAATGAATCTTCTGTGATACCCTGCATGACCCAAGAAACTTTGCACTTCCTTTGGGCTTTGTGGAATTGGCATGGAAAGAATAGCTGTAACCTTTGCAGGGTCAACAGTTATACCTTCGACAGATACTATGTGACCAATAAGAGTGCCCTTGGTGACCAAAAAGTGACATTTTTCAGGATTCAATTTCAAACCTGTTTTGAGACATTGCTCAAAAATTTTTTTTAGATTTTCCAAATGGTCATGGAAATCTTGAATTGCTGCTCTTTTATCTGTTCGTGAAAATACTGAAAAGTCATCCATGAAAATGCGTAGAAATGTTGTTAACCATTTGCCCAATATCAGATACATCGTTCTATTAAATGAAGTTGGTGCATTCTTCAAACCAAAAGCCATTCGAGTATAGACATAAGTGCCCTAGGGAGTGACAAAGGCTGTTTTGTCCCTATCATCAGGATGGATCACTATCTGATTGTAGCCACTAAAAACATCCAAGAAACTATACAAAGTGTGACCAGCTACTTCTTCAAGTACTTGCTCTGTGAAGGGCTGAGGAAATCCATCTTGAATAGTTACTTTATTCAAAGCACGGAAATCAACACATGCTCTTATTTTTCCACTATTTTTCTTGGGCACAATAACCATAGAAGAAAGCCATCTGGAATGTTCTACTGGCACAATTATACCTGCTTCCTCTAGTTTTGTAATCTTCGCTTTTACCGCCTCTGCATACTTCGGATTGAGTCGATATGGCCTACTTCTTACAGGCGCGGCTCCCTCAACTAAGGGTATCCGATGTAACCCCAGCTCTTCTGGTATCCCTGATAGATCTTTGTAGGACCATGCAAAGACACTTTTATAGGTAAAGAGCAAAGAAGTTACCTTCTGTAGCAAGGGAGGAAAATGCCACAACCAGGATGCCAAATGGACTACTTGAGGGTTTTCTTCATCCCCTAAATTTATTTCTTGAACCAATGTTTCAAGAGTACTCTTGCTTGAGAAATCATCTCCATCATATGCAGGAGTGGATTTTAATTTATATTCTGCAACATGTTCTTCTATCCATCCTTGAGGTATATCTGCAAAAGGAAGATCTTCTCTGCTCTTTGGTTCATAATCTTCCCTCTCTGATACTTTTATATTGGTTGCATCTTCAAAGCTTGTAGTTTCCTTCAATTGTTCATTCTTCAACACCTTGTGGTCTTCATTGCTATTTCCTGTAATTACCTTATCTGCAACTTCTTCCTCAATTTCATTGATCTCCACCGTGCAACATTCTGCACTTCCCATCATCCAATTGAACAATGTATCATCTTCTTGGGATATAGTGGGCATTACCTGAGTATCCATAGTATATCCAGTGGTTTTTCCTGAGTCAAATCCCTCTTCCAAATGTAATTGCAGTTGGCTATTGGTGCTTGTTGAAATCCATAGTTTGTTTTTCCCCCAATCTTGCAAAGCTTTTGCTTGTCTCAGCCAAGGTCTCCCCAGGATTAAAGGGTAAGAAGTCTCCTGTGGAAGTGCAATAACAACAAAATCTAAAACAAAGTGGCAGCCCTGTACTACCATCAATACCTTTTCAATAATGCCAAGTGGCGCAACCCGATGTTGATCCGCTAATGTAACCGTGAATGGTGCCAACTTGGTGGGGCTCAATTTCAGCTTCTTCATTGTGAAATCTGGCATTAAATTGATACTAGAGCCTCCATCTATGATCACACTTGTGAGAGCTTCATCCTTTATACAAACAGATAATCTTGAGCTTTGGTAGTCTGTTAAGGGTGCAGGGGGAAAATCAACCATGAAACCATCTATACTAGGTGATTGGACCAAGTGAGCAGAGTGTATAATCTTCAGTAAGTCACTTCTTATTTTTGAATCCATCCTTATAAGTTCATATAGACTAACCTTGTGATGAATACCTTTCAAGATCTGTTCAATGTTTACCTCCTGAGTGTTTTCTTGCAGACTGGTTGGTTGGCCCTTTAGAGAAGTAGTCATCTTATCATAAGCTCCTTCAATTTCTACCTGGTCCTTCCATCCTGACTTCTTTTCCTCCTCTTTATCCTGAAATCCTTGTTGTTCATCTCTATGGGTTGCAGCTGCTTGCCTAGCTCTAGTCATTATGGGCATTGCAGAGGATGAAACGGCATAAGACTGAGTGGTTTTCCTTTCTTCATGTGGAGAGACTACAATCATGTGGATTGGAGCAGGACGACCTCTTGGGCAATCTTTGGTGTAATGATCCTTGGCCTCTGGACAATGTTGACAAGGAGGTGTATCTTCTGGGAGGGAACACCTATTTTGCATGTGGCCGTACTCACCACAACGATAGCACATCAAAGGTCTATTATATCTAGGCTTTGTAGGCCGATTCTCCTCTCTATTTGATGTATTTGAAGTACTAGCATAATATGATTCCAAATTTTGAGGGTTACCTCTCTGCTGTGTACCTTTGAGGTAGTAGCAATCCCTGGCTTCATGACCATCTTTTCCACAAAATTGACAGCTTACCTTAATAGGGCAATTAGCATTGGAATGTCCATTGTTGTTACAGATTGTACACCAAATTTTTCTCCTGATATCCTGAGTAGTCCTCAAATCTTCTAACTCTCGGTGAAGTTGAGCTACTTCATCATCAGTGCGACGCAGTGGTGGCAAGACCTTCTCTTCTTGTTGGTCTTGTTGCATCTTCAATGCTTCCAGTTCTCTCCTTAGTTGCTCAATAGGATCCAAATCTGCAGCATACTTTTGTTGTGTATCCCCTTCAAAATGTTGCCTTGCTTCTTCAATGCGTGATGCCGCTGCAACAAAATCATTGAGGGTCGCATCCAATCTAAGGGATTCACGAAGCTTCTGCTGAGATGACCTGGGCAGAGCCTTTTCTATCCACTTTTTAACCAAAAGGTCACCTGGAGCATGTGGAAGACGTGCAACAGGTGCTTTTGTTCTAGTGTGAAGTTCATGAAAAGATTCACCTGATCTTAGCTTCAAATTCTCTAGTTGATCTAGAGCTCTTTCTGAGGAATCACTTGGTCGGAATGTCTATGAGAATGCCGCCTTCAGAGCCTCCCATGTAGTGAAATAGCCGTCTGCATATTGACTATACCATTTATCTGCAAGACCCTCCAATGTGGATGGAAAAAGTGCCAACATTGCATCCTCCCTATTCTGCAAACCTCGTCCACTACATAAAGAGATGAATCTCCTCACATGATCATCAGCATCCTCATAAGCTTGTCCCTTGAAGTTAGGGAATTTGATGTTTAATCTGGAGAGTAAATGAGAGAGATCCTCCATTTGTACTGGTGTTTCTTCGGACGTATCTGAGGAGAAGTCTAGGGTTCTCCTATACCTCTCTTTTGACAATGGTGTCGCACCCAAATCAATAGATAAATTTAGGGAGGGCAGAGGGGAGGTAGACTCACTAGCCGTGGTTATTGCTAACTTGTTAAGGTTCCTCCGAACACGAAGAGACTCCTTATCTGCTCGTGTATGGGTCATGTACCTACTCGCCAATGTAATAGGGCAAAAATACCTCTCACAGAAATGCAAAGGTCCCACCGTGCGTGCCAAACTGTAGAGGAGGTACTGGGGTATCCACTTTTAACAAAAGTAGAGATTAAAGATTAACACATCCAGTACATCGCCTACTCAAGGGAGGTTCTCTTTAGGGAAGTATACCCTTTAACATTTCTGTGAGCAGGTTGATAACAAGGATTGCACAGAGTGGTACATACTTCAGAAAATACGAACAACAATTGACCAAGGAAGACCATACACTTCTTGATTCGATTCAGATGATTACAAGATTTGTCAAGGAAATGCTCAAATACTAATGCTCAGAGCTTCGTGGCACTCTAAACAGATAAACAAAAATCAATACAAATGGTGAAGGAGTTGCTCAAGAGAATAGAGCTTAACCCAATACTGACTCACAGAAAAGAAAGAAATCTAAGGCACTCTCTTACACTATAGTGCTCATAGCCCTCCACTGAGAAGCCTACCCTCTATATCCACACTACAGAGTAGCTCCTACAATAGGCTTGAAACCACCAAGTGCAAGAGAGAACTTCTGCACGTATACACGCGTCAATGTAACTCTAAAAAATGTACCCCCAATGAGCACAAATCCATTGTTTTTATAGGCCCCAATAGGCCAAGAGAGCCTTGCCAAATCTTCACGTCCACTGATCACGCGCCGTTGGAATGCCCAAAATTGGAGGGGTAGGTCAATTACTCCTTTAATTTGAATTAGATCCACAAACATAGGTAGTCGTCGTGAATAGTTGGTGGCAAAAAAAAAAAGCTTTTCCCTGCTTTCACTTTTAATAATTTACTTTTACCTTTTCACACTAAAGAGCTTCCATAATTTAGGAGAGTATCACAAATTTGGACCAGAAAAATGATTTCCAAATGGGTGTGACATTGTGAATTCCCTTGGATGGAAGGTTCTGCAACTCAAGCCTTTTGTACCTTCACTGTATGTTCTCCTTTGTTATTTCACCTCCAAGGGCTCTTACAACCTCAGCTCATCACAGCACCCAACCTTGCAGCAATCTTCTAGAAATATTCCCAAATGTCTTGCTCTTTTCAGGGTCAACACTTCGACAAAACATTCAAAGGACCCCAAATTGCACTTCTCCATGTAAAAATTACGGAGCTCTGCATGCTCTTCAACCAAATTACTAAAGAATTTAAATGGCTTGGATTCAGCTTCTCTTTCTTCTTCGGGAGATCTCTGTAGTTCGGCATTCTTAGAAATCTTTTCAATCCCCTTGGGTATATGTGTGGGTGCATGTGTGTGTGCCAGTGGGAATGAGAATGTGTGCGGGTGGTGATGTGTGGGCATAAATGTAAAATTTGGGGGCCTTTGTGTGTGCTTGTGTGGGTGTACATGTGTGTAATTGTGGGTGTGTGTGTATGTAAGTGTGTGTGTGTGTGGGTGCATGTGTATGTGAGTGTACATGTAAGAGTGTGCGTGCTCATGTGTGTATGTGTGTTGTATGTGTATGCGTGATGCTTGTGCGTGTGTGCTGTGTGTGTGTGTGAGGATATGTGCATGTGTGTGAGGATGTGCATGTGTGTGAGTGTGAATATATGTGTATGTATGTGTGAGTGGGTATGTATGTATGTGCGCTATGCGTGCAAAAAGTGAGGGGGAGTGCAAGGAGTGAGCGGGGGCGGGGGGTGCGGGAGGGCGGGGTGAGGGACTGGGCGGGGAGCTACTACGGGTGGGCGGGGTGGCAGAACTGAGGGGGCGGGGGCGCGGGTGGGCGGGAGGGTGGGCTTGCGGGTGGGCGGGAGGGTGGGCTTGCGGGTGGGCGGGGTGGCAGAACTGAGGGGGCGGGGGCGCGGGTGGGCGGGAGGGTGGGCTTGCGGGTGGGCGGGAGGGTGGGCTTGCGGGTGGGCGGGAGGGTGGGCGTGCGGGAGGGGGAAGAGAGAGAGAGAAGGAGGGAGGGAGGGAGGGTGGGCGGGTGGGTGGGCGGGAGGGTGGGCGTGCGGGAGGTGGGAGAGAGAGAGATAGAGAGAGAGAGAGAGAGAGAGAGAGAGAGAGAGGGGGAGGGAGGGAGGGTGGGCGGTGTCGGGTCGTGAGAGATGCTCGGATGGTGGATCAAGTCATCCGCCTAAATCGTTCGGCACACGCAGGGTGTCTGTAGTGGACTCAGGCTTAAGGAAATAAGGGTTCTAATGACAAAACAATATAAATTGCCTAATTCTATGACTGAAACTAAAGTTCTCTTATCAAAAGTAAATAGTTTGAATTAGCTATGGACCGTAAGGACGGGCAGCCTCGTACATAGCAATAGCTTCCTGATATGAGATTGAAACTTCCATAATGGGTTCTTCTACTAAATTTTCAGGTAAGCTAGAGGGTTCTAGTCTGACTAGAGTTGGCGGAATATTTTCAATATTTTCAATATTTTCAATAGTACTGTGCTCAGACTCATGAACTAACTTAGAAGACATCAAGGAAAGTAATGGAAAATTAATGAAAAAATATGATGCTAAACTGTTTGAATGAATTAATTGATATGCTAATGATTCGAATCAATAAATCTAATACAACTGGAAAGCCTAAACAATTGGATAACTGTCTAGTCAATTGGATAGTTAAATGAGAAATAAGATTTAAATGAATCTTTAAACTTCCGCTTCACTTCTATTGTCTTCACTTCACTTTAATTGATTGTAATCTTCAATGTTTCTGCAAAAAAAAACATTAGGAATTCATGATCAAAGCATACATATATATACGCACACAGATCCTCTCTATACCACTATTTTGGTTTCCTACTTTATTTCCCATCCATCCTTTAACCTATCCATCCTTTAAATTGACTTTTCTCACACAACTCACTTACTCCATTCATTTCCCTAAATACCTTTTGTACTTTAAATGCATAATCTATTTAAACCATTCTTTTAACTTGCACTCACAATTACCACACTTTCAACCTACTACTTTAACCACTTTATTTACATACTCAACTCTCACCACACTTTAATCACCACTCACATACACCATTCATTATTTATCCACTTCATTTTCATTTAAATTCTATTACCTTAATTTTCTTAATAAATCATTTAAATTGACCTTAGTTTAAGTTTTAATTAAATCAAACCTTAGGATTTAATTGCACATACATGATTAAATAATTAATTAAACCATATTTTAATTTTTATTATTGAACCATTGTTTAGATATAGATTAATTTCATTAAATATTAATTGTTTGAACCTTTAAAACATTCTAAAACCCTAGGAAACCTACTTAAACCCATCAGAAACTCATGAAAACCCTTTAAAACCCTTCTAAACCCTATCTCTAACCCATGATAAATCATCTAAACCCTTAACATTAACCCAATGGAATCATTTAAGATCCTTCAGATGAACCTAATTGACATAAAATCATATGAACTTAGAAAACCCTAGGGATAAATACCCATGAATCATGCATGTATAAATGTAAAATATTCATTAATTGAGTAATTAGGGTAAACCCTAATACGAACATGTATTCTTTATCATTTCTTGTATCTGCAAACACTTCAAAAATAGTTAATGTAATCCAGAACAACTAATCAACAGTGAAAAAGAGGTTTAGAATTCACCAATTAAGTTGCTTTTATTTCCTCTGGTTATCAACTGGAAGATGCAAATCTTCCCGACATCCACCGCCACCAAACCTGCACATTGTCCCGATGGGCCAACTTGCAGATTTAGGGAAGCAGCATTTTCAATGATTATCCTGAAATTAAATCATAAAACAACATCAATTCTTTTTTAAATATATTTAATCTTATCAAATTTTAAATCTTTTCAACATGCACATGAAGTTTATTTCAATTACATCTGGCAATGAAAACATATTAAAGTATAAAGGTAAACTAGTAACCTGTTCAGTCAACGAACATTAATTTACATTTCATCCATTTATAAACTATGTAAAGATTAGTATAAAACAGAATTCATTTTCATTCATTCAAATGCAGGTTTCGTCATATATATGCATTCACATATGAACAATCAAGCATGCCAAAGAAATCTACTAAATCTACTTGGACAAACAGCCGCCTTGTATGCCCAATTTTAATCGCTAGATGTGTTTTTTCACAACTAGTTCTCTTCATATAAATATGATGTAAACTTCATATCGATAATAAATGTAAATACCTTTTTGGGGTGGAAGAAGGTATAACTTCCATGTCAATATTCTTTTTTTTTTTTTCGCTACTTTTTTGTTTTAAAGGGGAAAGGCTTAACCCCTTAATCCGAGCTAAGGATCTAGCTGCATGGACAAGAAAGATCTAGGTTTTCACAGACATGTATCATGCAACAATATGCTCCTACATATATACAACTACTTTCGTTATCTAAATGAACTACAAATCCTTATATTTTTAACAAATCTCACTTAATCTATAAATGTAGAAATATAAATTATGTCTATTTCCCTAATATGGTTAAATAGAGTCCTTTATAAATTAATATTCTTCATTCCAGATTTTATCAATTAGTTTTATATGAATGCAAATAAAATACGTAAACAAAACTTAAGACAAAGAAAAATACGACCTAAAATCAATTTTAATCTTCAATCTGCTTCCTCTTCAATCTGTTCATCTTTATGCATCTTAATTTGTTCTTCAAAGTCCTGTTAAAACTCAACCAGCAACAGCTAGACACGCAAAATTAATAAATTTCATATTCAAATCTTCTCTTGGTTTTCCTGCAAAAGAAACCCACACTAAAGAAATTCATTCATACATAATTAATCATGCTCATCATCAAAAATTACTTCATACATTTCATCATCTCTATGTTTAAATAATTTAATTCTTTTGCCAGCAATTAAGTTTTTAAGAGGCGTACCATCTAATTCGCGTAAGGCATACGTTCCGTTTTCATAGGTTTTGACTACCACATAAGGTCCAAACCAACGTCTTTTAAGTTTCCTACGGGCATCATACTGAGAATCAAACGTACTATCATACAGTAAAACCCAATCATTAACATAAATCGGCTTTGGCCTTAACCTATGTGATTTATCAAAATACTTCTTGTTTTCCAATCGAGAATCTTTTAGTTTAACTATAGCCTCTTCTAAACGTTCATTCCCTTGCTCTAACTGCTAGATTCCCAGAGCTAATAAATCTTCTGTCGACAAATTATCTTCCCATGGTAACGTAGTCCAAGTAAGAATTTGCGTATGCACAGGGAAAATTGGTTTTTGGCAATACATCAACTCTGCCGGCATATACCCCGTCGTTCTAGTGCAGGTCATTCTATCGGCCCACAACGCAAATGGCAGATAAGTTGGCCAAATCTTAATTTCTCCATTACAAGCTTTGGAAATTGCTTTAATAATAGAAGAATGCCCTCGCTCAATCTTCCCATTAGCTTCAGGGTTGTAAGCAGTAGTAAGGGCTAAGCGAATTCCATGCCTAGCAAAGAATTCTCTAGCCTCCTGCGCATCTAACTCTCCCCTATCAGCCACTACCTTTTCTACATAACCAAACCGTGAAATAACATCCTCAAGAAGAAATTTGCATACATTCAAGGTTGTCTTAGATCTTAAAGTTCGGCCTTCTACATGATTCGTAAGATCTTCATGTGCCAAGACTATATATCTCATCTTATTGATACCTTTGGGCATGGTAACTAAGTCTATAACCCATTTATAATGGATGCATGGTGGATAGGTAGGATGCAACGGATCCCTATGTTTGACTGAGGAATGAATCTGACATACATCACATGAAGTAACATAATTTTTAACAGTAACATAAATCCCTGGCCACCAGTATCCTTCTCTAATTTTTTTCATACGTAGCTACAAAACCTTTATGTCCTGCCCATAAAGTATCATGCATACTCTTCATGACTTGTAACTGAAGATCCTTAGTACCTAGTACTCGTTGTGGCAATCTAATTTTTCCCCTCGCATGTCTCCAAATGAAACCATCTTTTAGAAAAAAGTTGTAAGCTCTTTTCCTAATATTCCGAAATCTATTTGAAGACCATGAAGGTGCCCTAACCAAAGTACTTAAATACTTTCCAATATCCTGCCACTCTCCTTCGTATTCTTCAATATTAAACTGTTCATATGCGTATGCTTTAGAATCATAATTAATTGCATTTATTTCTAATTCTGTTTCTTCCTCATTATCAAATCTAGCTCGAGAAAGCATATCAGCCACAGGATTAGATTTACCTGCAATATGTATCAAAACAGGATTTATAAACTTGATGTATGAAATCCATCTAAGCATGGCAATGTCGGGTGATGAACAGTTTGTAATCATTCCAATCAGAGGTAGACAATCTGTCTCAACTACTACATTTGCACCTATAAAATATTCTTTATCGGATTTTAATGCCGTGACTAAACCCCATAGCTCTCGTTTAATTTGCGGATAATTTCTTTGCGTATCGTGTAAAATCTTTGCTCCAAATCTCACAGCATACCTATTGCCCTCTTCATCATCCTGACCAATAACCCATCCTATTCCTATAGGGCTCGTATCAACAGTTAAAATGATTGGCTTTTGATCAGTATAATCTACTCGCTTTAAAATCGGAGCTTCAAGAAGTAATTTCTTTAACTTTTTCATAGCTTTTGAGTGTTCTTCAGTCCAAAGAAACTTTCGATTCTTCCTTAGTAAAGCATAAAGACAGTTTGCAACATGTGCATAGTGTGGGATCCAGATGGCATAAAACACACAAGCACCAAGGAATCGTCTTACCTCACTAATATTACTACAGGTTTCAGAAATCTTATTTATAGCGTCGACTTTAGGTGGATATGGCCTCCGACCGTAATGTCCACATAAATGCCCAACTATAAGTACCTCATTGACACCAAAAACAGATTTCTCAATGGAGAATGTGAGACCAACCTCTTCAAATCTCTGGAAAATCCTTTCACAGTCAGAGATATGATCTACTACAAACTTCCTGCAGCCAGAGGAATCTAAAGTTTCATCTTTCGCATTCTCAATACATCCTTTAATAGGAATGTCATCAATAAATGGCATGGCTATATTAGGAATGAAGTCATGTAATACTGAATTCATGGCGTTCATCATATGCGCTACTGAATTAGTAGCTCCTTGCGGCAAAGTGCACATGCGAACTAAGCCTAAAGGAGTTTCCATGGTCGTAATGTCTCTACATTCAATAGCAAGCTGAAATTGATCGTAGCCAGAATACAAGTCTCCCATTGAGTATATGGCATGACCAGCGAAGGCTTCAGCGAATTCTCCTACAATGGGCCCAGTACCTACATTCCTAATAGTAACCTTGTTAACAGGTTGTAAATCTTGAATGAACCGTAACTTGCCATTTTTCTTTGGAACAGTAAACCACCTATTTGAGTAGGGTGCAGACGATGGCTCTAAAATTCGCATGTGAATCTTTTCCTTAAGAAGCCGCATTAACTCTGGTAAATGGGCTTTCGGAACAGGTATGGGTCGAAGATTCCATGGAATGTGAGGCACTGTAAAAATGATCATCGGTGGTACAATTTTTGGGTCTGCACAACCTATCTCATGGGAATATAAAGAAAATGCCTTTCCATGCTTTCTAATCATTCTTTGAAATAGTTCACGTTCCTCGGGTAATAAGAAATTTTCATCATTTCCTATCTTGATTAGCTTTAAAGTTTCTTCTGTGAAGGTATGACCTATATTTGTGTGCTCTCTTAAATAAGGATCATTGGTAACTTTCCTAAACTTCTCTTCACTCTCTCTTGGTAATGATTGGGCAATCGGTTTAATTTTTTTATCAACGGTTTTGTATTTTGTATTTACTTTTGCTTCCTTTTCATTACTCATGACAAATTTAATAATCAAATCATATTCTTCAATAGAATTTAAAAGTACAAATCTAAAATTTTCTTTTTCATGCAAAATATTTTGAAGTTCTTCAATCAATGAGTTTGAAGATAAAGTTTCAGTTACGGTTTCAATGTGTTCATCAGATGAAATGAATCCTTTCTCTTTATAAAATTTTTCATAATGTTTTATAATTTTTTTAGGAATTTGTTTATAATGACTGAATTGCAAATATGATGAAAGGAAATATAAAGAAAAACTATCTAAAGTATCTACAGATGGGTGCGAGACATCAAACCAAGAACCACCGTTGTCTCGCTCAACAGTGGCATCTAGGCAAAATTTTTATCATAATAAGTTCCAAACTCACGAAGAGGCATATGATCTTCACGTATCTTTTCATGAGAACGGATGGGCGTCTTCCTAATTTGCTCCCTATTTCGTACATGGTTTGGGCTGACTATCATAACTTGGAGCGATTGTAGATCATCTTTAGATCTAATTCTTGCGTATGCTGAGCCATCATCTATTACTTTAGTCTCCATTCTGGCTTCACATATGAATGGTTGACCTAAGATAATTTCATAAGAGCAGTTGTCCTGAATGAAAAAGTGGAATGTCTCAGAGATTCCACCTATCATTAGAGGTATGTTAGCACATGCTCCTAGGAGTGATCCACAACCATTGTCCGCGGTTCGCATTATCCAGCCGTGATTTTTATCAATAGGCCATGTAAACTTATCATATAATCCTTTCGAAATCACATTGATTTCAGACCCAGAGTCAATTAGGGCTAAAGCAGAATATGATCTCTTTTGATCTCCTAAGTTAACTTTAATCTCCGGTGTGCCTCTCGCCCAAAAACTTTTTCTAAAATCACTCTCTGAGTTTTTTGTTTCGTCACTGGTACAATCGGTCCTAAGAAATTTTTGTTCAGATTACAGGTATTATCTTCTTCATCCTCTGAGTCTAAAGAAAGAGATTCATGAATCAAGTGAGTTACATCGGCAACATCTTGCATCTCTACCTCTTGTGACAGAGGGAATCTCTTCCTTTTAATTAGTTTAATAAAATTTTCCTTAAATTCAATTTTTGCTATTGAGAAGATTTGTTCTAAAGTCATTGTTACTGCACTTTTTAATAAGATGTCGTACAATATTTCTTTCGAATCAACTTTTTGTTCAAGTTCAGAAATAAGAATAGCTTTCAGTACTCGTTTTGGTTTCTTTTCTGGTTTCTCTTCAGGTTTTGTTTCAGTTCTAGGAATTTGCTCTACTTTGTCTGATGTTTGAATTGGCTCACTAAACACAGGTTGTTTACCCTCCCTAATTTCTTTTCTTCGCTCCTCATTTGTTTTAGAACTTTCGCCTTGTTCAAACTGAACTTTCTTAGGCTTGGGCTCATCTCTCATCTTACTTCTAGTCATTCGTCTACCTGAATCATTTATATCTTGCTCATCATCCCTCTTTCTTTTCTCTTCAACATTCGCAATATGCGAATATATCGAGAATTGATCGACAGGAGAGTTCCACGCAGTTTTCTGCATAATATCATCTCTCGCCTTTATCAAAGCTTCAATTGAGTAGTTCCTCGTTTCCCTTGTTTGTTCGGAATCAGAGTCACTATCAACATATTCTAGTTTAACAGCAGAAGCAGATTTCGAAGACTCAGAAAGGTTTTCATACAGCTTCTGCATCCCTCCCTTTCCCCAATTGGCAGCTAAGGGTAAATGTGTTCTATAGTCACACAATCGCTTGTCAATATCAATTACAAGTCTTTTCTCTTTTGCATCTTTCAATGCTTCACATGTGTAAGTCAAATGATCTGTGGCATCGCACCAGATACATCTCCTCACATTGGCATTTCTCCTTTCATTGAAATTTCTTTGGTTAAATGCTTGAGGAATCGGTTGAGGAATTGGTTGGGGTACAACTGGAGGATTAGGAGGTACTAATGGATGATTCGGAGCTACTAATGGTGGATTTGGAGCATTTACTGGTTGAGGATAAATAGTCGGATGAGCTTGCATTGCAGGTTTATCTTGTAGGTTTAAAGCATACACCACATTCTGCAAAGCCGCTACCTCTTTAGACATATTCTCGTGCATATGCATCATATTGTCCAACTTGTTAAACAAAATCTCAAATTGTAACTCGGTTGGTACTCTAGATGTGGATGTTGTAGGCTCAGCTTTTGAATCTATATGTGTATCCCTAGTTGCCTGAATCGGAGGAAAACTGGAAGATGGTTGAGACATCGTGTTTTACGTTGGATCATGTGAGCAACCGCCTCAACTACAGTTTTTACTACACCCCAGTCATCTGTAAGCCCATATTTCTTTCCCGGTTCTTCAAGCCTACGCTCAACCTCTACCCTTATATCTGGAGTCAAGATTTTAAGGAAATATAAAATGATATCTGGGGTAAGGGCAACTCTATCCTGTTCAGGTAATTGAGAGAATCTTTTCATAAATTCACTATGGAGTTGAGTTAACGAAATGTGAGGCTTAGGTGAACTAATCCATTTCATAAATCCTTCTCGACTATGTTGACTGTAGTCTTCTAAGTAGAATTCCTTATGCAGCTCTTTTCTAAACTCATCCCATTCCTTATTGTCATGTATATCCATAATAGCTTTTACAGTACCTATGGCCAGACGTCCAAGATAGGATTTCCACTTTGTTTCAGGTAAACCGTGTAACTTAGCTAATTCCTCAAACGTGTCTAAATAATTTGTAACATTCATACTAGTAAATTTCCCTTTATCCTTTAATAACGTTTCAACTACCTTTTGTCCTTGCGTCTCGTGCATCATAATTTGAAATAGCTTGTCCATTTTTGAAGTTTGTTTTGACCTAGCTTGAACTATTCTAACTATATCCTGAACTTCTTTTGTTACTCTTTCCTTATGTTCAGCTACTAATTCTGAAATTCCGTTAGAGTCCAGTTTGATAAGTTTTTACTATGTAAAAATGTTGCAAATAAAGCTATGATTAACGCTTAACCTATGTTTAACAACCAGTTGCCTTTAACCTATACTAGCAATTTAACCTTAAATAAACTTTTTCACCCAAGAATGTAAGCGTAAAGAAATTATACCAACTGCTCAAAGATGAGGCTCAAAATAGTGCTTTCTGTGAAATTCAATACATTTACTGATTTGAATCAAAACCTAAATACATAGTTTGCTAAAATGGGTGCAAACGTTTTGTGCTTCAATTGTTGATGAAAGGGGTGGCGTGACGAGGTTCTCCTACTTGCCAATCTTCGTGGAGGCACTCAGGTCACAAGACCAGCCCTCGACACCAAGAAGATTGCAAGCTCACATAAATGCCACAGCTTCCAAGGATGAAGACGCAGCTGCACTGATGTAAAATCGTATGAATGTATATGCAATGCAAAATTTAAAATTTATACCTGAGCTGCAAGGCCGTTTGTTCACATCGGGTTCACCAATGTCGGGTCGTGAGAGATGCTCGGATGGTGGATCAAGTCATCCGCCTAAATCGTTCGGCACACGCAGGGTGTCTGTAGCGGACTCAAGCTTAAGGAAATAAGGGTTCTAATGACAAAACAATATAAATTACCTAATTCTATGACTGAAACTAAAGTTCTCTTATCAAAAGTAAATAGTTTTAATTAGCTATGGACCGTAAGGACGGGCAGCCTCGTACATAGCAACAGCTTCCTGATATGAGATTGAAACTTCCATAATGGGTTCTTCTACTAAATTTTCAGGTAAGCTAGAGGGTTCTGGTCTGACTAGAGTTGGCGGAATATTTTCAATATTTTCAATAGTACTGTGCTCAGACTCATGAACTAACTTAGAAGACATCAAGGAAAGTAATGGAAAATTCATGAAACAATATGATGCTAAACTGTTTGAATGAATTAATTGATATGCTAATGATTCGAATCAATAAATCTAATACAACTGGAAAGCCTAAACAATTGGATAACTATCTAGTCAATTGGGTAGTTAAATGAGAAATAAGATTTAAATGAATCTTTAAACTGCCGCTTCACTTCTATTGTCTTCACTTCACTTTAATTGATTGTAATCTTCAATGTTTCTGCAAAAAAAAACATTAGGAATTCATGATCAAAGCATACATATATATACGCACACAGATCCTCTCTATACCACTATTTTGGTTTCCTACTTTATTTCCCATCCATCCTTTAACCTATCCATCCTTTAAATTGACTTTTCTCACACAACTCACTTACTCCATTCTTCTCCCTAAATACCTTTTGTACTTTAAATGCATAATCTATTTAAACCATTCTTTTAACTTGCACTCACAATTACCACACTTTCAACCTACTACTTTAACCACTTTATTTACATACTCAACTCTCACCACACTTTAATCACCACTCACATACACCATTCATTATTTATCCACTTCATTTTCATTTAAATTCTATTACCTTAATTTTCTTAATAAATCATTTAAATTAACCTTAGTTTAAGTTTTAATTAAATCAAACCTTAGGATTTAATTGCACATACATGATTAAATAATTAATTTAACCATATTTTAATTTTTATTATTGAACCATTGTTTAGATATAGATTAATTTCATTAAATATTAATTGTTTGAACCTTTAAAACATTCTAAAACCCTAGGAAACCTACTTAAACCCATCAGAAACTCATGAAAACCCTTTAAAACCCTTCTAAACCCTATCTCTAACCCATGATAAATCATCTAAACCCTTAACATTAACCCAATGGAATCATTTAAGATCCTTCAGATGAACCTAATTGACATAAAATCATATGAACTTAGAAAACCCTAGGGATAAATACCCATGATTCATGCATGTATAAATGTAAAATATTCATTAATTGAGTAATTAGGGTAAACCCTAATACGAACATGTATTCTTTATCATTTCTTGTATCTGCAAACACTTCAAAAATACTTAATGTAATCCAGAACAACTAATCAACAATGAAAAAGAGGTTTAGAATTCACCAATTAAGTTGCTTTTATTTCCTCTGGTTATCAACTGGAAGATGCAAATCTTCCCGACAGTGGGTGGGTGGGCGGGAGGGTGGGCGTGCGCGAGGGGAGAGAGAGAGAGAGAGAGAGAGAGAGAGAGAGAGAGAGAGAGAGAGAGAGAGAGAGAGAGAGAGAGAGAGAGAGAGAGAGAGAGAGAGAGAGGGAGGGAGGGAGGGAGGGTGGGTGGGCGGGAGGGTGGGCGTGCGGGAGGGGGAAGAGAGAGAGAGAGAGAGAGAGAGAGAGGGAGAGAGAGAGAGAGAGAGAGAGAGAGAGAGAGGGTGGGCGGGAGGGAGGGAGGGAGGGTGGGCGGGTGGGTGGGCGGAAGGGTGGGTGTGCGGGAGGGGGAAGAGAGAGAGAGAGAAGGAGGGAGGGAGGGAGGGTGGGCGGGTGGGTGGGCGGGAGGGTGGGCGTGCGGGAGGGGGGGAGAGAGAGAGAGAGAGAGAGAGAGAGAGAGAGAGAGAGAGAGAGAGAGAGAGAGAGAGAGAGAGAGAGAGAGAGAGAGAGAGAGAGAGAGAGAGAGAGAGAGAGAGAGAGGGGGGGGGGAAGGGAGGGAGGGTGGGTGGGTGGCTGGGCGGGAGGGTGGGCGTGCAGGAGGTGAGAGAGAGAGAGAGAGAGAGAGAGAGAGAGAGAGAGAGAGAGAGAGAGAGAGAGAGAGAGAGAGAGAGAGAGAGAGAGAGAGAGAGAGAGAGAGAGAGAGAGAGGGAGGGAGGGAGGGTGGGCGGGTGGGTGGGCGGGAGGGTGGGCGTGCGGGAGGGGGGAGAGAGAGAGAGAGAGAGAGAGAGAGAGAGAGAGAGAGAGAGAGAGAGAGAGAGAGAGAGAGAGAGAGAGAGAGAGAGAGAGAGAGAGAGAGAGAGAGAGAGAGAGAGGGAGGGAGGGAGGGAGGGTGGGCGGGTGGGTGGGCGGGAGGGTGGGCGTGCGGGAGGGGGGAGAGAGAGAGAGAGAAGGAGGGAGGGAGGGAGGGTGGGCGGGTGGGTGGGCGGGAGGGTGGACGTGCGGGAGGGGGGAGAGAGAGAGAGAGAGGGAGGGAGGGAGGGAGGGTGGGCGGGGGTGTAGGAGGGTGGGCGTGCGGGAGGGGGAAGAGAGAGAGAAAGAGAAAAGGACCGAGAAAGGGGGAAAGAGAGGGGGATAGAGAGAAAGAGAGAGAAAAAAAAAGAGAAAGAAAAAGACCGAAAGAGGGGGAAAGAGAGTAGTAAAACAAATCGACCGAGGTGGCACCTAAAGTGAAAGCAATGATGCGCAGAACTCAAATATGACCGTATAATGGAACAGAGCACTCCTTGAAGCTGCAGCCCAAGGCACCTGAGAACTTTTCTCCCAATCTCGGCAACCGTTACCTATCTAAAGAGGTATCACAAGCCTACAAGTTACAAACAATTGCCTTTCCATTGCTTGACTTCCTCTTCTATCTTCTTCAGTCCTCCTGCATGCCTAGGGGTACTACAGTTACACATAGGACAAGATAGAACAACCATGCACAGATATATAGATTTTCACCTCAAATATTCAAGTCCAAAGTTAGCAAAAAGAAAGCATTCTATTTCCAATTCCCATTCATATCTATTTTTACTTCTATTAATGAAAGACAAAGAGAATAATTATAAAAGAAGGATACCTAAAAATATGGAATCAAATGTATACACAATATTATGGTATGCTATGGTACATCACTATGAAAACTTGCATATAATTAGCATCCATTGTCATCGGAATATGTATGATAATTCATATCCATGTTCATGTACATGCATCTTCTAATCAAGGTAGGAAACATTTTATCTTTGGAGAAAAAACTAGTCAAAGTTCCACCTCAAGTAGAATCTACATATGCTCTTGTCATTCCTAAGAGTTAGAGAAGTATGTAATGTTTGTTGAAATATTTTTGACTTTAATTCTTAATGTTCCATGACGACACAAAATGAACTCCAAAATAACAAAGTGCTAATGGATGTTTTTATGTTCCAATAGGTATATCAATCCAAAGTATATTTCCTAAGAGATCCAATTTATATGAACTAGAAGTCTATCAAAAATAAATATAGAAAAAATAAAATCTATTTTCTTGTCAAGTTGAATTCATAAAAAAATAGTTACGATGCCTCAAACATATGGAAAGGAAGATGGACTCACACACCAGGGTGCATATTATTACTTATAGAATCGACTCAAGAGAAAATGTGAGCATTTAGAGATTTCTACTAAAGGGTCACCAAATTTTATTATTGAAGAATTGAATGATGGTCTCCAAATACTTCAAGAGTCTAGATTCATACTAGAGTTTTGCTTTCACTCTTTGATTGATGATGGAAGGCAATCCAAATGCCTTAACATTTGAGGATTTAGTCTTTGTTCTGTTGCAAGAAGAGTACTCTAGGTAGAAGAGGTCCATTATGCCTGTTGCAGATCAAGCTTTCCTAGATACTCAAAAGGGCAAAGCTAAATGAAGCTCATCTACTAGTAAGCAAAAATATGCTTATTTTTTGTAATCAAAGAAGGATGACAAAGATAAGAAGAAAACAGAAAAGAAGAAATAGTTTTGTAAATACTATAAAGGAAATGATCATGTCATAAACAATTGTCCAAAACTAGTTGCAAAAGAGGCAAAGAAGAAAGAGGCTAGAACCGTTGTCGCAGAGGCCTCTACAAGCAAAACAAAGTCTACTAATCTTGTGTAGAATTTACGATGGGCATTTACTAATGTTTGCATTTACAACCCATCTTCTCATTAACATTTTATGTCTACTGTAGATGCAGGTGTTTGGTACTTTGATAGTGGGGCCACTAAACATATTACCTTGCCCTACACTTTCTTGCCTTTACTTGAGCATGCCTTTATAGGAACCATCATAGGTGCTAAAAAGTCCTCTTATCCTCTCATGGGAGTTAGTAAAATTATTCTGACATGCTGATGGTATTTCTTTTACATTGTTGGATGCTTTATTTGTCCCAAGGATCAAGAAAAATTTGTTATTAGTTTTAGAATTAGCCAAGATTGGCTTGGGTGTGAAATTTGTTGATGGAAAGTATACAGTTCATGATCTATCAAATTGCAACGTCATTATTGCTTCTGGCATTTTATGTCATGGGCTGTATAAGCTCATAGATTATGCAAAATCTATGAATGATTCAACATGTACAATTCAAGATTCTCAAGCTATCTCATATGTAAAGTTTTGGCATGCGTGCTTTGCTCATTTGAATTTTGCCAGTTTGCTACACCTACAGAAATTTGAAATGGTGTCCTCTTTGCACAAATTTGGGGCAAATTGTAAACATGTCTATGAAGGCTACATTTTGTGAAAAATGCAGCATTCCTCCTCCCCAAAAGATGCTTCAGTTTGAGCTACTCGGAAATTGAGCTCGTAAACAATAATGTCTCTGGTCATATGCAAACACCTTATTTTGGAAACTATCTTTACTTCATTACTTTCATTGATGATTTTTACCCAGCATGCATGGGTATAACACTTGAAAGCAAAGTGGAAAATGTTTATGTGCTTCAAACACTTTCTACTTCTGGTTGAAAATCTATTAACATGTAAAATTGTGCACCCTCTGTTTTGATCGATATATATATATATATATATATATATATATATATATATATATATATATATATATATATTCTTGGTTTAATGCATTTATGGCTGAACATGGGATAAAACATTAGTTTACACTATTGTGTACACCTCAACAGAGTGGAGTTATTGAAAGGAAGAACAAGTCACTCATGAAGATGGCGAGGTGTATGGTCAAGAGTCGGGCTTTACCACATAGTTTCTAGCTTGAGGTTGTAATGTGTGCATCATATGTACTTAATAGGTGTATACTAAAGCATTGCAACCTATCACTCCATATGAGGATTGGCATGGTCATGAGCCATCTATTAGTCATCTACATGTCTTTGAATGTCTTGCATATGCATTAAGGCCTGAACAACAATGCAAGAAATTGGATGTTAAAGCAGGAAAATGTATTTTTTGTTGGGTATAACTATGAAAGCAAAGGCTATCATTTGTATCATACATAGGTTAAATGCATTTTGGTTAGCCCTAATGTTGTTTTTGTGGAGGATGAAATTCAACTATTACTCTCATGTTCTAGGGAGACAACAATTAGCTCCAAAGATACGCATGACACTTTGTTGCCTCTTTTTAGAGGTGGACAATCTAGTACTCGTCCAAATGAGGTAACTTCTCAACCTTTATAGGTCTCATGTGATGATGCAAATCATCCTATTTCTGATGGAGATTTACATGATGCACTTTTTGATGGGAGGGGTGACATTGCGAACGTAAAAACTATGCCAAAATGGTTGATGCAAAATTTATGAGATAGCAAATTAGATGCAACTCTCTCATATTGTAGTCGTTATGGATCTCATTGTGCTTCGTTCTCATCAAATTGCTATGCTATGGCTTCCTCTACTCTTTTTTATGAGAAGGAGCCTTTTTGTTTGATGAAGCACAAAACTCTAGAACCTGAATGGGTGCTACACAATCAGAATATGATGCTATACATGAAAAATGGTACCTGGTCTTTATGTGACTTGCCTCCTAGCAAGAAGATCATTGGTATTAATTGGGTATACAAGCTTAAGCCTAAGCGTGATGAAACAATTGACAGATATAAGGCTAGGCTTGTTGCAAAGGTTTATGCTTAAGAAAGAGGCATCGATTTTGATGAGACCTTTGCCCCCCACATGTCGAATGACTATTTTTCATAGCATTTGTACTTGTAGCTCATCATGGTTGGAACGTTCATCATTTGGAAAATCGAAATGCATTTTTGAATGGTGAATTGCATAAAGAAGTGTATGTTTTTCAGCCCCATGGTTTTGTGTAGAAAGGGCATGAAAAGAAAGTGTGTAGGTGTAAAAAGGCATTATATGGTTTGAAGCAAGCACCACATGCTTGGTACAAAAAGATTCATGCCTACCTATTTGAACATGGTTTTGAGAACAATCCAATTGAGAGCACCTTATATGTTAAGCGTGCAAAGAATGTGCTTATGGTCATTGTTATCTATGTTGATGACATGCTCCTCATTGGTCCTCATAAGAAGCATATTGTTGATTTTAAGATTCATTTGCATGCCTCATTTGAGATGTCATATTTGGGGAATTTGCATCATTATTTAGGCATTCAATCTATGCATGTTGATGTCAGAATAGCTTTATGTCAAACATAATATGTTGACACATTATTGTAGCATTTTGACCTTGAAGATTGAAAACCTATTGCCATTCCTATGGAAATAGGTTTATGCTTGAGTCTTCATGTTGCTAGAGATGCATTTGATGTTTTTCTCTATCAGTAGGTTATTGGATGCTTCATTTACTTATGCATTAGTTGGCCAAATATTCAGTTTGTTGTCTCACATATGAGCAGGTCTATGCGTTGCCCAATTGTGAAGCATTGGTACGTGCTTAAGCACATCTTTCGCTACTTGAGTGGTACCTGGCTACTTGGATTGTTTTATCCCATGAGGGACTATAGGCAGATTTACATGCTGTCTCTAACTCTAAATGGGCTAGTTGGTATGACACTCGTATCTCCACTAATGGTTTTTGCTTCATGCTTGGTAGCTCATGAAAATCTTGGTTGAGCAAGAAGCAGCCTAGTGTGGCCACTTCTAGTTGTGAGAGGCTAAGTATAGGGCAGCTTTCATAACGACTCTTTAGTGTGTGTGGCTCAAATGCCTTATGGATGATTTGGGTGTTGGTAAGTCTTCTCCCACCACCATCTTCATTTATAGTCAAAGTGCATTGGTAGTTGTGAGGAATCTTGTGTTCCATGCTTGCACTAAGCACATTGAGTTGCACTATTATTATGTTAGGGAGAGGTTCTCTGTTGGAGACATCATTTTGACATATGTACCCACACTAGAGAACCTTGCAGACCTTTTCACAAAGGCTCTCCCTAGGTAGAAGTTTGAAGCTTTTCACAAATGTTTGGGATTACTTCCTTTTGTGGTTTGATTCCACATAGCTTGGCACTTCCTTAAACATGAGTGCCAACTCCTTTTTCACTACATCACTCCTAGGGGGATTTGTTGATATATTTTGGTATTGATGTTTGTGAACACAATAGGACCATCGAGGCACTTTTTTCCCTGTCTAGGAGGTTTTTTCCCATGGCTTGTATATATGGCTATAACCCTAATGGGTCACTTATCTTTGTACATTCTCTTGGTAATACACTTTGTATTGTGTGTTGTGCTCCAAGCTTCTTCTTCTTCCTTGTGTTGCTCACGTGTTTTTGCAAACCACAAACCCCAAAAATGTTTTGCACTCTTCTTCCTAAAACATAAATGAATTTTATCAAACTTCCATTGAATGTGTTTGATTCCATCTTCCATTTCTTTGATATGTTTGAGTCATTGTAAGTATTGTTTTGATGAGTTAAAATTGACAAAAAAGATGCTACTTTTATGAATTTATTTTTGGTAGAGTTTGATTTGATTTAAATTGGATCTCTTAGGAATTACATTTTGGATAGATATAGCTATTGGAACAATCAACATGAAGTATGAATATTTTCTTTTGGAACTTCAAGAATTTCGACAAAATCAAAAAACCCTATAAATACATGCATTCTCTGGATTTTCGAAACAAAGTGCATGGGGGGACATTGCACCAAATACTACGTTCTATCTCGTCTCCTTGCATATCTATTTTTTCTGTGTGTTTTCTTCATTCATAACCTCTATGTGCACGTCAGTTAAGATGTTGATAATAGTGGTATCAGAGCCCTAGGCGCATCACTATACAGGAGTCTATTTCTATTTGTTTTGCATTTGATCTCTGTTAACTGTTCGTTTCTATTTTCGATTGCGATACTGATCCCTATCCCAATTTCAATTTCGGTTCTAGTTCTGCTTCTTGTTTTTGTTTAAGTTCTACTTCTAGAACCTGAACCTACTTTTACACCTCCATTTACTCCTTCAACTTACTTAAAGGCATCACCTAAGGCATAGAACTTACGCATAATTAAGGCATTACTTTGACATATTTGGCTTCCATGGCACTCATGGCTCCCTTGGCGACCATTGGCATCCATTGCCTATGCACGAACCTTTTTTAATTTATTACTAGCAATAAGGAGTTTTATATTTACCAATGGAGCATTTGAACCCGCAACCTCACTCTCACAAAGGAACTGTTTTACCACTACACCCTCTTTGTGTTGTCACTCTAGTTCTCTTTTCTTATGTTTAACATAATTTGCATCTCTTTCTTACTTTTTCAATTCCCAAGAACAACCATTCTTTTTACATTTTATTGCAAGTAATCTCAACATTGTTTCTACATATCCACAAAGAGGGTTTTGATCTCTACATACCCACAGACCCTAGGAACACTATGGAAGATTTCAATGAGTCACCTCTACCCGAGGTACCACTCAAGCAATAGCTAGTGCTCCTTTGGCACAAACTTTGAGGTTCTCAGAATGAGATCCGCCAACAGGAAGAAGTACTTCGGAAGATGCAATTTGATGAAGATAACCTTACGAGGGTGGTAAAAGCTATTGTCTCTACCCAATCAGATGGCACACATTCCAAGATTGGTGTTAAAAATTACTAGTTTCTACGGTTTGATGGCCATTAGGATGGATCTTCAGTTCTTTCATGGTTATCACACTCTAACAATTTTTATACTGATGAAACATATACAGAAAGTGAAAAAGCCAGAGTTGCCACTAACTATTTAGTAGGAAAATCTCAACTTTGGTGGAATGTCTTGTGTCATAGTAGAGATCATCCAACAATGTGGAAGGATTTCTAAGATAAAGTCAAGGATTCTTTCCTTCCTCCTCAATATCATTTACATGTTCGACATGCATGGATAACCTTTATATGGATGGAGGCTGACATGGTCACTACCTACATGGAGCCGTTCTAGCAAAATTTATTATTGGTTCGAATGCTAAAAGATGTACCAGAGGATAACTTGCAATGGAAGTATGAAGATGGTTTCGAGGTGGGAATCCAAGTCAAGCTTCACATCCTATGACCCACAACCCTTAATGAGGCTATCGTATTTGCCTATGATGCAGAGAAGGAATTTGAGTCTATGAATAACTCAATCTATCTACAACAACTGTATCAATGACCACTTTTTGTTAAACCAATGTTTCCCATGAAGCATAATTTTGTTTCCCATGAAGCATAATTTTAATGCCCATCTTTCACTAGTTTCCCTTGTCCTCCACAATCTAGCTTCTCAACTACACCTATTGCTTCACCTCTCCAACCTACCAAACCACCTACCCTACAAACTTCAGTGGTGGATGCCCAACAGAAGCGACCATGTGTCATCTGCTGGAATTGTGGTAAACTTGGACATACAAAAATGAACTGCGGATTATGACCTCTTCACATGAAAACAATTGTAGCTCAATTGCTTAACATGGAAATCCATAATGAATAAATTCCTCCTATTTGGAGAGAGGAAGTGTTGGAGAAGGACTTAATTACCTTGCACAATGATATCTCTATTCATTCTTTACTTTTCATGGAGGTTACAATTAATAAAAAACCGGTTAATATTCTACATGATGATGGTAGTTCACATGATTTCATTTAACATTTATTAGTACAAGAACTTAAACTAAAAATTTTTTGTTCATTGTACAAAGTGAAAGCTGCATTTCAAGGTAGTCATTATAATGTCACACGAGAAGTGCAAGATGTTACGATTAGGATAGGCCCATATGTAGATGCATGAACATTTTTTATTTCACCTTTGCAATCTTACAATGTTATATGCGGTATGCCTTTTCTTCATCTTTATAACCCACATATTGACTACCATACACATACCTTGAACTTGAATTCAAAGTTCAAATCATTACTTTGTCTACACGATATGATTTCTAGCCATTTCCATTGATTATTCATATGCAAGAAAAATGTGCATTTAGGAAATTCAATTCATGCATTGGTTTTTGTCAATGTAATAAATGATTATACTCATACACTTTCTGATGTGCAACTACTCATAAGGATTGATTTATGTCTGATTATCCGTCTTAACTATCACCATTGTGAGGATCCTTTGACCATAGCATAGACTTAATTTTTGGTGGTTCATCTCATCATAAAGCACCTTATAGGCATGGAGCTCTACACCAAAAAAGAAATATAAAACCAAGTGAAAGACCTACTCCACAAAGGACTTATAAGACCTAGTTCATCCCCATTTGGAGCACTAGTTCTTTTTGTAGAGAAGAAGAGTAAAACTTATCGAATGTGAATTGATTATAGAGCCCTTAAAAAGATCACAATAAAGAATAGATACCCTATTCCTCCAATAGATGATCTCTTAGATAAGTTACAAGAATGTCGTGTCTTTAGTAAAATTGATCTTAGATCGGGTTATCATCAGATACCTATGATGCAAAGTGATACTTTTAAAACTGCATTTAGAACTCAAAGTGACCATTCTGAATTTATGATAATGCCCTTTGGACTTACTTATGCTCGTGTTACATTTGCAAAAATGATGACAATTTTTTTTATTACCAAGATTTTGTTCTTGTATTCTTTGACAATACTTGTTTATAGTAAGAACGATAGTGAACACGAGCAATATCTTAAAACAATTTTTCATCTATTATGAGAGAATACACTTTATGCTAATCCTGAAAAGATTTACTTCTTTCGACATAATCTAGAATATCTAGGATATATTATTCCAAGTGAAGGCATGCATGTGGATCCAAAAAAAGATTAAAGTTATAGTAGAATGGCCTACACAACAATCAATCAATGATGTTCGTTCTTTTCTTGGGTTGGCTGGTCTCTATAGGAAGTTTGTTTGACATTTTTCTTATTTAGCATTGCCTCTTACCTTGTTATTGAAAATGAAAGTAAAAATTGCATGGGGACTTACCCAACAACAATCCTTTGAAAAACTCAAACATGCACTTGTTTTACACTTAAGTGATTTTTCACAATCATTTCATGTCCTTACTGATGCTAGTGGTTCAGGAATACGTGTTGTTTTAATGAAAAATTATCATCCAATTACATTTGAGAGTAGGAAGCTTAAGCCCTCAAAAAGAATTATAGTACATATGATAAAGAATCGTTAGCAGTTGTGCATGCTATGTGGATTTGGAAACACTATCTTATGGGATTCTAGGTATTCATCAAAACCGATCAATAGGATACTAAGCATTTATCAAATCATCCCTTAATCTCTGATCGACATCTTAAGTGGGCTTCATTCAATAAAAACTTCCAACCCATGATCCGATATAAACTTGGTAAAGCTAATCCCATAGGTAATGCTCGTAGCCATTTCCCCTCACATTCTGTTGTTTTGCATAATATTTCTGCCATCCAAATTCATTCCTTTCAAGAAATGATTTCCATTCATGCATCTGATTTGTATTTCACATGTGCACGGCATGAATTCAACAATGGTGCACGTTTATCTGATGAACAATATACATTTCATCATGGTTTACTTTATTTTCAACATAGATTATGCATAAACCAAGATTTTAAAGACTTTTTCATCAAAGAAATGCATGAACCATCCTACATGGGCCATAGAGGCATATAGAGAACCATTTCTACTTGTAAAGGTTTCTTCTTTTGGCCCCACATGGAAGAAGATATTGCACATTATGTTTCTCAATGCATTGTATGTTAGTATATAGAAATCATCATGGTAAGCCATTTGGATTATTAATGCCACTTCCCATTCCGAACAAACCATGGGAACAAATCTCTATGGATTTTATCATTGGTCTTCCTATCAATTCATCACATAACGATATGATTGGGACAATAGTTGATAGGTTTAGTAAATATGCATATTTCATTCCTTGAAGAAAAACTTTGTGTGCAACCCACGTTGCAAAATTATTCATTAAATGCATTTTGCCACATCATGGATTTCCTAAAGTAATGTTTTCTCATCATGATGTTCATTTTTGCAATCATTTTTGGGATGCCTTATTTCAGCATTTTGGTTCTAAAATAGATTTTAGCTCTGCATTTCATCCCAAAAATAATGGACAAAGTGAGGCTACCTGAGTACTATTCTTGAATTATTTTATGGTAAAAAGCTTCCTACTTCCATGTCACTCACCCAAACTCATATTTCGATGGCAGAATCTATTGCTCAAGAGCACATTTCTATACTTCACGATGTTCACAAGCACCTTAGGAAAAGTCAAGAATGTTATACATGTAATGTCAATACAAAAGGATTAGCCAATGAATTTAAGGAGAATGATATTGTATGGTAACGTATTATTAAAAGACATCTGAAAAATATTTTGCACCATCCTAAAATTAAACTTGCACCATGCTATAATACACCATTTTGCATTTTCAATTAATGATAATTCATTCAAAGTATATTTACCATCTCATTGGAATGTACATAACTCTTTTCATATTAGTTTATTTAAACCATTTAAAGAAACTTTGCCACTCACTCCACTTCTTGATGACCCTCCTTTAATTGAAGATCAATCTCAAATATTAGTTCTTGAGAAAATAATTGATCATGATGTCACTATTACAGGCATAGGTCCTCAATATCATTGATATTTAGTAAAGTACAAAATTCACTCTATTGAAGAATGTCAATGGATACATAGAACAAAATTAGCACCCCGTTATGACCACTTAATTTCTACATATCATACATATACACCTTAATGTGACTCCTCCATGAACATTTCCATGCATGTGTTTTTAGATGGAAATGCTTAGTTTTGTTCAATGACGGAACATGTGACTAGCCATCCATGTTTATTTTTATTTCATCAACTGAGGTCAGTTGCTTTTTCAACCGAGGGGCATGGTATGAATTATGGAATGTGTTGAACAAGGATTTGTGAGAGTGTTAATTTATTGATGTATTAATGTGTTTTGGTGTCTTTGATATAGCAACTGAAGGTTTGTGAGGGTATGAAAGGCGTGAAAACAAAAACATCAATAATTGGATTTATATTTTATATAGTTTGTAAATGAACCCACATTGAGAGTTCTATTTTTAAACAGTTAGTAACATTAGTGGTTAGAATAAGGGTCACTTTTGACATTGATTTCTATTGTTAAAAGAAAAGGCTCTCTACAAAAGAGACCAACTTTTACTTTCATGCATTCTTTTCAAAGTTGCTCTCATGTAACCAATATTTCAACATAATAGAAAAAACCTATAAATATATGCACTTTGTGGACTCTCCAAACAAAGCACATGGGGGAGATTCCACCCAATACTATGTTCTATCTCATCTCCTTACGTATCAATTTTCTTTGTGTGTTTTCAAGATTCATAACCTCTGTGTGCATGTGAGTTAAGATCTTGATTACATGCTTTCAAGTCAAAATACCTGATTTCTAAAATAGAAAATCTAGATGATTCTCTAAGTGGAGAAAAAATACTTACTATGATAGATTTAAAAAGTTACTAGCACTAGATGAGGTTTAAGGAGTATGATGTATATTTACGACAAATCCGAGGATGTCTTTTGTGATTATGAGTACTTGGTTATGCCATTTGGCCATACTAAATGTAGTTTCTGTTTTCAGGATATTAATGATTAGTATGGTCAATCCTATCATTAAAAAGGAAGTTATGGATCTTCTAGATGCTTTTTAGGTGTTTATTAAATCTATGCATAACCATGAGAGTCATCTAAGGTTAGCCTTTCATATGTTAAAATACCTTTCGTTACATGTAATTCTTAAAAAAACTCTCCTATTCGTACTAGAGAGAGAGAATATCACCCCTATAGTTTTAGCTAATCAAGTTAAGATGGATTTCATGAAGGTATGAGTATCAACCTTGCTTGTTTTCACGTTATTCTCCTATCAATATCAACTTCATCATGTAGTTCATCTCTCCTTGTATTTTCTTCAACATTAGAAATATGCAAGCATGCAAGGAATTGATATAGTGGAGACTTCCAAGCAATCCTATTTCATGATTGCATCTCTTGCATGCACTAAATTCAATTGAATAATTCATATGGGTCTATGATTGCTCATATTCTCACTCATTTGACAATAGTGGCTTAAGGTTTAGGGTTCATATATTAGCATTTTGAGCTAACAAGTTTCATACAACTTTCTAATCCCACCTTTCGCCCAATTTAGAGGTAAATGAAACTATGTCCTAAAATCAAAAAGCTTTTTGTCAAATCTTGTGCACAAATCTTCTTCTTTAGCTTCCTTCTATGCTTCACAAGCATAGGTCAAATTCTCATTGCATCAAATCATACACATCTCTTGCCATCAACATTTCATCTTTTATTTTTCCCAAAATCAAACTTACTTGACTAGTGAGACATCAGATGGATCATGAAAAATTGAGTAGGTGGAGTTACTTGAGGCATCATAAAATGTTGTGGAACTCTATTCATGGGATTGTATTTACTGGAACTCGAGTCTTGGATACCCATAGAATAAATTCTTCTATGTAGATTAGAAATCTCCATGGATAAAGAATCTTGCATAGTCATAACATTCTCCATTGTTTGCTTCGTATCTCTAATTGAAGCCTTTAAAACGTCCTAGAAGTGGATACAACACTAGCAATGGGAAGAGTTAAATCCATATTAGGATTCCTAATTTAAGTGTCCCTAGATTGAGGTTATGTTGGAATTTCATATAAGATGATTTGCATTCCTTCATCTTTGAAACCTCCCCTAAAATGTTTCTCATTATTTCTCAATCATCATTCTATATCTAACTATCCTACCAACCTGAGATATTTGAGAAATTACTCTCACAAATTGTCTATTCACTTATGTTAAGAAGATATTGGGATTAGGAAGAGGGTATGCATCTAAAGGAACCATCATACCTATGCTAACAAAAATCATCTAAGTAAAATATCTCATGCATCCCACTCCTGCTTAGCACATGCATGGATATTTGCTAAAATAGACCCATATACAACACACTTAAAACTAAGGGATCAACATGTCTTCCGACATGCTATGGATATATGATTTCTCCTCAAAAGCATCTAGTATTCCATTACATTCATTCCTAGAAAATTCCCCTTTTCCTTCAAGATTGATTGCAATACTTGTGCACCTAGTTTTTTGAGCTATGATTATTCTTAAATATTTCATGAACGTCTCTCAATTGGTCCCAGCCCCAAAGCTTTTAAACATGAAGACTACAAAGTTTAAGATATAAAGCAAATTAGCTTACTCACTATTCCCAATGTTATGGTGTGAATCCATGTCTCCAAGACATACCAGTTATTGTATTCAATTGGCATATACATAGAGGCCACTCTTGACTCCTAGAGCAATTTCTCTAAAAATATACATAGTTTGGACATGAGTTTCCAAATAGATTCATGAAATAGAATGAATACATATTGATAAGGAATCTCTCTTGAACACTTAGTGCTATCTAGATCCTAGACATAGAAATTTGTGAGCTATGTATGGCTACTCAAAGTCTACAAAAATAACTCAAGCGTGAAAGGGCTTTTCAAGCAAGGGGCCTAATATATTATTCAAATAATATGAGAATTATGCACATGCGAGACCATAGATTCAAAGTACAATGTGCGTATATATCAATTTCAAACGATTCCTTAGATGATAGAGGGAACTTCTCCTAAATTATAGGCTTTTTCACACCTTAGTGTGATACATAGGTTTCGACTATTATGAGGGGGCATTCCAACTTAAATTTGAGCTCGAGTCTTCTTACTTGATCTCTTGATTCCCAAAGCTTCAAGTAGAATCCATCCAAAAGTCCAAAAGCTCCTCAAGTTGCAGCTTGAATTTCAACACTCCCCCTCAAGCTTTAGAATCCAAGTCTTCTTCCTAGCTCCATTGAACCAATGCATCTTTTGAATTTTCTAAGCTTGATTGAGTCTAATGATTTGTTGTGCATGTCATTGCACTCATCCTTGGTACTTAAGTTTCGCACTTGAAGCTCTTTAGAGAGCACTTTCTCTATTATGTAGTGATAGTGTACCTCAATGTGTTTGCTCCTAGCATGGAACATAGGATTGGTAGATAGTTACACACTATGCATGTTATGATGCATGATTGGAAATTGATTGGCTTGACAAATTAGTTCAACCATGAGCCTCTAAAGGCCCATAAGATCACATGTCACTTATGCTAAAGGTCGATATTACACTTTTTTGGAAGACAGAGAAATTTTAGGTTGCCTTTTTCCATATAAGAGATAACTTGCTTGCCATGTATCACTGCATATTCCACTTGTATTTCTCCTTTCTTCTTTAGATCCAGCCCAATCAAAATTTGTATATGATTCCACATACAATTCATGATACGGAAGCTTTGCTTGACACTAAGACCTATCTAGATCCTACACACAAACGTTTGTGACCTACCTATGGCTACCCAAAGCCTATAGAAATGACTCAAGCAAGCAGAGGGCTTGCTAAGCAAAGGGTTTACTAGCTTATTCAAATCCCACGAGATCTTAAATGCACATGGGATCATAGATTAAAGGTGAAATGTACATGTATATCAACTTCAATAGATTCCCTAGATGATATGGAGGTCGTTTCCTAAAGTATAGGCTATATCTCATCTAAGTGTCATGGTAGCTTTTGAATTTATGAGGGGGCCTTCAAATTTAACTTTGAACTCGAGTCGTTGTGTTTGATCCCTTGATTCTGAAGGGTCCAAAGGGCATCCATCCAAGGGTCCAAGATATCCTAAGGTTGGAGCTTGAATTTCAAAATAGCACATGATAAAATTCCTCTATATATACACACACATCCATAAACATGCATAAACATCTTCATCTAGTTAACTTACATTAAATCATGCACACACTCTCACAATATCAAATGCATAACACTCATTACTCTCAGAATCTCATACATTAAACACACATTACTCACACACAACAGACACACACAGGCACACACCACACACACACACACAACGCACACACACGCAACAAACACATCACCTAGCCAACACACATGGTGCACGTCAAAGGCAACATACGCTCATACACGTTAACACTCACAAAGAAGTATCACATACATAACATACCTACTAAGGGTAAACAAATACACATGTAAATATAAATATTTTTATTTTCTTTCCTTTTGGAATTATTTAACTCTGTTGATTTTTACTTCGGCTGTAGTTTATTACTTTATTAACTAGGGTTCATTAGGATACACACACATATATATATATATATATATATATATATATATATATATATATATATATATATATATATATATATATATATTTATTTATATATATATATATAGAGAGAGAGAGAAAGAGAGACACGCGCACACACACACACACACATATATATATATTATAAAATCACATAAATAGAGATATTGGAACAGACACATATTCATTGGCATCACATAATAGAAGAGCACATATATACAGGCACATTCACATGTATTTTGGGACACATACAAATATATATGAATGTACATGCTCATCCCATAAGCACACACTCATACACACATGAGCTCACATATAGATTCATGCACACATATGCATTCATAGACACATAATCTCACATATACACTCATGGTCATATAGACACATACACAAGAAGATTCACATGCAGTTTTGGACACTTACACAAGCGTGCACATACCCATCCCATAGGCACACTTTCATATTCAGATAAGCTGAAGGTATACGCTCATGCGCACATGTGCAGGCATAGACACATATACCTATAGACGCACACACAAGGACACAATATACACAAACAATCAAGATTGAGATATTGTTTTATCTTTTCCCTCGAGATACAAGAGAGAATCAAACATTTGTCATGATAGAAAAATAACTATTAACAAAAAGTCAAACAAAAAATCATTTCTTTGGCATTCAGGAAGCTTCGGGATTCTCTTGATAGTGTGGCGTGCTCGAGTTTTATTTTATCCAAACTTTCTACATTCTATTTAGTATAGCAACTGAGAATAGATTTTCATTTGTTCACGATATTCGTCACTATGAAAATGGCGGAATTGTGTTTTTATTAAAATAAAATGGATGCCTATTTTTTATGAAAAATTTAGTAAAAAAATCCACAAAGAAGTCGTTTTATTGGTCGCTATATCCCATGATAAGCAAGCGATACTCTTATCAACCTCTTTGTCGAGAAAAATATGTGTTCGTCTTGTTAATTACTTTTGTTTGTTTGTCAATAATTTCATTTTGGATGCAAATACCTCTATTTTTCATTTGTATTAAAAGTGGTTTCTATTGGTGATTTTTTTTTTCTTGTAGTGAAAGCCAATAGCATTTGCAATATTCCCATGTGACGCAAGAGATGTTGTAATGCTATGAAAGGCTACGGTCAACTTTTTATTTTCCTCTTTTAGCATGGTGACCTGATAACACCTCAAGAAGATCCTTTTGTTGGTTAGGCAAGTCGATTGGAAGCAAACTTTACTCATTAAAAGGATCAGACTCTCTTTCACACCTATGACATGATATTAAGAGCAAAGCGCTTTGGAAAATCTAGAAGAAAAGTTGTGCGACCAACTTTAAACCGATTTGTATATCTTAGAAGCATGAGCGGAAAGACCTAACCATTGAAGGAGATATGGATGAGATCTTATATTTGATATTTCATGGTTTACATTTTATGTATCATACTTCTTTCTTATTGTAGCTATATGGATAATAAGGGAACGAACAGAGTGCTTTTCTTAAAGTTCATAATTGAAAGGCTTACTCATGTTGTCACGCTACTCATGCTGTCACACGTGACTAGAATATGACTTACCTACAAATTTAAATCAAACATAAGCCTCCTCAACCACAGGATATTACATATAACTTGTGCCTATGATCTAGGTTCTAATGATAATAGAGAAATTATGAGTTGCACCTCTGCCATCCATAAAATGACCTTCTGCCTAGCATCACTACATATCCACTTGTACTCCGATGTTCTTTGGAACCATCCCAATCAGATTTTGTATATGCTTTCGCTTGAAGATCATCTTAAAAAGGATAGAAAAGACTATCATTCCAAGTACCCTTGAGATATTTGCGTACTCTTCTAGCTTCAAGTAAATGAGGAACCCTAGTTGTGTGCATAAATTGAGATAGCACACCAAGAGTGTATGCTAGGTAAGGCCTAGTGATAGTGGAATAATTTAAAGAGCCCACTATTGCATTTATATAAGACTGAATCTTGCACTTCATTACTAGAATTGATGTCAATTTGATATTGATTTCCATTGGATTGCTCAATGATCTACAACATGCAATTCCATATTTCTTAAACATATCTAAGATATATTTCCTCTACCTAAGCCCGATAGCAATATCCTTATTGTTGACTTCAATAGCTAAAAAATATCTTAAATCTCCAAGGTTTGAGTTATTAAACTCCTTTGGAAACCTTCCCTTCATGTCCTTGATGCCTTCTTCATGATCTCATCCACATACACATATAAGATGCTTCACCTTTCCTTTTGTAGAAAAATGTATACTACCCTTGCTTCCTTTATATCTACACCTACGATTCCATAACTTTAGGGATTTTTTGAGAGCATAGAGTGCCTTCGTTATCATGCAAATACAATGTGCTCTGATTTTATCTTCAAACCCTTATAGTTAGTCCATGCATACTACCTCCCCTAGGTCTCCATTTAGAAAAGAAATCTTCATAATCCACTCCACATATTTAATCAAAGCATTTAGCTACAAGCTTTGCTTTATACCTAGAAATTCTATTATTTGAGTGCTTCTTTACCTTATATACCCACTTGTTTCTAATGAACCTTAATTCGTTTCTCCATGAAACTAGTGTCCAAGTGTTATTATCTTCCAAAGCTTTAATCTCTTATTGCATATCCTTCCCTACATCTATTTTCTTCCTCAAAGAATATGGGTTTTTGAACAAATTTATTCATATATGCATATTGTCGAGCAATAAATGAATTATAGGTAAGTATCACAACTAGATACCTTACCCTATGAGCCCTTCTTATTTGAGAATTCCATTTATTTGGGTTATTTTTTACCCTTTAGGTCTCCCCTTTGTTCCATGATGGCCTACATTCAGATCCATCCAAAAACCTTGATATTCATTTATCTCTATCATTTTTGCTTGCCTTTGCTCCTTGCATCACTTATTTGACTTGATGTATGGCTATCTACATTCCATGTTAAGTATTTATTTCACTCCTTGATCCACTAAGAAGCATTCTCTTTGGTTCTTCACTTCCATTGGAAGTCCTACATTCTTCATGTTTATTTGCTTACATAATACATTTGAAGAGTACCAAGGTAAAAGGTCATCAAATATGACATCCCTTGATACCCTTAGCTCCTTGCTTGTGAGTTTGTAGCATTATACCACTTTTGTTCACCTACATACCCTATTAACACACATACTTCTGATCTATCATCAAGTTTGTTTCTTAATGCACTTCCTATTAACACATAACAAGTACAACCAAACACTCTCAAGTGTGGTACATCTCATCTTCTATTATACGATCTTTCATGAGTTGTTGTAGCATGTATACCCTATGTGGGTGCTATGTCCATCATGTATATAGTGGTGGTTGTGCCATCACCCCATTCTGCAATTAGACAAGCGATTGGCTTCCCTCGCATGGAATGCTATTCAGAGGAGAGCTCTCAAAAAAACCTAGAAGGAAAGATGTGCAAACAACTTCGATAAGCCTCCTAGAGGATGTTCCATAGAAAATTCTTAAGTTGTCTAGGATGTTGGATTCGTGATTGTAAGAACCCTCCAACCCCACTCCTTTTAGACACTACAAGGTGTTGACCATAACAATTGCCAATGAATAGATACCGATCTATATGTGTTACAAGCAAGGAGAGACCTAACCATTCAAAGGCAGATGGATGAAATCTTATGTTGGATATTTCACGCCACACGTTTCAAGTATCATAGTTCTCTTTATTTGTAGCTATTTGGATACTAAGTGGACGAACATAGTCCTTTTTTAAAAGCCTCGTAGCAGCATAACTTACACGCGCACCAGCTTAGACGTCAATAGGAAGCATCTTGAAATGACATATCCTTAGATAACATCCAAGAAATGTAAGAACAGAAGATCTTAGGCCCTTCTACAACAATATGTAATGATTTTTCTCTTAGAGCTATTTGTAAAGGTTTTTCTATTAGACGTATTCTGGTTCTCTTTCAGCTATTACTTGAAGTAAGCAGAGATATGAATGGAGTAAGCATAGCCTTTCTTTCCCCGCCTTTGGAGTTGAATTATGGAGGTGAAAATGCGCATGGTTGACCTGCCTTAGTCCCTGCGTATCCAAGAGGTTGTATATACAAGTGCTCAACAACGTGAGCCCCAAGTTGGGCGCGCTACAGTTGTACATAATTGCCAGCATGTGGAATGAAGGCCAGACCCAAGTTGTACATAATTGCCAGCATGTGGAATGAAGGCCATGAGTGTATTATGCGCCGAGTATTTTTTTTTTTGCCAGTCTGTCATTGACCCGCGTAATCTCACAAACAAGCATGTCGCGATTCGCGATAAGAAACGCAAACACGTATTGCATAAGGGGCACTGATGAGGCATATGGCCGGTCAACGCCGACCTGTAACTCTTTTTATAGCCCATGCCTGTGCTGAATTTCCAACAGCCTCTCTTCCTTTCGGCTATCGCCATTGAGACGATAGATCGGAGTTCTTATCTCTAAACACCCTCTCAGCACTCAAATTCAATCATATCAATGGGACCTAGGAACAACAGAGTTCTGTGCGTTGCCCTCTTTGTTGCTTTAGCAGCTTGCATTGCAGTATGGGGCACTCCTGCACAGGGTGCATCTTCGCATGTGAAAAAACTGCCCTGCGGGCCGAGCAAATTCCTTTTCTATTTGCACAATACTGTCTACAACCCCGTCGTCAACAATACGAACTACTTCAACTCCATCTACGGCCGCGCTCCCAACATCAGCTTTCCCAACCCTTTCTCCTTCGGAGTAATGAATACCTTTGAAGACCCGCTCACTGCCGGTCCTTCCAACACCTCCAAGTCCCTTGGAAAGGCGCAGGGATTTTACGTCCTGAACTCCTTCACAGAGTTTACGCTCTTTCATCTCTTCACTGCCAACATCACCGAGGGCGACTTCAAAGGGACCGTCGACATATTCGGGCAGGTGCGGGAGGTAGATCCTGTACGCTATCTCACCGTTATCGGAGGGACGGGGACCTTTCTAGGGGCTCGTGGTTTAGCTTCATGTACGCTTGTTGATATTGATCACACTCCACCGGCTAAGTGGACTCTCTCCTTTGATCTTGATCTGTACTACTAGAGCACGACAAGAATTCCTAAATCGTGAGAGCCAGTATATCATTCTCAATGTATTATAAAGGTGATTTCCCAAACTTCCTTCTCTCCAGATTAGCCAATCTTTTAGCTTTTGTCAATCTACGCCTCATTCCGGCTTCTTGGATTTCCGTCTTTGAACCTCACATGTACTGCTAGATCTGGCGACAGATCTCACAGACCGCGATAATCACTACATCTTTCTCCACGCCTTGTAATCCTGCATTTCTTTTTCTAGTACCCACAGAAGAAGAAGGTAAGATTACATGTCTGCCCCATTTACAATAAATCCCTTTCATTGACCCCATATTTAGATCATCAATGTCTTCTTGAGGTAGGACACTGCAGTTTCTATGAACAATAATCTATGTGCTTCAAGTCATCACATATGCCTCTTCTATCTTTTATTTCTCCATTAAGATAACGCCTTCGAGATTGTTTTATACTCTTCTTCCTTCATTTTTTTAAAGTCTCATTCGCTTATCTGTGCGTGCTTCTATTTCTTAATCATGGTACTAAGACATTGACACAAGTCACTCATGCCTTAAGAATATCTTTATGTTCTGCGTGAATGTTGTACAATAACAGCACAACATGGATAACCACTACCCTAAGCGTATGTACATTGTTCATTTTCATAGTATAAGGAGGGTAGTGCAGTTCTCCTTCTAGTACTAGCTTATGTGTTTGTTTGTATGATTATATGAGCATCATCTAAGGAACTTGGTATCCACTATCCCCAAGTTTATCGCTTTCATTTACTTGTTGAGTCACAAGTGTTTAGAGCTTGTTACATAAAAAACTCCCTTAGAAATATATCTCCTTTTTTTACATGACTAAGAACTTTGTTCCTTTTCAACTCAAACCTATTTTCTTTTCATATAGACTAAGAACAAAGTGACCTCTACTGATGTTGTTGTAGGATCTTATGGAAATGCATACACAAAGACTATGAAATCTGAAAACACACACAAAATAGAGCGACATAGAGGACGAGATATAGCTTGTAATCTTCCCCCCATGCACTCAGTTGCACGAGTCTACAAAGTGCATGCATAAACAACATGCACCCCAAGTTGGATGGGTTAAACTTAGACCGTATACATAATTGTGAGCATGTGGAATAAAAGTCATGAGTGTGTTATGCTATGAATTGTTTTTCCACTCTAGCATTGTCCTGTGTAATCTCAAAAGAAAACATATCATGATTCACAATTTGTGTGCTTCTATTTCTTAGTCAAGGTACTAATACATCCACACAAGTCACTCATGCCTAAAGAGTGTCTTTATGTTCTGTGTGAATGTTATGCAATAAGAGCAAAACATGGATAACCACTACCTTAAATGTATGAACATTCTTCATGGTAGAAGGAGGGCAGTGTACATCCCATTTTGTTAATAGCTTGTGTGTTTGTTTGTATAATTATATGAATATCATCTAAGGATCTTGGTGTCCACTAACCCCAAGTTTGTCCCTTTCATTTACAAGCTGAGTTAAAAGGAAGTGTTTAGAGGTTGGTATATTAAAAAACACCTTAGAATATATGGATTGAGCGTTTTACATGAGTAAGAACTAATTTCCTTCTCAACTCAAACCTATGCACCTTTTAAATAGAGTAAGAGTGCGGTGAATTGGATTGATGAGAGTCACACACACAAAACAGAGTTACTCTCTCCCTCTCTGTCTCTCTCTCTCTCTCTCGTTCTTTTTCTTCTTCTTTGTTGCCCTCTTTCTCAACCTCTCTTTGTCCTTCTCTCTCTTCCTCGATGAAGCTTTTGTGTCCTCTCGCTCTCTCTCTCTCTTTCTCTCTCTCTCTCTCTCTCTCTCTCTCTCCCTTGATGAAGCTTTTCTATCATCTCTCTCTCTCTCTCTCAATTTCTCTACCTTTCTCTATCTCTCTGTCTCTTTCTCTCCCTACATGAACTCTTGTTGTGCGATCCCTTCCATTGCAAAGAGTAAATGAAATCAAAATCATTGCACAACATTGCAAAAGCTAATTGAAGTTGATTGACTCTCTCTCTCTATCTCTATCTCATCTTATATCACAACACACACCCCAAAAACAATACAAAGTAAACAAAAAATAAAAAATAGCATACTATCAAGCAAAGAGAAGAGAGAATTATTAGAGAACTCTCTCGATTTCTCATTAACTTGTTGCCATCAAAAGGCTTGTGGGAGAATCATGAGAGATATAAGAGAGAATCTCTCTCCCTCTCATTCTCTCAAGGTAACAGAGAAGAAAAAGGAGTAAAATGTAAGTGGAAAAGAAATTCATGGAAAGAGGTAATGAAATTTTACCATATATTTGTAGGTTCTTGTGAAGTTCTTTTTTATGATATTTTGAGTCTTCTGATATGTCCATTCTATTTTTAGAATATTTGAATTTTCGTTCACTTCTAATCTTGGAAAATGTGATTTCTCTTTTCTATTTTACTTTTATCTTTTTTTATTTTCAATTTTTCTCTTTTTATTTTCTTATTCATTTTTCATTTTTTATTCACCTCTTTTTTCTTTTGATTAAGGTTTATTCCTTTTCAAACTTATGTACAAATAATTAATTTAAATTGATATTTAGTGTTCATGTAAATTGGGTTCTTAAAGTTCCTAATTAGGGTTTTTGTTCGAAACAACGTAGAGTTTCTTATGGACAAGGTTGGTAGTACCCAAGTAATTGTTAAATTTACACAGAATGGCTTTAAAACCATGGGTTTCTAAGGCTTCAAAGTATGGTTCCCAAGGTTTGAAGATTATTTTTAAGGTCCATGAGCTAGGGTTTCTAGGGTTGGTTTTAAAGTTTTCAATCAATTAGGGTACTAAAGGGTAAAGATCCATAGGGTTTATTACTTAAATGCATATATATACATAGATTTTCTATTTTTCTCTTCATCATACACATGGTTTTTGGTTAAAATACAACTAGTGGTTGGGGATTTTAAAGGATATGCTGAATTGTATACGAGTAAATATAAAGTGTTAATGTACAATTGAAGTGCTTTCTCATGATACATTGAATCAAATATTTAATCAACACAACTCTTCTGTTCTTCCTACAAACAACCCAACAAATCATGGCTAGCTTAAAAGTTAAACTTTTGAGAAAAAATCTTGCATGCAATCGCAAAGGATTTCATGTCAACGTCTGGCTCCACTAAACCTACACATCATCTTGATAGGCCAACCTACAAAATCCAGTCGAGGAGTATCAAGATTTTTTTCAAAATCTTTTAATGTTTATCCTTTTGTTTTCAAATAATGAAACGTGATCCTTTTATTTCTATATTTCAAGAAAAATAAAGATGATTTTAACGTATGTAAGTCATGATTGAAAAGTCATTCGATCAGCATACTACATCAAACCATAAGTTGAACCGCACCTATAGAAATTACTTAGAATTTCCAAAACCAACCTTTCCTATTGACTCATTTAGTGGTCAATCATCATTTTTTTATAAATGTTCACTACACCATATCAGGGGTGTACCAAGGCTTGTACTGAGGAAATTGAATGGGCACGATTTTGCCCCAAGGTCACTGTAAGGGTCAGTATACGTGTTGGAACCAAAACGCCGATATGGGCATTGGTATAGGTACTAGTATTTATGCCAGTACAGGTGTCGATATGAGCATCGATATGAGCACCAAAAATACATGTGCTCATATCGATGCTCATACCGACATGTATACCGAGGAGTGCTGGGTGTACCATCGCGTATACTGGTGACCTTGTTGGAAGTAGCACATAGCGATCACCATATATGCAAATTTTTTATTGGGCAGAGTGTGTTGTCTCTTGCTAAAAAAACATTACCATGATGTTGTTTGGCATAAGACAATACACTTTGCCCCAAAAAAACTAAGTACATGTGATTTGTACTCTAATGGCAACCAAAAAATTTTCATAAAGCAAAATAGTATGAGACACAAAAGAGATGAGCAGAATGAACCATGTACAAGGAAAGTTATATATTTCATACATGAAGCATGTACAAGAGTGTGGAAAAACACTATCATATATTAGGCAAATACAAAATGTGGAAAAGCACTACCATAGAAGAATCAAATACAAAATTGTGGTGCACCACTGCCATATATGAGCCAAATACAAAAATGTGGCACACCACTGCCATACACATGCACTGAGGGATCGAAACATGTTTATAAGTAATCTTGCAACAAAGAACATTCATGAAATGAAACAAATTGACATGATATTTACAAACATCAAGTGAAAACCAAGTTTCTAAGTTCATTACCTCATCCTAAATGCTCCCATAAACTGATCGCACCACGTCCCTCCAAATGCTCCAATAGTGCAACCAATCCATGACGATATCCATAAGCCTCCTCCGTTCATGTTGGAGGAGGACCCATTGCCAGCTGCTGAACAAATATACAAACCGTTAGATGAACATACATGACATGCTTAACACAAACAAATTCAATAAACCAAATGATACTTACAAATTCATGATGCATAGTGTCATATCCCTCGCTGCCCAAATGTGACGGTCTGATTGTATCTAGATGTGTGGCTGTAGCATCTCGCTACTAATGATATCCGTCAAGATTCTGCTATTGCTGGTCGCGAATCATATACCACTACTTAGCATCTAACCATACACGCTTTGGTAAGCCTGCTCCAAAAGCATCAAAAGCCTTAAATCCTCTACAGGAGATAACTTCACATGTGGTTTGTTGAATGCAATCTTAGCTGATAATAGGATGCACATGTGCTATTGAGAACTCTTGATAGATCATCTTTGTCATACAGTTTTTACGATCTTTATCTTGTTCAGTCCATTTCAACATGATAGAGTTTCCAAACTATACTGAGTAAAGTTGTCATATATGCTGACGCATGGACTTTCCAACCACATCCATTACTAGAGCTCCATCACGGATACTATACACTTTGGAGTCATAATGGTCATGAGCACCCAAAGGTGTAGGTGGTCTTTCATGTGGTGTACCATGTGGTGTACCTACATTTGAGGTACTCTGTCTAGGAGTAGAAGTGGGCGACACAACATCTATCACACTAGCTCCATAGCAGCTACTTCCTCTAGAGCTCTGTGTAGATCTAGTCCTAGAACCTCCTCCTCTAGAGCATGACCTCGACCTACGAGATGAGCCAGCACGTGTATCGCACTAAGGTGTCGAATGCACACATCTACTAATAGAGCCACTAGGGGATGGCTGAGAAGATGGTCCTGGTGGAGTCATAAAGCTAGTAGGCATACCTCGGGCAGGAGTAGCACCACCCACTGGAGTGACACCGGTGGGAGTGAGGCCGACAAGAGTGAGGCCGAAAGGAGTGAGGTTGGGGAGAGTGCTACCACAAGCGATCCAGTACTATGATGCAGCAACTATATACGTGGGAGGCACCTAAGATATAAACTCCAAGAACTGCTCCTCTATCATGGAATGTGGAGTGACTGAAGGACTATCTCCCATCGTGATCTGTAACAAAAGGTAATATAGAGAAATAGTCATGTATAAAAGAACATAACAAAAAAAAACACAAATTATTATGTACAAGTGTTTGATTAAAAAATCCTCTATTCTAGCATCGTCTTGGAGATCTGATGCATAGAGAATGTCTACCTCTATATTGGTGACTTCTAAATCTCTTGGTATGCTATCTTCTTCTTGATCATCATCTGTTGCTTCATCGTGTATCTCATCTTCTTCAACTTTCACACTAAAAAATTGCAAACATCACACTAAAAAATTGCAAACTTTCAACTTTCACACTATAAAATTGCAAACATCACTTCCATATACTTGTTTACTTATATCCTCAAGTTGAGAGATCTTCAGAATTCCTATACTCACTAGTTATGTTTGTTGTGAAGCTTGATGATTGCTTCTTTATGCATGCTTTCTTGGTAACTTGAATATCAATGAATATCGATGTATTCATGTAATATATGCAAGTGTTTATAATTGTGTATGAATGTATAAGTATACATGTGTGCATGTAGGCATGTATATGTGATGTGTACATGTATATATGTATATGTGCCTATGTGTAAATGTGTACATGTAAATATGTATGCATGTATAGATATTTATGTGAGCATTTAGGCATGTATGTGTGATGCATAATGTATCTAGTACTCCATTTTATATTTATGTATGTGTATCTACATGATGTTTATATATCTTTATGTACATTATGATCCTCGTTGATTCGAGTACCTATATATAGAGGCATAAGGTTGGGAGGATAGACATCTCTCTAGCAGGACATCGGAGGAATAGATGCAATGTGTGCATATACTTCAATCATATAGATAAAAGGCTAAATTAGAGTTTCGAAATTAGGGGTTTTAAGACCCCAATATCAAAATTAGTGTTTTTGAATTAGGATTTTTGAATTAGAATATTTATTATAGGGTTTTTGAATTAGGATATATATATATATATATATATATATATATATATATATATATATATATATATATATATATATATATATATATATATATATATATATATATATATATATATATATATACATATAAGTGTATATATATACATACATACATACATACACACACACACACACACACATATATATATATATATATATATATATATATATATATATATATATATATATATATATGTGTGTGTGTGTGTGTGTATGTGTATGTATGTATGTATGTATGTATGTATGTATGTATGTATGTATGTATGTATGTATGTATGTATGTATGTATGTATGTATGTATATATATATATATATATATATATATATATATATATATATATATATATATATATGTATGTATGTATGTATGTATGTATGTACGTATGTATGTATGTATGTATGTATGTATGTATGTATGTATGTATGTATGTATATATATATATATATATATATATATATATATATATATATATATATATATACATATATATATATATATATATATATATATATATATATATATATATATATATTATATGTATTGTTATATATATATATATATATATATATATATATATATATATATATATATATATATATATATATATATATATATATATATATATATATATATATATATATATATATATATATATATATATATATATATATATGCATGTGTGTATGTATGTGTATCTACATGTGCGTATGCATGTGTACATACATACATACATACATACATACATATATATATATATATATATATATATATATATATATATATATATATGTATATTATATATATATATATATATATATATATATATATATATATATATATATATATATATATATATATATATATATATATATATATATATATATATATATATATATATATATATATATATATATATATATATATATATGCATGTGTGTATGTATGTGTATCTATATGTGCGTATGCATGTGTTGTGCGTGTGTATGCATGTGTATATGTATATATGCATGTAAATATGATTATGTGAGTCTATGTGTGTGTAGATATGATTATGTATGTGTATGTGTATGTGAGTATGTGTCTGTGTCTATGTGTGTATTTATTATGTGTGTAAATGCATGCATGTGTGTGTAAAAATATGCGTGTATGTGTGTATGTATAAATGTGCATGTATGTGTATATGTGTGTAAATGTGCATGTATGATGTATATGGGTGTGTATGCATGTATTTGTACCTTTAGTCTCACTCTTTTCTCTCTCTCTCTCATATACATATATACATACATAAACACGCATACTCATATCCACATATATATACATATAAGCAATGTGTACCATGCATTATCGCGAGGATGAGCCATAAGTGTCTGCATCTCTTTTATACACCACTTATGCGACCATCCTGTCCCAAACTCTATCTCAAGTGAACTAAGTACGTATTTTTTATCCCTCTCATCATGCTCACTAAAAAAATAGAAAAAATCATGTAAATAAAACATAAGATATTTATTTCAATTTATATGTAAAATTTATACTTACTTCCATTGTAAGTGGACACATAATGCTCGCATTCTTCTCTTGAACTCCAATCCATTGCCTATGTACACAATGTTCCCCTCGGGCTCTATATCGCACTCTAGCCCTAAGGTGCCCATGCATGTCCTCATAGGCATTGTCTCTATTATCATGATCTGGCTATGGTATAGGTGTCCTAATAATAGATAGATAAAAATATGTGTTATAATATCATTAAAAAAATTTGTGAAAAAAAAAACATACCTAAGAGTAGATAGCTATCTTCGTGCATGTGGAGCCAGAGAAGAGCCCTCCTCTAATGGCTGGGTAATCATCTGGATCGTATAATCCAGCTCATCATTAGCCATCTCTGAGTACAAATGCATGATGATCCCTAGAGTATCAGGTGGAACTCTTGCTCTCATAAGACTTTTTATGAGAGTGAGTTTCACCTTTCTCTCTATACTGGGATCCATAATACCTGAATATATAAACCAAAATGGGTTAGCATTCAATATATATATGTGTACATATGTATGTGTGTATATGTGTATGTAGGTGTATATGTGTATGTAGGTGTATATGTGTAATAGGCCACTTTTCTAGTGAAATAATGCATTTTGAACTCTTTAAAATTCATTGTGAGGATAATGCTTAGAATGAATAATTAGTTCATTTCATGCATGTAGGAAAAATTTCGGGTTGACAAGTTTCATATTCTCTCTCTACACCTTATTCGCATCATGTTTTCTAGTGGAATTTTGAAGCTCAAGATAAAAGAATTAAGGAAAACTCTGTATGAGAGAAAGGTAGAACAAGTATAAGAGAATAAAAGTGCCTGTGTGAAATTTTTGTGATTCATGTTTTAAGTACCTTGTTTAGGGTCCTACATTTAGTTCATTGTAAGAAAATGCCTTGATTTTACTCTCTCTCTCTAGAAATTTGAAATTTGCGGTACCCAAAAGTGGCATTTGGAGGTGGATTTGGACCTCGGACGTCTCTAACACTATTGTGCAGATCGCAAAATTGAATAAAAGTGTCTCTCACAAGCTTAAGCTAATTCCTCACTGTTTTTTTGGATATGTCTTTTTGGTGTTTTTGTCCTATTTTTGATAGGTATGCTAAAGAAAGAAAGCACACTACCATCGCATGGCTTTTTTTGTGAAAGTTTTCGAGAAACTCAATTTCTTCTAGATCTGGTGGATCGCACACTTCTTTGGGAGGGCAGCGATCAAACTCTGATATAGGGAGAGCTGTGCATCAACACAAGGGCATAGAAATCTGAGAATTACCTTGTGATTGAGAGTGACAGTGAGAGTGAGAGTGAGAGTGAGAGTGAGAGTGAGAGTGTGATTGGGAGTGCGAGTGTGAATGCGATTGTGATAGCTCGGGGATAGTCGAGAGGTAGAGGTTTCGTCAAGAAGCTATTTTCCAAAGCTATTGTAACCATTGATTCACATCTATAATATCAGAATTCTTCCTTCTGTGCATCATATTTGTTTCTACTCTTCCGCATCAGATTTTCTCTTACCTTATGCAATCTCTTCGTTGTCGTCGAGATTTTCTCTCCTCTCTCACTCATGAAGGCCTACAGGAAACACATTCGCTGAAGGTAGCCAGAATTCCCTGAGAATTCTAAGATGCATCAAGGATGTCAAAGGGAGTTCACATGCAAACTTTGGAAGAAATCGAGCAAATCTAGGGTAGCATTCAAAGCTGGTCAAACTTTGGAAATTAGGGCAAAAATTTCAATGTCTCCAAATCACATGAAAAATTATATACTTGTAAAGCCTATCAAAGGCAGTCTATAGCCCGAATTTCACATGAAAATGTATTTTCTAGCACATTGATATGCCATGTGCATTTTGTAAAAAATATAATTTTTCCACTTAGAACCTATAAAATTTTGTATAGGAATTTTTGTTAGCCATATGGTTTGGAATTTATAAAGACCATATGTGGCTACATATTTGTACAAAGTTTCAAGGCTATCAGAGCTTCCTAGACACCTTAATGCCACCTTGCAAGCTTCCAAATGTAGTCAAACTTGTACAAGGAAGATTCAGATGGGAGTCTTTTTTGCATATTGCTAAAGAAGGCCTTTCAAAACATAGTCCTACAAACTTTTATCTTCATCAAAGGATATTTGAAGGATCAAAGAGCACAAAATTCAATTTTCAAGGTCACCGCAGTTTTCTAGAATAAGAAAATTGAAGGCTTGAAGGACTGCCACATGGCAAAATATGACTGAACCATGTTGTATGGTCAAGATGAGCTCATATTCAAGGGTGGAGATGCACTAAAGCATAAATGAAGGAGGATCCACGAGGTTTTTCATCAAAGAAGACTTTTTTGATAGTTAAAGATCAATAATGCAAAGTTTCTCCAAAAATAGTGGCTTATCTTATCTGAATTGATGTCAACACTGATCCGACGGTCCATATCATCCCCAGATCCGATGGTGGAGAATCAAGGCGCCTAAATTTCACTCATTTATACTAGATTTGATAGAAATAACAATTCCAAGCCATTGATTTGATTAATCAAATGGTTGTAATCGAAAGTAGTGATCCTAGAGTTCAGAGTTGATTTTTCTAGATCCAAGGGCCCAAATTCATTCAAAAACCTATATAAACCCCCTCCAAACTCCTAGAGCATCATTGTTAGGCATCCATAGGGCTCTTGCTAGCTTAAGGTTTCCTTGAGACCATCACCCTTGGTTGAGCGAGTCAGGATCCAAGGTGGGCTAGTATGAGTATAGTACCTAGTTTCAAATTTAAGTTAGAACTCCAATCTAGGTTAGGCTCTTGAAACCAGCATCTCTATCTTGACTCACCCTTGGTGGAGCGTGTGAGTGAGTTAGATCTGGTTTTAATGAGTCTTAGACTTCTTTAGTTAGACGTTACGAGCATAGACATACATAGGGTCAATGAAGTGGAAGTCATCTTCTTAAGTGTGACATTTGGTTGAACTCTCATGGTTTGAAGGTCGGAACCGCCATTGATCAGTAGACTGCTTAGCTTGACGTATCACGCTGATCTTATACATGTATCTTAGTTCAAATTATTTGAATTCATATCACTTGTTTCTTGTCTCTCAGTCTCTTAAGTATTTTCACATGTCTTCTATTTTCTTCTATGTGTGAGAGGGCTCCACAGTATTGCGTTGAACCAGTGAGGATGTTTCATTGAGCTTGTGATTAAACTCTATCATCATAATTCACTTGCATGCATATAGTCCATACATACCCATACATATTGATTAGTTTCTGAAATTGTATAAGAAGCTCCAATATTGGACCATTCTTCCTTTCGAAACTGATTTATGTGTAAGGATTCCATCTATTCTCATCATGCATACATATCATCCAAAGAAGACTATGCATATGGATTAGAATTAGGAAGTGTTTAAGAAGCTCCTTCAATGGACTATTCTTCCTTCCAAATTTGATTCCTGTGTATGGTTCTCTTTCATTCTTATCAGTCATGTTCATAAATCTAACTTGCACTCCTACATTCCCATTCCCATAATCATTCCAACATCTCTCTCTTCTCCATACTCAACATTAATTTCACTTTCATGTCCTTAAACCTTCCAACATTTATTAGCTTCATACACCTTGTGTGTGCCACGACCGGACCCGATCCACCCAGATTGCGATCACCTCCACATTTGAACCCGACGTGAAACGCTTCGTGGCATTTGCTTCTGATCTTGTTGAGAGGTTGTGATCCATATCCTTTGTTTCATATTTTTCATCCTCATCATATCATCATCATCAGTCTTGAGTGTTGCACTGGATTTCTCACATTATCGTGCACATCTTCCTCGTGAAGTAAACGCATTTGTGAGAGATCTAGAGCATTGTGCATCACTTGCTTATTCACATAAGATGGAGGAAGGATTCAAATCCCTTATTGTTGAGAAACAAGGCCAAAGAATAGTCTCTTCTATGTTGAGAGAGAAGGGAAAATTCAATGGCATCAACATCACAAGCTACTTAGATTTGTTTGAAGAGCAAGCTAGGATTTTTGGTCTTCCCAAAGATCTTTTGATATCATTCTTTGAACAAATTATTGATAGCTCTATCATAAACCGTGTCACTCAATATGATAGTCTTCCATGGAGTGATTTTAGAAAGCAGATGCTCAAAGAATTCTATCTTGAAGATTATAGCCAACATAATCGGGATGGATTCTTACAATGGGTAAATTCACCAAAGCCTAGTAGCTCTATGACTCACTTACAAAATGAGTATATTAGATGATATGAAAAACTTCCTGATGAGGATAAGATAACTTTGGAACCTGATCTTGTGATCAATTTTCTTAAGCTTCTTCATCTTGAAACGCGTAGGGAAGTTGAACGGCGATTAGAAGAACTGGATAAGCGCTATGGGCTTACTGATAATTGGCAAAAAGTGCGTAAAGTAGTAGAGGATGTAGCCCATAGACATCAAAGACAATCCATGCTTTATGAGCAAACTAGTCTTCCTCAAGCTAGCCTTCCACAAATTAAGGAGCATTTTAGAGAACAATCCCATGCTATGATTTTTGACTCTACTCCTATTCCTCAAATGATGGAGCCTACTCAAGGTTTTAAAGTAGAGCCAAATAAAAGTGTAGTTGAACAATCTCAAGTGGAAATTCTCACTAAGCAAATGGAAAGTCTTATTGCTACACAATCCAATTTGGCCAAGACTATAGATGCTTTACTATCTAATTACACCAAAAATTTCCAAAATCAACTGAGCCCAATGTCTTTTCAAGAGCCTAATCAACAGGTTATAGCTACCAATCAAAATCCACAAGTAGCTCCTACTCAAGCATATCAAGTTCCTCCAATGCATAATTTTTCAATGCAAAATTCTCATCCTCATGTGCAAAATCCTCAAATGTATCAAAACATGTACGCTCAAGCTTCTCAAATAGCTTTTCAAACTCCTCAAACTCAAAATTTTTAGAATCATCAACCGTATAATATGGAAGCTCCTCTTGTACCTCAAGTACCACATGTTGCTCCCCAAGCTCCTCAAATACATCAATTGCCTTTTCAAAATCCTAATTATCCTGTTTAAGAAATACCTTATCAACAGAATCCTCAATTTCAAAATTTCCCACCACAAGTTAATCAAAATCCTCAAAATAAAAATTGTTTTGTGTGTGGCCCTCGTATGTGTCCTTGGTGTGATTCGTTAGAGCACTTTTTGAGGGATTGTGAACTATTGAAGGCTGCTAAGGAGCAACGACTAGTAATAGACATAGACAAGAAAATATGTGACTATCGATCTAGGCTACCTTTGCAAGGAAATTATGGTAAGGGAGGAATGAAAAAACACTATGAAAATATAACCATAACGGATGTAGGAGCTAGAGGAGTAAAACTAGAAGCTCTTGATGAGCAACAAGTAGAATCAAGTAAACCGACAAAGGAACGTTATTTTTCCATAGAGGCTTTAGTAAGAGCACGAGATGAGATTAAGAGAATAATAACTTGGGAATCACCGATAGAAGATCAATCTCTTATTTCTCATATATCCAATGTAGAAGAAAAACAAAAAAGAGATAAAGTTGAGCCTAGTGAAAGAAGAGTGACTCGAAAACAAACCTCAGAGGGAATAGAAACAATCATAGATCAAGGAGAAACATCACAATCCAAAGATAAAAAACAAGAATCACAACCCAATGAACAAAAACAAGAGGAGAAACAAAAAGGGAAGAAGAAAACGCAAAGAAAAACAGAACTATAGCCTTTAGATAAACAAGAACAATCAAAACAAACTGAATATGAAAAAGGTACAAATTTTTCTTCAAGATGAGAGGAACTGATGCTTAAAACGACTCAATACATCCACTTCCACTTCATATTGATGCTTGTTTGTTTTCTTTCTTGTTGTCAATGTTGCTTGTTCATTTGCACATATGTTTCCTATTTGTTCATGCATATTCATGTTGCGTGTTTCAATTCTTTCTTTCATGCAAATTTTGCTTCATGTCACGTTGCCTACTCATTCATGCATATGATCAATTTTTCCTTCCATGTATGTCGCCTAAAAATAAATTTGATGCCTGGAACATTTTGTTTTTCACAGATACTAGAGTGGCGCTTCCGGAGGAATCGCAGGTTTACTGGGGGCGAATGTCATTGAGATTTTCTCTCCTCTCTCACTCATGAAGGCCTACAGGAAACACATTCCGTGAAGGTAGTCAGAATTCCCTGAGAATTCTAAGATGCATCGAGGATGTCAAAGGGAGTTCACATGCAAACTTTGGAAGAAATCGAGCAAATCTATGGTAGCAATCAAAGCTGGTCAAACTTTGGAAATTAGGGCAAAACTTTCAATGTCTCCAAATCACATGAAAATTCATATACTTGTAAAGCCTATCAAAGGCAGTCTAAAGCCCGAATTTCACATGAAAATGGATTTTCTAGCACATTGATATGCCATGTGCATTTTGTAAAAAATGTAATTTTTCCACTTAGACCCTACAAAATTTTGTATAGGAATTTTTTTTAGCCATATAGTTTGGCATGTATAAAGATCATAAGTGGCTATATATTTGTACAAAATCTCAAGGATATCAGAGCTTCCTAGACATCTTAATGCCACCTTGCAAGCTTCCAAATGTAGTCAAACTTGTACAAGGAAGATTCAGATGGGAGTTTTTTTTTGCATATTCCTAAAGGTGGCCTTTCAAAACATAGTCCTACAAACTTTTATCTTCATCAAAGGATATTTGAAGGGTCAAAGAGCACAAAATTCAGTTTTCAAGGTCATCGCAGTTTTCTAGAATAAGAAAATTGAAGGCTTGAAGGGCTGCCACATGGCAAAATATGATTGAACCATGTTGTACGGTCAAGATCAGCTCATATTCAAGGCTGGAGATGCACTAAAGCATAAAGGAAGGAGGATCCACGAGTTTTTTCATCAAAGAAGACTTTTTTGATAGTTAAAGATCAATAATGCAAAGTTTCTCCAAAAATAGTGGCTTATCTTATCCGAATTGATGTCAACACTGATCGGATGGTCCAGATCATCCCCAGATCCAATGGTGAAGAATGAAGGTTCCTAAATTTCACTCCTTTACACTAGATTTGATAGAAAGAATAATTCCAAGCCATTGATTTGATTAATCAAATGGTTGTAATCGAAAGTAGTGATCCTAGAGTTGAGAGTTGATTTCTCTAGATCCAAGGGCCCAAATTCATTCAAAAAACTATATAAACCCCCTCCAAACTCCTAGAGCATCATTGTTAGGCATCCATAGGGCTCTTGCTAGCTTAAGTTTTCCTTGTGACGATCACCCTCAGTTGAGCGAGTGAGGATCCAAAGTGGGCTAGTATGAGTATAGTACCTAGTTTCAAATTCAAGTTAGAACTCCAATCTAGGATAGGCTCTTGAAACCAGCATCTCTATCTTGACTCACCCTCAGTGGAGCATGTGAGTGAGTTAGAGCTGGTTTTAATGAGCCTTAGACGTCTTTAGTTAGACGATACGAGCCTAGGCATACATAGGGTCAACGAAGTGGAACTAATCTTCTTACGTGTGACTTTCGGTTGAACTATCATGGTTTGAAGGTCAGAGCCTCCTTTGATCAGTAGACTTCTTAGCTTGACGTATCACGACGATCTCATACATGTATCTTAATTCAAATCCTTTTAATTCATGTCACTTGTCTCTTGTCTCTTGTCTCTCAGTCTCTTAAGTATTTTTACATGTCTTCTATTTTCTTCTATGTGTGAGAAGGCTCCATAGCATTGCGTTGAACCAGTGAGGATGTTTCATTGAGCTTGTGATTAAACTCTATCATCATAATTCACTTGCATGAATATAATCCATACATACCCAAACATATTGATTAGTTTCTGAAAGTGTATAAGAAGCTCCAATATTGGACCATTCTTCCTTCCGAAACTGATTTATGTGTAAGGATTCCATCTATTCTCGTCATGCATACATATCGTCCAAAGAAGACTATGCATATGGATTAGAATTAGGAAGTGTTTAAGAAGCTCGTTCAATGGACCATTCTTCCTTCCAAATTTGATTCGTGTGTATGGTTCTCTTTCTTTCTTATCAGTCATGTTCATAAATCTAACTTGCACTCCTACATTTCCATTCCCATAATCATTTCAACATCTCTCTCTTCTCCATAATCAACATTAAGTTGACTTTCATGTCCTTAAACCTTCCAACATTCATTAGCTTCATACACCCTGTGTGTGCCACCGTCAGACCCGATCCACCCGGATTGAGATCACCTCCACAGCATTCTTCTTTCCTTTGTTATTTTTGAGTGATCGAAAGATTGTGATTGGGGATAGATTGTGACTGAGGAAACGATACAATATGTTAGTGTGTCTATGCATGTAAGCACATATGTATGCATATGCATGTGCATTATGTATGCACATGTATGCATGTGTGTGTATGTGTGTGTATGCATGTAAGTATATATGTATGCATATGCATATGCGTTACGTATGCATGCATGTGTATGTGTGTGTGTATGTCTCTCTCTCTCTCTCTCTCTCTCTCTCTCTATATATATATATATATATATATATATATATATATATATATATATATATATATGTATATATATATATATATATAATATATATATATATATATATATATATATATATATATATATATATATATATATATATATATATATATATATATATATATATGGATGTCTCTATGTGTTTGTCTGCATATCTGTGTGTGTATGTGTGTGTGTCTAGGTGTGTAAGTGTGTCTCTGTATGTGTGTGTGTGTGTCTATGTGTGTGTGTATATGTTTGTGTATGTGTATATGTGTGTATGTGTCCATGTGTGTGTACTTTTTTGTGTGTGTGTATGTGTCTATGTGTGTATGTGTATGCATGTAAGCATGTATCTATGCATATGCATGTCCATTATGTATGCATATGTGTGTGTATGTGTGTGTATGTGTGTGTATGTCTGTGTATGCATGTAAGTATGTATGTATGCATTATGCATATGCATTATGTATGCATATGTATGCATGTATGTGCATGTGTGTGTATGTCTCTTTACATGTTTGTATGCATATATATGTGTGTATTGTGAAGAGAGATGGTGGACGAACATAAATATATCATCTCTAAATTACTTCTCTTAACAAAGAGAGAAGAATCTACTTTGCTCATCATGAATCCTTGATCTTGAAGATAGGTAGTCAACCTATGGTTCCATGCCTTAGGTGCTTGCTTCAAATCATAAAGAGATTTGTTCAATTTTGCACACATAATTTCCTTGCTTGGGTCTTCATAGCTAGGAGGTTGAGCCATGTAAACCTCCTCTAAAATCTAGCCATTGAGAAAAGCATTTTTCACATCCAATTAATACATATTCCAATTCCTAGATGTAGCCATACTTACCAATACCCTAATGGTTGGCATTTTAGGCACAGATCTCATAATCAACTCCTTCGGATTGTGCAAAACCCTTAGCCAAAAGTCTAGCTTTATACCTGTTTATGGATCCATCAGAGTTTCTCTTGTTTTTGTAAATCCATCTAGAGCAAATTAACTTTATTGATGCCTTCTTTGGTACTAGCTCCCAAGTATCATTCTCTTGGATTGCTTCTATTTCTTCATCCATAGCTTCCTTCCTTTCTGATTTGGTACTTGCTTCTTCCTATGAGGAAGGATCTTCAAGTGATGAGTCCTTAGCAAGATAAATGGAATGCTTAGTAACTAAAAAAAGTATCACCATATCTCATTGGTTTCTTACTCTCTCTTTGTGACCTTCTTACTCCTTGGTTGGATGATTCACGTATGTCTTCCAATCTCTTCATCTTGACCTTGCCCTTTGACGTCCATGCTTTCAACTCCTCCAAGCTGACAGTGTCCTCATATGATCTGATGTATTCAACTTTGCTTTTCTCCTCCTTGGTAAGACTTGGAAATTCCTCTTCCAAGTCATATGGAAATTTGACCTTCTTGCATTCACGTTTAAAACAAGACTCATTCTCCTCAAATACAACATCTTTACTCACCATAAATCCTTTGTTGGATGGATTATAAAAACTTTAGCCTTTCTGATTTAAATCATACCCTATGAAGATGCACTTCTCTGCCTTAGGGTCTAGCTTACCTTTTATTTGAGATGGAACATGCACATAATCAACACATAAAAAGATTCTATAATGATCAAGTGATGGGCTTCTACCATGCCATGCTTCATATGGGGTAATCACATCAAGTGATTTGGATGGAAACCTATTAATCAGATAAGTGACAGTAGATACACTCTCTACCCACAAATAATTAGGTAACCTTTTTTCATTAAGCATTGATCTAGTTGTTACCACAATCAACCTATTTCTCCTCTTTGCTACCCCATTTTGCTCAAGGGTACCTTGTAGTAATATCGCTTTTGATCTCTCTCTTGCAAGAATGCATCCAATTCATTGGAGAAGTACTCATCTCCTCCATCTAACCTTAATCTCTTTAGACTTCTTCCTATTTGATTTTCCACAAGTGCAAGATACTTCTTAAAGCAATTGAATACTTCATCTTTATGCTTCATAAAGTACACGATAGTCCACCTACTAAAATCATCAATGAATGACACATAGTACCTTGAGCCTAAAATTGAAGGGTCCTTGCTTGGTCCCCACACATCTCTGTGGACAAGTTCCAAATAGTCCTCATGCATTTAGCCTTTCTTTGTGAAGGGTAACCTGTGCGATTTACCAAAATGACATGCAGCACATTTATAGATCATGTGTTTCTTGGATACATTAGGTATCCCAAGCACACATTTATCTCTACATATTTGCTTCAAGGATCTCTGACCAAGATGCCCTAATCTTTTATGCCAAATCTCAAACTTAGACAATGTTTGATTCTTGTAATTATAAAGTGCAATATTCCTTGTGTCTTTAAGCTCAAATGTAAATAATCTACCTATTTTTTCTCCCTTGGCAATTCTATTGAATTGATGTTGGGGATCCTCCACAAAGGCTCCATATTTTTTGAATCTAACGTGCAAACCTTTTTCCATTATTAGTCCAAAACTCATCAGATTCTTGGTGAAAGTAGGTACATAAAGAACCCTCCTCAACAAATTTCTATTTCCATAAGAAGTTTTGATATTTCCTACCTTGACTACTGAATGTTTGGTGTCATCACCTTTCTGCACTTGGTGCTTTCCCTTGGGATTCTCAAGATCAGAAAGAAGAGCTACATTTCTTGCTACATGGTTTGAACAACCTGAGTCAATATAGAAGAGGTGCTCATCATTCATACCTTGTTTTGAACTCATATTCATAATGAGAAGAGAATCCTCTTGATCTTCTCTGTAATTGTTGAATTCATTTCTTGATTTGTATCCTCCTTGATAGTTTTGATTGTAGTTGTTGATGTAGCCATGTTTATAGCTTTGATTATGGTTGAATCTTCCTCTTGATTGTGAGTAGTCACGTCTTTGATATCCTCTTTCTCTCTGATTCTTGAAGTTCCTATAGCAAACATCTATTCTATGATTAGACAATCCACATATGTTGCATGGGGAAGCGTTGAAGGGCCTCCCCCTACCTTGCTTACCTCCTTTGCCCCTTCCTCTTGAATGCCTACCTCTCCCTGCATAGTTAGCTTGAATCCTCTACTTTCTTGCTCTTCCCTTTATCTTTGGACTTTCCTTTATCTATGTATAGGGCAGAAGATTTGTTACCTCTTGATGATTCTCCATTTTTGTTGAGCTTGGCTTCATGGGTAAAGATTTTTCCCATGAGTGTGGTAAGTTCTGGAATCTGCATGTCCATGTAAAGGTCCATAGCAGTTGTGAAGGCTTCCCACTTATCATCTACCTTGATGCCATTGATTACTTGTCTCACTATTTTCTCCTCTTAATCTCCTCTCATATGCTTGCCAATTGTCTAGCCACATCTTTGGTTTTGGTTACATACTCCGACACACTCTTCTTGGGTTGATTCCTTTGAGTGATAAACTTGATCAAAAGCTGATTTTTTCTAGCTCTTGTGTTGGAAGAAAAATATGAAGACAATGTATCCCAAGTCTTTTGGGACGTTTTAAAATTCCTAATGTGAGGAAGAAGGAAGTGAGAAATAGAGTTAAGCATATATGACCTTGCTAAAGCATCTTTAGCACACCATGAGTTGAGTCTTTCAACCTCCTCTCTTAAAGGTTGTCCTTTGCTTCTGAAAATGGACATCTCCTCATCTCATGATATGTAGCCATAGCGACTCCTTTGTTGTAGATATGTCTTCATCCTAAAGGACCATGCTTGATAATTTTTCCTATCCAATTTATCAATAAAATAAGGGAAGCCATCCCCATTTTACCTCAACTTGCTCTAATACCACTGTTAGAAGAGATGGATGGATACCTCAAGGAAGTGAGGTGGTACTTCCAAATGGTGCCTTGTACCTACCCTGTCTCTTTTCAGGTTTATGCAGTAGGCTCTCTTAGCTTGCAAATGACACAATATAAACTACCTATGTACTTTGGATATGATGCTTCGAAGAGTTAAATCAAAACAGATAACTTTGCAACTAGCTAGTGAACAAAAAAACTTTCTATTATGGTCTTGACACATACTGGATCTTTTGCTCAGTGCTCGTAGTACAGTAGCAATTGATCCAAATCCTTTTGAGGGTATTTAATTAGCTTAGATACCTAATGATTAAAAGTAGTAGAATCACTTAAAATTATAAAGTATACATTGAGCAATCAACTTAGCAATTGGATGCTCACCCCCAACATTTTAGGGAATGTGGAGAGAATGATCAGGGAGCACTTGGACACGGATTTCTCCAAATTAGTTGAGCCAAATGTCTTCAAACTATCATAGCTTAAAATAGACTTTGATCTGGTTCCATCAAGCTATAGAACATGTAAAATAGTTAAGCGATCAATGAGATATGATCAAGTAAAGTGCACTCTATTGAGTGGACATAACAAAGAAATCAATAGAGATACTCAATGATGTATATGTATTATGGAACATGTTTTTACATGAGCAATGGCAAAGAAATTATGCCCAATGATATTGATATGAGTGGTCTATGAAGTGAGCTACTGAGCTCCAATAAGTGATTAGTGGAAGAGTTTCAAAAGGAGGCCCCAAGGCCGCAATATTTCCAAGTCCTTTTATAAGTGCTTTTCTTCAAATTTGAATTTTAATTCAAATTTGGCTCTCACTAAAAACGTGATCCATTAATCTAGGAGATATTCTCTCAATCTAAAGTCGTAACTATCATTTTGTATAACTCCATGAGTTTGTATCCTTTTACATTAATATTCTCCAAAGGTATAAACCTTTTTTTACAATGGTAAATCATTAAGCTAGTACAAGGTATGGTTCATATGGGCCATCAAAATCTTCCTCAGGGTCTAGCCAAATGTGAAGGCTTGGATTTGCACCAACAATATTTAGCATAGAAAATGGCTACATTCATTATGGTACCCAAAAAAAAATGTAAAATTAAGAGTTTGCATCAACTTCATAAGTTCAATTTTGTAGCCATAAGGGATATTATCCACTTCCAATCACTAGTCATCTCTTGGAGGGGCCACCAAGAGAAGATGTTTAGAGCTTGTTAGATGAATTTTCAAGCTATAATTGAGTCATAATGCACCTAAGGACAAACATAATGTCAAAACAAAAGAGATAGGGAAGAGAGCTCTCACAAATTATCACACACAAAGAGAGGAGCACACACATGTTGAGGGGAAGAAGAATGACCCTCTTCTTCCCCTTCTATTACATAAAGAGAATATACAACAATGAGCTAATACAACAATAAAACCAATATAATATATAAAGAATAGTAAATAAATTTGTGCCTTTGTATTGATATCATACAATGTGAATAAATTGTTCCAAGCCTCTTTCAGATCTTTGGCATCTTTTATGTGCTCGATCATGCTATCTTGCATGATAATATAAACAAATACGTTACCTTTCATGCTCCTTGATTCCACTCTTCATATGCTCTTAACGCATTTGGATCTTGATTCCTCTCTAGTAACGAGCACGTTTTCATTCTCTCTTTTAATGTACTTTCAATAGCTTTTTCTCATCAAGAAATTTGTCATTTTGAATCTCAAAGCATGAATTTGTTTTTTTTCAAATTATCGCTCATAGTTTGACTCATTCCATTAGCATTTTTATATCTTTCAACAATTCACAATATTGCGTAAACACTAGAAGAAACAAATTTGCTTGAACACTATAATGCTGACTTGATAGTTTAATCTATGAAAAACATAGTTTTTGTGTATCAACAGTACACAAAATGTCTTGAAATTCGATATTTGTAATATTTGAGAGATGATGAAAAGAATGGAAGTTATTCCCACCTTGCATGCTCGATACCTAGGTCAAGATGGATCCGAAACTAAAATCTAAGTAAAATAAGTGACACTAAAGGGTTAATACTTGACTATATACTTACACCTTGTACCTTCACATGAAATTTCATAGCAATTTGAGATCATTCATGAATTGCATGTAATCCATGCCTTCTCACATACTCTTCACTGTGGCCTTCTCTAGAAGCTCTCTATAGCTAGAATGTCTAATACGATGTCAAGAGAAAAGAGATAAGGAATAGAGCTCTCACACACTCTCACACACAAAGAGAGGAGCACACATATTGAGGCAAGGAGGAATGATCCTCTTCTTCTTTTTCTTCTATTGCATAAAGAGAATGTACAAGAGTGACCTAAGACAAGAATGCAACTAGTAAATATATAAAGAACAATATATAAACAAAACCCTCATGTGAGTGAAGGAATGAGTTGGCAAGAAAATAAATGTGCCATCATTGTGGGTAGATAAATCTAGTAAAACATGCTAAAAGGTGTTCTTGACGTGTATTGACATAACCACTACATGTTAGAATGATGAAAAAGTGGTACTTGTCATCCTTAATCATCACATGTTGAGCATGATATCTCAACACACAAGACCATATTTTCTTTTGAATGGGGAATCTATGCACTCAAAGTTATGTGATTTGGGAAAACAAACCTGTTATAATTTTAAAGAGATTGATGTATAATGTATTCAAAGATATTATTAGGGAATCTATAGATGTTTATGTGCATGACATGTGTGCATACTTTGTAGAAATATTGGAGCAGATCTTGTATTGAGAAAGTATTTGTCGAAGGCCAACAATATAGAGCCTTTCTAAATCCAAGAAAAAAAATGTTTTCATGAGAAGAAAAGGAGAAATTCTACCACACAATGTCTCAAGAAAATGGAATTTCTATGGATGAAGATAAGATCAAAGAAATATTAAAGCTACCAAAACGTATGAATGTCAAGCAAATCTAGAACTTTATGGGCCATTCTACACACTATCATAGATTTATCCACATGTATGCAATAATTACAAGGCTTATCTATGTTTTGATTAGAAAATTTGAATGGACTTAAGAATGCGACAAAGAATTTGAAGAGCTTAATCACAAGTCACACTCTACATGTTAAAAGTTCCTAACTTGAACAAAATATTGCACATGCGTTTTGATGTATTGAACAATGTAATAGGTTGTAATTTAGCTCAACAAGCAAATGATTATAGGATTGATCTTCCCATAGCCTATGCTATAAGAAAACTCAATAGTTTATAGAAAAATTACACCATGAATAAATCATAAGGATAAGATATTTGATATGTGTTACTATGTACTTAATAGCCCCTTAAAGACTACAATATTGTTATGTTGATGGCTAATTTTCTATTTGAAAACATTTTCACTACATCTAGCTTATGAAGTGAAAAACATTTAGTAGCCACAATACTCAATTAATTAAGAAATGGATTGAGCATCTTTTAGTTTCTAATAATGCACAACTAGGACAAACAACTACATCATCTTGTTTTAACCTTTGAGTTGCATACAAAATATTCCTAGGTAATCGAACATTTAATTGGATTTGTGGAGAAAATGCAACTTTTCTACTATAATTTGCAAATCCTACATTGAGGTAGCAAAGACTTACAACTAGAAAGGTTATGAGCTACCAAACCATGTTTATTTGACAAAGAAATTAGAAGAAACATGATTTATAGTGATAGTGGGAATTTATGCTAGTAAAAGATAGAGAACAAATAATTTTAGGTTGCACATGCTAAAGATAAATGTCTATAGGAAGGTGGTTTCTTTTTGTGTACAAAATAAGACAACACAACAAAAAGAACTTGAAAAGAAAGGACCATGAACAACTCATTAATAACAAAATCTCCATAATAATTCTACTCGACTTGGTAACTTTGAGGCTGAAATTTTCCCCAACTACATTAGTAGATGTTACATCAAGAAGTATCTAGAGCCCTTGATGGATGATATGTTGGAAAGAATCTAAATAGCTAGAAATTGAAAGGCCAAAGAGGAGAGGATTAGAAAAAAATTCCAAGAAGAAGGTAGACAAAGGATTCTTTTTGGTAGGTGAAAAATCCAATGCCTTTCTCACCCCATCCCATTAGCCTTGTTGTCCAAGCTTTTGTAATGAGAGTCATAGGTGATGGGCAAATGGAAGAAAAGCCATGGCTACATGGCAAGCTACGACCAAGTTTAAACCACATAGACTACAATGTATATAACAGTCCGAATAGCATTGAATCTCCATGTTTTATGATAGATTACCAGGTGAAACAACAATATTTTTTAGTATAGAAGGGCAAGTCTCTTTAATATAGTTTTTAATAATTGATAAAATGAACATCGAAAATCAATTAATCTTAGGCTGATGTTGTTTAGAAACAAATTCTACTAGTGATGTGTCATGGTATAATGGACATATGCAGGGCTCTTTTTCATTTTTGAATTCAAATCATTTTGCATGTGCACCTGAATGTTGGAGAACCTTGCAAGACTTGCATTCTTCTAAGCTCCTTCGAGCAAAGATGTTGGGTGATATTTTCATTAATAGTGAGTGTGAGGCAAAATATAAGTCACCCAAAGAGTGGAATTCAATCAAAATGCAGCAACCTTTAGAAGACATGTTAGATCTCTGGATCGAGGAAAAGCAAGATAAGGTGATAACCACTTTTGAACCACGAAAATGAAAGTTCAACCATTCTCTTCACTAGCTCACAAGATTTGGCAAATGTCGTTCCCTACAACTCAAATGAAAGCTGAACAAGGGAAGTCAAAAATATGGGTTCTTAAATGAGGCTCATGTAAAAATTTTGATTTGATTTTACCTCATAAACACAACTCATAGATACACCTAGTAAATAGTTTATGCCAAAACAAAAATCTCAATCTAAACCACATAAGAAGGAAAGATAACATGTGAGCCACCATATTGGCGATCTATTTTGAATGAATGAGTACCTAAGATTATTTGAAAATATATTCGTACCATTCAAAGGAACTCAAAAAAGTAATATTCAAAGGAACTCAAACAAATAATACTGAAAATATGTTCGTACCATTCAAAAGAACTGAGATTCTCAGATTTTTTTTTAATATAAAGGAAGTTCGGCAATAGCCTACTCTCCCGGACTTGAATTAAATTAAGAAACAAAGGTACAAAAGAAGGGGACTAGTGCCCACGGGACCCCCCAAATCCCACAAAGCAGGGGAAGCTAGGCTGATTCCTAGGTTGCATTACAAAGAAGGTTGATCACCCTCTCGTCGCCCTCATGCGGGACCCACTTGGGTTTGAGCTTGTTGTTGATCAAAAGGAGGACTTGATGGTGCCTGAAGGGGGGGGATTTCTTACTGTTGACAATCCTTTTGCCAAGGAGGAAAAGAGATTTTTCAATCGACCACTCCCTGGGAGGGTCGCCGAAGTTGAGAGCACACCGCTCCCGCCAAATTTTCCACAGGACTTCCCCTCTGATTGCGTTCCATAGAGCCGCAGAGCATCCAATCGCTTCTCCCAGAAGGACTTGTTTCCAACTAAGCTGTTTCTGAACTCTGATTTTCAGTCCAACCGTCTGCCAAATTCTGTATGAGTTGGGGCAAGTAAGGAAGATGTGTGGGACATCTTCAATTGCACGGTGGCAGCGCTTGCACCACGGAGGGATCCCACAAATTTTGTTTGCCTTATGGTTAGTCCAAATTCCTCGATGAAGAATTTGCCATAAGAGAACAGACTTCTTAATCTCTATAAGTGGGTGCCAGATACCCATGAATTTCATGTCCCACCGAAGCCTCGTCCAGGACAGGCACCACTTCTTGTTGAGGCTGATCTGGAGGTCAGTCGTTTCTTTGATGTTCGGGATTTTGAGTAGGCTATTTCCATTGTGCCATTTGAGACCACGCGCGTTCGGAGCATCATGTCCCATGAGAAGGCGGGTTTTGTGACGATCCCAAGCAAGGCATCTGCTTTGCAAGGTGTTCCATTCTTCGTAGGAGATGTTTATGCGAGGGTCGATATCCTCGTAGCTGATCCAGCTGTTGGTGTCATGTTTCCAGAGGTGTTTCCATTTTTTGAATCCTTTGTTCCATAGCTTCTTGGCATTATGAGTGTTCCACGGCTCCACACTCCTGATGCCATGAATCGGAAACCAGATAGAATCGTTTTGTCTGATTCCGGCCGCCCATTTCCAGTCCTCACTAATTCTTGTGAAGCTTTTGACTTTATTCCAGCCCTTCCAAAGAGAGCAGACTAGGTTGGAGCCTTTCGGGAAGACAGGTATCGGGGAGAATAGCAGTGTCATGATGTCAAGGTTTTTCCAGTTCGGGGACCCCGTGAGGGCCAACTCATTTTTGTTTCTGAAGATCAGCTTGGCCCACGAGGCCTCCCTATTACACCAAGCTTTAATCATCCATTTGGCTGCCAGTTTGTTAGCCATACACCCAATATCTAGGATGCCAAGCCCCCCGCTATCTCTAGGGCTGGTGCAGATGGCCCATTTGATTTTAGGCACCCCCCTTCTGTTATGATCACCCGTCCAGAGAAAGTTTCTGCAGATGCTATTCAGTTTGGACAGGCCTTGCTCATTCGGTCTCCAGCAAGAAAGGAAATAGATGGTAGACGAGAGGAGGAACGTGTTGATAACCATCGCTCGTCCAGCGAGATTGATTTGCATGCCTCTCCAGTAATTGAGCTTGTTTTCAAGTTTGGCCAGCACCCAGTTCCATCGCTGCTCCATAGAGACGCCAAACCCCAAGGGGATTCCTAGCAGCCGAAAGATTTGGCCCTGCGGAATGATTTGGCAGCCATGATCAATGAGAGGGCCAGGTTGGTGTCCCACAATGGCCCTAAAGGCGGTCTTGTTGTGGTTGATTTTGGATCCAGAGGCCTCGCAAAAGGTATGAAGGCACCTCCAGAAAGTCTCCAGGCTGGTATTATCATTGTGAACGAGCGCGTTCATATCGTCGGCAAAAAGTCTCATGATGATTTGACTGTGGTCGTGGGGTAGCTGGAGGCCTTTGATATTGCCAGCCTCCACATGATGAGCTACAAGTCTGCTCAGCCCCTCAGTGGCAATGGCAAAGAGAAGGGGGGCAAGGGGGCACCCTTGCCTAATAGATCTTTTAAGATGGATTGCCTTCGAAAGTTTGCCGTTAACGTTAATTTGGGTCGTTGCGTTGCCGAGAAGGGTCGCGATCATCTTGGTGAATTTCTGACTACATCCGAGGTCTTGGAGCGACTGCAGAACATAGTCCCATTCTAGCCTATCGTAGGCTTTGTCAAAGTCGATCTTGAGGAAGACCACATCTTGATTAGACTCATTTGCAAATTGAATACCTTCCCAAATATCCATAATGGTTTCCAGGATGGACCTGCCTTTGATGAAACCTTTTTGGTCCTCACTAAGCCAAGATCTCAGGTGGCACGCAAGTCTGTTGGCAATGACTTTGGCGAGGATCTTGTATCCGGTTTGGAGCATCGTAATTGGCCGCCAGTTCTCGATTCTTTTTTTTTCCCCCTTCTTGTGAATCAGCTTGATAATTCCATTATTTATGCAAGAGGGCAAAGCACCGAATTTTAGCGCTTCTTGCCAAACCAACCGAAGAGGGGTGGCGACCACCAGCTTGAAGGATTTAAAAAACTCATTAGTGAGTCCGTCGGGCCCCGGGCTTTTACCGAAAGGGAGGGCATCAATGACTTCAATGATTTCTGATTCAGAGATCGGGGCATGAAGCAGGGAGTGGAGGTTGGGTGGTATTCTCCGGGGGGAAACTCTAGAAATAGCAGCCATGCAGTCCCTTCTATGGTGGGAGAGGGGGTTGGAGGTTCCCAGGAGTCTCGTGAAGTGCCCTTCGATGATGCCAAAATTATCTTCTTCCGAGTTGCATACATTGCCAAGTGGGTCAAGCAGTAGTGGAATCCTCTCTCTGTTGTGTTTCCTATTAAGGATACTGCACATCTCTTTGGTGGGTTTGTCGGCTTTTCCAGCCCACCACTCCTTGAAGAAGATTTGCAGGTTTTTCCTTTGTATTTCTTCCTCGTATCTCAACGCTGCTCTGATTTTTCGGAGACCTTTCTGGGCTTGGTGTTTTCCTTTGTTCACTTCCTCCTCGAGTCGCCAGAGTCTGTGGTAAAGCGCTTCCCTACGAGCCCGCCGCACTGTCTCGAGCATCTTTTTAGTTCTGATCATGATCTTGCGAGACTTGTCGACCGCACTTCTCCAGCACTTGGCTGGGGGCAAGCCAGAGGCGAACGCCACCTTCCACACATCGGCAATCTCTTGGTGGACGGAGGGGAGAGAGAAGGTGGAAGCGTTGGCATGGAACCACGGAGCTTTGTGGATCCTGTTGGGAGGTTGAAAGGTGATAACGATCGGGTAGTGATCAGAAATGGTGAGGTCAGTACGTTGCTTGATGGAAGGGTGACCCCACAGTTGAGTAAAACTCTGAGAGATGTAGCATCTATCAAGTCTAGCCTTTCTCAGATCCTCGCCCGCTTGGAGATTCGACCAGGAAAAGCCATTCGAGTCTTTGAATTCGACCAGGTCCAAGTGGAGTTTGGTCATGTCCCACGTTTCTTTCTCCCGACTGTCGATGACCCTGCCCTTGCCCATCCATCTGTCCATAGGGTCCTCCACCATGTTGAAGTCTCCACATATAAGCACTTTGTGGGGAAGCGAGTCAAGGGAAGTCCAAGTGTTCAGTCTCTCCAAATCCCCGTTAGGGGCGTACAAAGAAACCATAGTGACACAGAGGGGAGCACCAAAAGAAACCGCAATCCAGCGGTGATTTACATCTTCAATGGAGTTCTCCAGCTTTTCAAGCCAGGGTTGTTTAACACCAATAGCCGTTCCACCGGATCCCCGCTGGTGTTTTGTTGGGATCCACACATGGTCCGAGGAAACCTGTCTGAGTCGCTTCAGAAGGTCTTCTCCGTCAATTTTAATCTCTTGGATGCATATAATGTCTGGTTTTAAGCTAATGTCGCGGAGCCATTGACCAATGATGGCCGCTCTTGAGGGGTCGGTTAGCCCCCTAGCATTTAGCGAGATGACAATCATTTATGTAGTGATCCCTCTTTGCGGGAGGGAGCCTTGTCTTTTCTTCTTTTGGCTTCATCTTTCTTTTTCGCTGGGATCTGATCCCGACTTAGAAATCGGTTCTTATGAGGGCTTTTCCAGGGTAACTCCAAAGGCTTTTTTCCTTTGCGGGATGCCCCCTGCCGGGGAGAATTGGGCTCTGTGCTCGGCATCGTTTCCGGGATCGTCGACCCAATGATGGAGCTTTCACTATCCATGTTGTCTTCATTATTAGTAGTGAAACCATCTTCTTTACTTGTAGTGTAGCCCTCCTGGGGGGTTTCTTTGTTGTCGGGGATCTCTAGGGCTTCGTCGTAATTGTCTCCCGCAGGTGGCTTCCCACCTGGGTAGTCGAGCTCGTTGATCTCCTCTTCAAGATTGCAGTACAGGTTGTTGTGTGGGGCAATTGGCAGGTTGTGCCTCTCCCCGTTGGCCCTCGGACTTCTTTTCCTTCTTCTTCTAACTTCGGTAAAGCCGTCGGCATCAGCTTGTGGATTGCGGGGGCCCTTGCCTTCCCCTTCTTTGGTCAAGTGGGTCAGAGCGTCAAAGTTGTCTTGAGCAGTTTTGGAGGCTTCTTGAAATCGCTTCTTTTTTTGCATGAGAGGGCAGTCTTTAATCCTGTGACCTTGCTGGCCACAACGAAAGCACGCGTTGGGGAGGTTTTTGTAGGTGATATCCTGCTCCCAAACATCTCCATCGCCCATGTCCACTTTGATCGTTGCGGGGAGCGACGAACTGAGGTCTGCCTCGACGCTGATTTGTGGGTGCCATCTAGCATTGAACGAGTGTCTTGCACCCTCATAGATGAGACCACCAATGTCTTCTCGTGAAGCCAACGGCTTGCCGATAGGGGAGACAATGTCCCACACGAAGTTGTATAAGAAGTATGGGAGGTTAGGGAGCTCAACCCAAAGAGGGTACCGAAGTGATTTCGATTTGTCAGGGGTAAAGTCCGGGGACCATCTGAATAAGCAGAGGGTCGTCCGACTGAGCTGCCAAGTGCCAACGCTTAGGGCTTGGAACGCCATCTCTTCATTTTCAAAGACTAGTAGCATGTGGTTTGCTGGTAAGAACTGACATTTGCTGACAATTAGACCTCGAGGGAACCACTCTTTTCGAAGCCATTGTCGCACGATTTCGAGCGGGGGCCTAGGGCCAAACACTTGGCCGACGAGGCAAACTTTCTTGAGCTCCTCCTGAGCAGACAGAACTGCGGGTCTGCTGAGCGATACTATGGGGGATTCAGCACTTTCGGGTGCCCCGGGGGCGGCATACGACCCCCCCTCCAGCAGAGCGGCCAGGATACCGGTCTCCCCAGGGGGCGGGGCCCGATTACTTTTCACGAGAGAGGAAGCAGCCACGTCCATGGGGCCCATGAGCGTCAAACAGTAGTGGCAAGTCCCCCCTTTTTCTTTTCTAATTTAGCTTCCTTTTTTCTTCGAATTCCCACTCATTTTTCATTTCCTTTTTTGGCTCAAACTTACTCTGTCTTTTCTTTTTCTTTTTCTTCTTCTTCTCTCTTTTTTTTTTCCTAAAAAAACTCGAGCTTGAGAAGCAAACTCATGTAGACGAGCACGGGAGAGGAGTACGCGGCGACAGGGCCAGAGGTAGCTCACTTCTTTTTCTTTTTCTTCTTTTTTTTTTTCTCTTTTTTCTTTTCTTCTTCTCTTTTTTCTTCTCTTTTTTTTCTTCTTCTCTTTTTCTCTTCTTCTTTTTTTTTTTTCTTCTTCTTCTTCTTCTTTTTTTCTCTAGTTTAAGAGCTCCCGGCGAAAGAAGGACTGTAATCGAAGAACCGCAAAAAGAGGCGTTTGATGAAGCCTCTTAAAGAGGGCGCCTCCCTCTTAAAGCCACGAGAAGATGGCGCACTGGCCGGCGAAATCTCAATCACAACGGAAAATTCAAAACAAATTTGAGGAGTCAGGCCGCTCTGGTAGTTAACATGATATTAAAGAAGAATCTCAACTCTAGTTATTTAATGAAAGTCACGCCGTCTGCGGAGCACGAAAACCGATGCAGGGGTATCGCGAAGGATGGGGTCACTTATCGCGCCGAGGCCACGTGGCCACGTATCGCGACAGGCCGGTGCCACTGATCACGACAATCCCCGTGGGGTATCGCGACAGTCCATGTGGGGTATCGCGACAGTCCACGTGGGGTATCGCGACAGTCCACGTGGGATATCACGACAGTCCACGAGGTATCGCGATAGCTGGGGCCGCGTGTCGCGGCGAGGCCACGTATCGCGACACTGCGCTCTGCGACCAAGAAGACCCTAGCCGCCTGCTCCAGATGTCGAAGGTCCGACAATGCCCGTCAGCGACCATCACCGTCAGCAACGCATATTTCGCAGCAACGACAGCAGCAAACACCGTCAGCGACCATCTCCGTCATCACACCTTTGGCCTAGCGTCCGACAATCGTAAGTTGCCGTCACCGTCAGCAACGCATAGTTCGCAGCAACGATAGCAGCGCTTCATCGACCACATCAACGACAGCAGCGCTTCAACGGCAGCAGCGCTTCATCGACCACCATAAAATCGATAAGTGATTCTCAGATTTTTCAACTAATCCATGTAGACCACTAATTAATGATAACCTCCACCAACCTAAAGGCTTAAGAGCATTTAAATCTTCCTTCAATTCATGTAAATAGGGAGAGATGGTTAGATCTCATAACATTTGAGACTCAATGAGGGAAGAGAGCTAAAAGGAAGCACAACATCTACAAAGTTGGCAAGAAAAAACGTTTAAGTGGAACTGAACAAAAAAATTGAACCTTCCAAAACCTCAAAAGCCAAAACAAGTGAAGAATGAAAGCATAGATTTCACAACATTCAAAGAGCTTGAGTGCACATATTTAGAGTTACCGTTTCAGGTATTCTATGGGCATTTCAGTATGAAGTAAGTTACTAGATACAAAAGGCTAGCAAATACTCTCTTGTATTCTTTCATTCATGGATCTAGAAAGCCAAGAGATTCTTTAGATACAACCCCAATTATTTGAAAACATTGGAAAAAACAAGCGCAATATTCACATGTAAAGAACAAGTTTAGATGGATTGTGGCCATTACTAGGATCATATGCCAAAGTCTATGTCATGGTAATGTAGTATAACAACTCTACCAAGAAGGATGGTAGCATAGAGCTTTGCTTTGTGGCAATAAAAGTAAGAGAAGACAGAAAATTGAAAGAAGTAAGAAAAAAATAAGAAACAAAAGAGAAAATGCAAAAAAATTAAAGCTAGAAATTGCAGAAATCGAAAGAAAAAGAAAATGAAAACACATGCCGTTTTTTAATTCATCATGGTATCATCGTAGTAGCAGAATGCACATGAAAAGGAGAATGAATCCAAACCCATGCGCTTTCAACATGCAAACAACAACCACTATAGACTACCGACTTCATTTCAAGTATATTACTCTTTACCCTATCTACTATCTTAGAATTTTGTCAACATCATATCCGTGGGACTCTTGGTCAAGATCCATTCCTTGCATCATATAGTTTTGTTTTAATATGAGCGCAATCATTCATAGGGAAGCATTCCCATACACTCTATTATTGCATAAAAACATTGATGAAGTAATGAAGTCATCAACAGGAACTAGAAAAGGTGGCCAACAATAGTCAACATTTGCCAAAAAAAAAACAAAACATGTCTCATCAACTTCATACCTCATTAGAGCATGACAAATTCTTGGAAGATATGACTATTCAACACCACCCACAAAAAAAATGCAGTAGACTTATTGAAGATTACAAGATCTAAGAGTGAGGAGTGTTACACAATGTAGTGTACCAGGCCCCATAAAAAAATCAAGTTGTATATTTTCCAGAAGATTAGATTTTTTTTCCATAGACCTTGTATAATGAATAGTTGTATTAGAAGTGGCCTTTGTATTTGGTATACCTTGTATTAAAGGTAAGAACCTTTCCTTAAATATCTTGAAAAGAAGAGCCATTTTCAGAAGGTTCTTTATCATAAGGTAAGAAGAATCCAAAACAATCATTTTTGTATTTTTGCTAGTGTGACTAAGATCTCTTCTTCTTGAAAAATTCATGCACCAAGCCCTCATAGCTTCTTGATTTGTAATGTATGAAACATGATACTTGCTTCCATTTATGTCCATTATCATTGCTTCCATTTATGTCCATTATTGTTAAGTTACATGAACAATTGATGGAAGTTTTTCTTAGATTCTTATTGATTATCATTCATATACATGAAATTTTTGTTCAATACGAAGTAGTCACGGGCCTTTAGAGGTGTTCAATAAATAAAGAAGGCAACATGAAAAGAAACTTTTGACATAAAGAAGGAATTACCAAATTCACAAAAAAGGATTCTAGAAACACTTATAGGAAGCTCAATAAAAAAAGCAAGTAAAATATTGACCAAAGGTAGTGACCTTATCCAGAACCAAGAAGACTAGAAAAAATGATCTGTCAATTAGATGCACAAAGATTAGATCAAGATACTACAATGAAATATTTATATCCTACCAAGGAATGAACAGATCGATTAATAGCATGGGAGCACAGGTACTGTGTTAAAATGGAATCTCTAACATCATTTCCTCGATTGAGGGATCATTAAGAAGCCACCTAATAAGTAGAAGTGCGCAAAGAGGAAGACAATATACCACTTTTTATTTTTAGAAAGAGGAAGTATGAATTAAAGATGAAACATATGGATGTACAAAGGGAAGGGCCCCCACCATTAGCACTTCATGGTTGCTAATGTCCTTGAGCTTGGGAATGTTGATATGTCCAAACCTTTTGTGCCACAAATCGATTTCAGCGATCCTCTTGTTTCCAAACTGAATATACATCACCTTCCCATGTGGTTGTTGAATCTCCAAAGTGAACATCCTACCTTCTTTCCTTCCTTGAGCAATGACCTTGAATCCTTTTTTTGGATTCTTTATAAAGCAACCTTTTTCATTGAAGATAACATGATATCCTTTCTCTACCATTTGTCCTACTCAAATATAATTCTTTGCAATAGTAGGAACATGAAGAACATCAGCCAATACCTTCTTGTCTACAAGCTTGATATCTCCAACATGCTCAATTGCGTGTTGAGTTTCATCACCAGTCTCCACACATCCTTTTCTACTTGGAGCTTGTAGCTTTGTGAATAAATCTGCTTGGTATGTGATATGGTTCCTGCAACCTGAATCTATAAAGCATTTTTTATCATCACTTCTCATGTTGTACTCATGCTTCATGGAAAGCATGGTTTGCTTGTCTCCTTCACTTGACGTACACGCATAGTTATTTCACATCTAACTTGACAAGGACTCGAGGGTCCCACTTCGGATTTATATTACCCCTTGATTTCTTCCCTAAAACCTTACCAAGCAAGTTACAAAGATTATCCACCCAAGGGTAAAACTTCACTAGGAGATCAAGGAGCTCTACCCAAACGAAGACCCTTGAGGGTTTGGGTCCCCTAGGGTTGAGCCCCAAAAACCATCTAAAAAAGGAAATTGGCATAGCTTTAATTATCCATTGGCCTTCGGTTATTCTCTGAAGCGCATCATTAGCATCATCAAAGTAGAAAAGGTAATAGCCATTCAGTAAGTACTGTAATTGTTTGTCGAAAAGACCTCCACACACTGAGTTCTTATGAATTCAATGTCTAATCACATCTTGAGGTGGCCTCGGACCATGGCACAAAGCTATGATAACACGGTTCAATAATTTTTTTTTGCCATTGAGTTAACAACACTTTATCTATGATTAGCCTTGCATCATCTCTAACAGTCGTATCACCTTTGATGAAGCATTCAAACATGTAAAACAGGGAAGATTTACCTTTACAATCCTGATTATTGATAGGAGAGTCCCCAAGGTTACTGAAGCGTATTCGTCGACCATCATTAACAAGGGCATCCACAAACCATTTATGAAGACTAGAAGGGGGGAATGGAGTTACCTTCTCAATCAAGATTTTGCAAGAATCATCAGCCACATTATTCACCTTGTGAGCCAGAACCAGAATAGTTCTGGATTCTCCAATATATCACATTTTCAACTCAAACAAAGTTAAAGAAAAATAAACCATAGTGAACATAAAGTTTTGGAATTGAAAGGTAGTTATTTATGCTATGGATGAAATATATGGTTATTTGGAGTAGTTGTTACCTATAGGCCGTATATGGGAAACCTTGGCTTCCATTAAATAAAAGAATGTGTTATCAATCCACTTTTTTATGAACACTTCGTTAGGGTTCCTTCCCATTGTCTTTTTTTTTTGTATGCTTTTCTTGTGATTTCAATTAAGTCACAAGATTCCAAATCAGATCTATTCTATGTGTGGCCTTTCATTGCATTTTCTTATGCACAATTTCGATCTTCATGTTATTTTTATTTGAGCTATTATACACATATTTTTTGTGAAGTAATTAGGAGTAAATAGTAGTTTTAATGATCATGCCACTTATCCCTTTTTTAGTAGTATAGAAGTTTTATGGCCATTATAAATAGGCCAATTTGATACCTAATCATCCATCAACCATTTCCCGTTATCTATCATTAATCATACTTTCTCTATGAGTTCATCACCATTTTTTGAAAGCTCTCTTATGCAGTTAAAGGTTTCAATTGATAGGTTTATAAGTGGAGCTCTCCAAGATTTCTTATACATAAATTATACTTGTTTTAGTAAGATTCAATTAGTTTGACCTCCCTTCTACATTTAGAATTCTCTTCTCTTATTTGTTTTGTTTTTTTATAAGTCATGATCGCTTTGGTTTCCATAGGTAACATAAGCATGGTATTTCTTTCTGGAATAAAATTTATCATGTATATACCAATCTCCAATTTTCTTTGAAAATATCATGTATAATGATCCCTATACTTGGAAAAATCGTGGCAGGAAAGTATTAATACGGAAGTTAGCATTTGCTTTTGATGTGGTTCTCTTTTATTAGCAGTTTTTTTCAAGTGTACATCCACTATTTTGTTCACATAAGGATCCATTTGAGCATAAATGTCAAATGAATCCATAGATCCTTAATTCGAGTAGTAATCACTCAAAAAATTCATGAATTGATGTATGCATTCTAAGAATCTCTTTGATATTATAATATAATCGAATTTCAAATTTCTATATTTGATCAACTTGTTAATTATGAAATCCATTCGGCGATCCCGAGATCATTCCATTCAATCTTTGAAGTAGGTTCTTAGCTAAACTACTTGATCTTGAGGTGATCAGCTTTTAGACAAACCAAGAGTGCACAATTATTGATCTATCCATGGAATCTACAAGAAAATTTCTTTGCATCTATTATTCCAAACTAACGTTCACGGCATTTTGCTATATGTGAAATTGTCAATAAGGCTTTTCAAAAGCATTCTTTGACAAGAAATTAGCCATGTTATCTCCAATATACAGAGTGCTCACTTCATGCATTATTGCTCACTTCATGCATCATTGCCTGTCAATAATGCTTTGCAATAGCATTCTTTGAGAGGAGATTAGTTATGTTATCTCCAATATAGAGAGTGCTCACTCCATGGAGTCAACCTGGAGAAGCAACAAATCATGTACCACCAAAAAGGTACTTAAACGATTATCTAATCACAAATTCTTAGGGGAGTTTCATTAATAAAGAAATAGAAACCCGCTACCTATTCGACAATCAAAGGAAAATCTAGATCGTAACAAACTTGTGAGATCGGATACCACAACTTGTGGAAAAATCTTCCCCGACATGAAAATAAGGAGCAAAAACATATGAACCAGCCAAGGAGGGGAGTAGATCATTTTATTGCTAAGGATGTGTGAGGATTCTTTAGCTCAAAGGGACTTAAGTGTTTGTAGGAGAAGAATAGAGAGTAAGAAGAGATGCAAATGCATCGGAAGCCTCTAACAGGGAGTCGTAACAAATGAGAACTATGTCATAAAAAGAGCACTCTTGCATAAAAAATCAAGAAAATAAAATCTGATGTTTGAAAACCCTTTATACCAGTATACATATATTTGATAAATCAATTGAAAACATGTGATTTTTGAAATTTTTTGTCATTTTTTAAAATTCAGGAGCTCAAAATGTGCACAAAATTTTGATCTATTTAACATCGACATCTCCAACATCTATATGAAAAATAATAAAAGTGATAAAAAATAATGTATAGAAAATAAAAATTAAAGGTGTGTTCAATCGAGAATCTCGGATATCATTAAAAAATACAATAGAACATGTTTTTATTATGTAAACTACTTTGGAGCATATGTATAGGCACCAAAAATATCATCGGTTTTTGGATCAACTCCCAATTTTCTTGCTCTATGTCTACATCCCCCTCATTGGATGCATTTGATTCAGTTTGAGACTATTGCAAGCTCTCTTCTTCATTTTCTATATCGACAAGAGTTCTATCCTCATCCAAGTACATAGCAAGTTCTACAGGATCATCCATAAATCATCTTATTTGCCTATGATTATCTATATCACATAGATCTGGAACTTTTGCTTTATCATATTAATGGTCACTTTCCTTACGTTTGCTATTTTTGTTAAGGAAAAATCATAAACAAGAATATGTACATCATCCATTTTAAGAATTGATGTACTCCAAATATTCTTTCTTTATTTTGAGCCTGTTCGTTTGGTATCACATACTACTTGTAAGTTATACTTACCTCTAAGTGCATACCATTTGAGCCTCTTATGTCATCCTTGGGCCTACATAAGTATTCCTTTCAGGTGGATGAATGAAGCTTTGATAATCCTTGTTCGAGGAATAATATTTGGAAAATGCACCCAAAGTTCATCTCCAAAATATTTGTTTCCCCACATTTTGGTGAAATTTGGTCAAATGCTTGTTTTCTTAATAGAATTCTTCTTTTTTCTATTCATAATCTGAATCATCATGCGGCATTATGTTCCTAGAAAATATTAGTAACTAAAACATTTGAAATGGCATTTCTTTGTAGGACTCGTAATCCTCGTTAGAGACTCAAATATGCTCATATTCTTATATCTTGAAGTACAAACATAATTTGTCAAATATGGATATACCATTTGATGTAGAATGCTTCAAAATCCCCACGATTGACTACTCACTTGACTTGGATACTTGTAGTTATAGATATGAGTGGTCAAAGTCATGGAAAAATGTCAAACGTTATGCTTGGCATCAACTTTATGCATAACTTTATACTTGTGATCGACTTTATGCATAATGTTGATAGTCTAACGTTTTTTCATAACTTTGACCACTCATATTTATAACTACATGTATCCAAATCAAGCAAGTGAGTAGTCAATCTTCGGGTTTTTAAGCATTTTGCATCAAATGGTATATTCATATTTGGAAAAATATGTTATTATTGAAAGATATAAGAATATGAGTATATTTGAGTCATTAAATGAGGATTTTGACCTCTACAAGGAAATGCCATTGGGAATGTTTTAGTTATTAATCCTTTTTGGGAACATGATGTGCCATGCTTTTTCAGATTAACTACTCACATGCTTGATTTGGATACTTGTGGTTATAGAAATGAGTTATTAGAAACTCCAAGATTGACTACTCACTTTCTTGATTTAGATACTTATACTTAGAGATATGAGTGGTCAAAGTTATGGAAAAAGTCAGACTTTTATACTCGACTTTGTCATTATGCATAAAGTAGATGCCAAGTATGAAGATTGGCTTTCTTCATAACTTTGAGCACTCATATCTACAACTATATGCATCCAAATCAAGAACTTTGTAGTGAAGCACTCATATCTATAGATATTCAAGAACATTGTTTGGACTCGCGGTTTCAAATAGGAAGGTGATTCCCAAGATCTTATGGGAGGGCTCCATAATTATACTCAGAGCCTATACAATATTACTATATGTACTTTAGGTATTGCATTCTTCCATAGAAGGTATGAATTTCAACACAAAGTCAATTTGAAGCATCAGCTTCTTTTGAAAAAGGCCCTTTTTTTTGAACAATTGGATGCCATAAATCCACTTCTTGGATAGTTTCTTATGTAGTAAAATAGGGGCTCCTTGAGAAGAATTCGATGTCTGGCATCGAGTTCCAGCATAAACTCAATGACTGGCATCGAGCTTCAGCTTAAAATTAATGTCAAAATCATGTTTTTATGAAAATGATCCTCCATTCATGAGGAACACAATACAAGAATGTATTGCAAATACAAAGGAGCATTATTTGTATTTTTTCTGCTTCATCTTCATAAAAAGGCATTCATTCTTTTTGAAAAGACAAGTCAATGCTTCACATATCATAGCAACAAATCCTAGTAATTTGTTAATGTTCTTGATCCCTCACATGGAGGCTCATATTTCAAAATAATGACCCCTTCATAACTTAAGAGCTCGCTTGGGTTTGAATGGTGGTTGATGAATATATGAGAAATAAAGGCAATTCAATTTATTGAGATGTGAGCTGAACAAATATGAGAAAATCCAAATACGTCGACATAAGATCAAAATGGATTCAAGTATTACTTTAGAACTAAAAATAGATCTAGTTAATACATATAATGAGTTTGTAGGGATACTTCATCAACCATAAACCAAAATTTTTGCAACGTGTTTGTAGGGAGATTTTATTACTAGTTGATTAGACTTGAAGATGCACAATAACCAAAAGAATCAATGGTATAGACCACCCACACATGGGTAATAGAAACTTCTAAAAACCTTTAGAAAAAAGTGAAAGTAGTTCAATGTTAAGGTTTTGGAGGGTTCATGCAACTTTCACGCAGAAGCATAGTTGGGAAAACAGATATCAATCTTCTCCATCCTAAGGCCTCTATGAGAAATGAACTCTTGGCCAGATCTCTCTCGCTTTGCATGGGACTCGTTTGTGTTTTCTTGCAAATTTCATTTCCCATGGCTCCTTCTCTATTAAAAATTTTTAAAACTTATTTCTTGCTTCCATCAATTGGAGGCCCTTTAAGTCTTCGCCCACATGTCATAGTCCTTGTCAACATTAAGGAAATCCAAAATTATTGATAGCATCTCAGTCCTTGTTTTCCAAAACTTAGTGTCTTTAATTTAAGAAAGCATTCCACCAGTACACAACCTTTTTCATTATCCTACTCATTCCTTTCATTTGACATGTTTAAGTAGTAATAAGGATATTATGTTATTTTCTTCTTCTCTAGCACATGGTGCTAGCATTGAAATTTTTCATTATCCTACTCATTCCTTTCATTTGACATGTTTAAGTAGTAATAAGGATATTATGTTATTTTCTTCTTCTCTAGCACATGGTGCTAGCATTGAAATCATGTCATTGATTTTGATCTTTGATTTGGATTACTCGATATCAAAGAATCATGCATGATGATATGCATTTTTGAAATGGTGTTTTCTTTCAATATATGAAGTCAATTTAATCTTTTCTATTTCAGTTTTTGTTCATGATGTTTTTTTTGGCATAATCAACCATTATGACCAATACACATATATGACTTTATATTTTAGGAATAGATAAATGAGATGTTCCTTGTATGAGTAAGTCTTATTTTACACACAAAGGTCTTGACACATCAGGGAAAACTCAACCTTTGACAGATATATTCTAATGGTTTTCTTAAAATGGTATGAAATTATGTTTTATGTGGGTTTAAAATAAAATGAATTTCTTGTTGATTTCCATTTTCATGAAATTGATAGTTTTAATAATCTATAATGTTTTATAGTTCTTATTGGAAATCCTAGTTAATATAGCATGTTTTCATAACCAAAAATTTGAATGGACATTGAGGGAAGTTATTATGAAATGATAATCATATGATTTTTATGCCCTATCTACCAAACAATTGAAAATAGGCCAATTTTTCCTTCTATTTAGCATATTTTTATAATTTTAAAAAGAGAACATATCTTTGATCTCCTTTGTTATGAATTAGTGTTCTTTGTGACTTGATTAACAATAAGAAATACAATATCCTTGTCTCAAATGGGTAAATTTTTTTCTTGCACATCGTGCATAAGCCAAAGCACACACAAGTATAGAAATATACCTTAATGTTTTGTGCGGTCAACCTTCTCTACATTGTCGGGAAGAATCGGATGCTCGGATGATGGATCAGGTCATCTGCCAATTCGATCGGCACACTAGGAAACAGAAACCAAAAAACAATCGACGTGATATTGGGTGCAATCTCCCCCCGTGTACTCTGATGGAGGAGTCTCTCAAAGTACACATATTAATAGGTTTATTTCTATTACGTCCTAAAAATAGATGTTACGTGGGGGCCATCACTTTTAGAAGCATCTTTTAGGAAAAAAAAAATTATTTACAAAAGGTGTCGCTTTCTAAAGCGAACCACTACTTTTACAACAAGATAAACCTAAATATAACTATTCTAGAAGTCCTCGATTTAGTCTTCAAATTTATTTATTTACGCAGATCCACTTGTATCCACACCCTCATGCTTCTTCACCTGCTAGATCAAACACAACCACATTAAAACATTCTGGACATTTAAAACATTAAAAATCCATTTAACCTTCCATGATTCCATAAAATACAACATGCCTCCCAGTTGACAAGCAACTCACCTGAGTTGATAAATATAAAAATAGACATGGATGATCAGTCCCATGTCCCATCACTGAACAATATTAAGCATGAACCATGTAAAACACATGCATGGAATCGGAAACCTGAAAGTTTAATGTAATTGGGAATGATATGCAGAAATTAAATGATAGTGAGGTGATAAGGAGGTCTTATGTATCCATTGTGACTCTTCAAGTGAGCAATTTTTATATTTGACTAAATACCTATGATATTTCTTACCATTTTGTGCAGTGGTAACGTCATAATCTATTACTTTCTCAGGAATCAAGATTTCCGCATCCTCTTCAAGTAAAGGAGGATCATCTAAAATAGGCGTGAGTGGTAAAGTACCTTGAAAAGATTTCAACAAACTTATTTTGAAAGAATTATGTATACCCCAATGAGAAGGTATATCTAATCGAAAAGAAGTTTCATTTATTTTCTCAATAATGCAAAAAGGTCCATAATACTATGGGGCAATTTTTTTCTTAGGATGTTGAGAAATATTTTTTAAACACCTTTTAATGATTCGTAACCAAACTAAATCATTTTCGATAAATTTTTTGGCTATGCGCTTCTTATTAATACTACGCATGTAACGTTCTTGACTCTTCCTAATATGCTCATGCACGTGAACAAGTGTAGAAATAAGATATTGTGCAAAAGAATCAGCCATGGGAATGTGAGTTTGAGTGAGACTCATGGGAATGGGAAGCTTTCTTCCATAAACAATTTCATATGGTGCATGACCAGTAGTAGTGTGTGGGGTGTTATTATATGCAAACTGAAGTAAAGGGAGTTTTTCATCCCAATTACTTGGATTATCTAAAGAGTAACAATGTAATAAATCCAAAATAGTACTATTGGTAGCCTCACTTTGACCATTACTTTCAGGATGAAATGCAGAACGAAAGTCTCTTTTTGATCCTAGATGTTAAAATAATGCCACCCAAAAATGGTTAGAGAAACAAATATCTAGATCTAAAAGAATAACTTTAGGAAAACCTTGATGTGGAAAAATACATTTAATAAATAACTTAGCAACTTGAGGTGCAGTTAAAGTCTTTTTAGAAGAAATCAAGTATGCATGTTTACTAAACCTATCAACAATTGTCCAAATCATATCATTGTGAGATACAGTGGTAGGAAGACCAGTAATGAAATCCATAGAAATTAGTTCCCATGGTCCATCAGGTATAGGAAGAGACATTAATAATCTGAATGGTTTACCATGATGTTGTTTTACATGCTGACAAACAATGCAGTGAGAAACATATTGTGCAACATCTTTTTCCATGTTAGGCCAAAAGAAGAAATCTTTACATGCAGAAATAGTACTTTGTATGCCCCTATGACCCATATATGGTGGTTCATGCATCTCTTTCATAACAAACTCTTTGAATACTTGTGTAATGCATAACTTGTGTTGGAAATACAAGAATCCATTATGAAATATTTAATGATCCTCATGATGTGATGTGAAATTATTGAAAGCAATCCATGCTTGTGAAAAATACAGGTCACATGCATATGTGGAAATCATATCATGAAATGAATGAGTCTCAATAGTAAAAATATTATTAATTGAAACAGTAGTTGTTTGTGGGGATGGGACATGACTTAAAGCATCAGCTACAACATGAGCTTTTCTGGGGTGATATTGAATCAGAGGTTGGAAGTTTTTGTAGAAATGAAGCCCATTTAATATGTCTATCCGACATCAATGGTTGATGTAATAAATGCTTAATAGTTTGTTGGTCGGTTAGAACTTCCAAACCCATAAGGTAATGTTTCCAAATTTTCAATGCATGCACAACAGCTAACAATTCCTTATCATATGTATTGTAATTGCATTAAGAAGGTGAGTTTCCTACTTTGAAATGCAAGAGGATGATTGTTTTGCATTAAATCAGCACCAATACCAGAACCACTAGCATCTTTAACTACATGAAATGGTTGTGTAAAATTAGGTAATTGTAGAGCAAGCGCATGGGAAAGTGCATACTTAAGTTTATCAAAAGATTATTATTTGGCTACTCCCCATACAAATTTTAGATTTTTCTTCAATAATAAAGTAAGGGGAAGGGCTATATAAGAAAATCCCTTTACAAACTTTCAATAAAAGCTAGCTAATCCTAAAAACAAACGGACATCATTAACTGATTGAGGCTTAGGCCATTCTTCAATTACTTTAATCTTCTTGGGATCAACATGAACACCTGGACTAGAGACAATATGTCCAAGATACTCTATCTCGTTTTGGAAGAAATAACTCTTTTTAGAATTAGCATAAAGTTTATTTTTACGTAACAAATCAAAGAGTGTTGCTAAATGAGTTTCATGTTCACTGTCATTCCTACTATAAGTAAGTATATCATCAAAGAAGACAAGAATGAAGTCTTAGTATTCAAGGAAAATATTATTCATCATACGTGCAAAGGTGGCACGTGCATTGGTAAGTCGAAAAGGCATTACCATGAATTCAAAATGGCCATGTTGAGTTCTAAAAGCAATTTTATAACTGTCATGTGATGTCATTCGTATCCGATGATACCCAGATTTGAGGTTGAAGCTCATGAAGTTTATCTAGCAAGTCATCTATCTTAGGGATAGGATACCTATTCTTAATGGTAATTTTATGAAGTGCTCTATAATCAATGCACATTCTATATGTCTTATTCTTCTTTTCAACTAAAAGAACAGGGGCTCCAAAAGGAGAAGAGCTAGACCGTATTAGTCCTTTCTTGAGTAAATCTCTAACTTGTCTAGCTATTTCATTTTGGTGTAAAGGTTCATGCCTATAAGGTGCTTTATGAGGAGGAGAGCTACCAGGAATTAAATCAATTCTATGGTCAAGAGATCCCCTAGAAGGTGATATTGTAGAAGGAAAATCAACCATAAAACAATCCTTATAGGAACATAAATGACTTATGTGCACTTGGAAGTGTATGTGTATAATCAGTTATATTATTCACAAAGACAATACATGAGTTATAAACTTTCCTAAAAGCTCCTTTGACTTGCATATGACTAATGAACAGAAAGGGTTGAAAATCATGCATCGCAGACAGTGAAACATCTTTATTTCAAAATTTGAAAGTAATCATGTGTGTATGATAATAAATGCAGGGGTTGTAGTTATGTCGAAATGGCATGCCAAGTATAACATCATATGACTCCAACGGAGCACTTAAAAATGAACGTTCATCTACATATGAGCCTATACAAATTTGAACATTATGCACCTCATTCATAACATTATACCTATTCCCTATAAACGCAGCCTTAACCTTATACATAGAAGGATGAGTAGTAAGGTTAAGATTTTAACTAGCTTATGAGAAATAAAATCATGCAAGCTACCATCGTCGTGTAAAACATTTACTACTATGCCATTAATGATGCCATGCATGTAGAGTAGAGAATGGTTAGAAATCCAGTTACCCAAGGTACTTAGTGCTTGCTCTAATACTTCTTCAGACTAGTTAGGTTCACTGTCAGCAGGAACAACCTCCATGTTGTGTACTTGAGCTTCAATGGGTTGCCTATTAGTAGGTCTCATCCTATAGGCAGCTTTGGTATGACCAATCTTTCCACAATTCCAACAAGTTATACGTAGTCATTTTTGTTGAGCATTCATCATCGTATTTTGAAGAGTGGTAGGTTTGTAAGGCTGGCCAAGGGTTCATTTGTTGGTAGTACTAAATGGGATTGAGGAGGGCGTTGGAAAGTAGGTGAAGTGAACGTGGTAAAAGTTCACTTAAAAGGAAAATTTGCTTTGACGGGTGGTTGACGTTGATGAATTTGTTGTAAGTGAAGTGTTTTGGTGATAGTTTGGAACTCTTTTTAAGCATCATGCACGAAAGAGATACATTCATACAAGGTTGTAGGTCCGAGGATATGGAGCTTTGCTTGGATTCCCATCTCCAAGCCATCTTCATATTTTCTTTGCAAACTTACTTCAGGAACCTACTCAAGTGAACAAAGTAATAAAAGACATTGCCAAAAACATTCAGTATAAATGGATACATTATCTCCTTTTCTCCATCCAAAAGTTGTCCATGCACGACACGCATGTACATGGAACTGGGAAGGAAGGAAAGACTTCTTAACTTTTGCCTAAAATGCATCCCATGTAGTAGGACAGATGGTACTATTCCATAAAACATTCCACCATAGCTAAGCTCCTCCTACCAAATAATTGGTAGCAAACTTGACTTTCTCACTTTCTGAATATGACTCATCAAAGTAGAAATGGTTGAATTAAGAGAGCCATGATAGGACAAATTTGCCATCTTTTCCTCCATTGAATCTGGAGAATTGGAAGTTCTTAGCACCTATCTTGGAACTTGCACGTTCTTCTTGTGTAGTGATAATCACTTTCACCCCTTTGATTAAGATACGGTCATCTCTTTGTACTTATCGGAGCATAGCATCATGTTCTTGTACAGCTTGTTGAGTTGCTTGAAGTTCTTGTTGCATAAGCTCTAATTGTTGCTCTAGTGAGATCCTAGGTAAAGGTGAATTGCCAAAATCCTCCATTATTGTAGGGTCCATATCTAGAGAACAAAACCCCTCTTTCAAACTATGTGGGCTCCTCAATCTAGTAGATTGGTTAAAAATCTCGTTTCGAGAGCTTTCGAATGATACATTATATGCTAAAATACGAGTTATATATTGTAAATTATGCCCTTTTCTTTGATGCAATCCTTTAGAAAATCGATGGTCGCTTCCACATGTGTGAGATTATCTTGGAAATTGTAAAAGGAAGAGGGAGGTGAAATTTTATGTAAATATGACAAAAGGGAGATAGATTGATAGCTCAAAGAGATGGAGTAGTAGATTGTAAGTAGGAGATTGTGGGTTCAAATCCTCCTACCTTAGGGAATCTAAAACTCTCTATTGCCACTTAAAAATTAAAATTTCCTTCTGCGTAGCCAATGGTCACAAAGAGAGCCTTGGGTGCCAATATTGCCAATGTATTGCCTAAGTTCTTTGCCTTAATCGACACCTTGGAGTAAGCAAAGGTGTAAGCGTAGGTGTAAACGTAGGTGTAAACATAGGTGTCAACATAGATGTAAACGTAGGTTGGTTCTAGAACTGGAACATGGACAGAGACAAAAGCAGAAGCAGAAACACAAGCAGATGCAGACGTGGACGTGGATTTGGATATAGATTTGGATCGCAAATAGAGAACGCAAATAGGAATCAATTATGGAGATAGATACAAACAAACCACTCCGGAGTGATACATGCCAGGCTCTGATACCATTGTTATCAGATCCTTCAACGCATGCACACATAGAGGCAGAAAGAAGATGAAACAGGAATCAAAAATAGAGAAACAATCGATGCGATACTAGGTGCAATCTCCCCCCGTGTACTATGATGGATGACTCTCTCAGAGTACACACATTTATAGGTTTATTTCTATTACATCCTAAAAATAGAAGTTACATGAGGGCCATCGCTTTTAAAAGTGTCTTTTAAGAAAAACTACTTTATTTACAAAAGGCCTCGCTTTCTAAAGCAAACCACTACTTTTACAACAAGATAAACCTAAATATAACTATTCTAGAAGTCTTTGATTTAGTCTTCGAATTTATTTATTTATGCACATCCACTTGTATCCACGCCCTCATGCTTCTTCACCTACTAGATCAAACACACCCACATTAAAACCCTCTAGACATTTAAAACATTAAAAATCCATTTAAGCTTCCATGATTCCATAAAATACAACAATACCATCCCCAAACTCTTCAACAAGAGCACAATTTCAATACCTACCTTGACCAAAATTGCCATAGCTCTTGCAATACAGAACCAAATTTCTTGATGTCACCTCCTATGAATCCTAAGTTAGAGAGCTAACATCTGAGTAGCTACAAGATACCATTTGGTTCGATCCACGTACCTATGCAAAGCTTTGAAGTTGGATTCTCACTACCAATCACTTGTGTAAAAGTACATTTTCGATGCAAGGATGATAGAGATCCACTTGGATCACGAGGACTATATAGCAACCATTTCTAGCATATGCACACACTTGCGCATGGAAATTTCAAAACCTTAGATAATTTTTATCATGTTTTTAATGCATTTCTAGTCTCTTTATGCGTTTTTTGCATCTAGGACAAGCATACCACATTTTACATCATGTGATGGTCGATATGTTTGTTTAGCTCTCAGCTTTGTAAGAAAATAGGATGATAGTATTCTAATTTTGTAGCAACACCAAGGAAGAAATAAGAACATTTAGTGTTCTTATCATTTGTATCCGTGTTGCAAACATAAGGGTCTTTCTACAAGGGCTTTTAGTGCCCTTTGGTCATTTTATTGTGTGCCCCTGCACATTTTCTTGAAAGTGCGTGAAGATTTCTTAGTCATTTTTTTCTAATTTTCATTTTCTTTTGAAAATGCTATCAAACCTTTCAAAACTTTTTCATGCATAAGCATAAAAATAGAGAAGCATACTAAAAGTGTTGTTTGACATTTATTTATGCAAAGAATTTTGTTTAGTTACTTTGTGCTACCACTTTTCTACATTAGGTGCACATAAGCACATAAGTTAAAGGAAAAATAAAAACATAAAACAATAAAAAATATACAACGATTTTTACTCTTTTGTACTTGTGGATTCTAGACCACCTTCATAGCTTAGGGATGAAATGCACTTGGTTGATCACCCTTCATATGCCATTGAGACGATGATTGTTGGGATCTCACAGTCAAAGAGCAAGTTTCATGCCATCTTGGAGCATGTACATAGCTACAAGAAAGAAGAAGCAATACTAGAAAGACATCTTCCAAGTAAGGAGATAGATTCTTTAGGTAAGCATTAAACCCTAGAAGTTCCTAATGAGATTTTTCTAGTAAGAGAAACTCGATGGAAAGTGAAGGATCTAAGCTACCAGGAAATCATAACTCTACTTGCACATGAACTACTTATGTTGTTGAGGAGTGGCTCAGCAACTGGGAGTAGTGCTTTAGATTATGCCATGTCATGGACAATAGGCATAATATTTTGCAAGCTACCTACAACCTCATGGATGTTGCCAATAGGTGGTGGTGTAAGATTGAAAAGTATAAGAAAGAGCCCAATACATGGGAATAGTTTATAATAACTTTGTACCATTAGACAAAAGTTCTAGAGCACTAGAAACTTGTTTTTTCATTAGTCAATAAAATCAAATGGTTCAGGATGATGTGGATAAGTATAGGGAGGTACTTCTTAAAGTACATGACTCTATCTAAGACTTTCTCCAGGTCCAAAATTTTTTCTTGCAACTTAAAGAAGCTATCCAAACTCTACCAAGAAAGGAGAGGTGTCACTCTTTTGCACAGGTGATAGAGATGTCTCTAGTCTCAGAGGATGGTCACATGGGCATAGGCTTTAAGGGCTAGAGATCCTCATGGACTAAGATGAGTGGACTCATTTTCATTAGCACTACTATCTTGACCAATGTACAACCTTAGAAAGAGGCTAAGCAAATCAAGATAGTTTCAAGAGCAAAGAGAAAGGTTTCTTCTCTAGGTGAGAGGGCCTATAACAAGTCCATCTTTACCTCTTAGCAAAAAACAGAAGGAAATGAAAGAAGAATTATAATATGGATGCTTAAGAAAAGAGTGCTCTAAGTACTCACCTAAGAAGAAAATGATAGCACTAACCATATTCATGAATCCCACTAATGGATGAGGATTTCAATGATCCACCATCTTAGATATCATTTGCTATAGTGGCCATGAAGATCATGAAGAAGGTTCCTTTTGTACTAGATGATGTTGTTTCACCAATGGCATGGAAAGGATACCAGTTCCCTTATACAAAATGCATTCTCATGAATTGATTCCTAGTAGGACAACCTGTCAAGTTTCTCTTTGACACTAGGTCTACACATAATGCTATTAGTTATCAACTTGTTAGAAGGTTACACTTAGACATTGTGTACTTAGAGTATGCCTACATAATGGAGTTAGTCGATGGGAAGGGTACTACGACATGGGAAGGATGAGTAGTAGGTCTATACATCAAGATTCAGTCCTACAAGGATAGATTGGTTTTTGAGATAGCACAACTTGCCCATTTTAACGTAGCCCTAAGTAAAAAGTAGCAATTCTACAAAACCATGTCATAGATTCTACTTCACATGTGTATCACTTTGAGCATGAGGGAGATGATTATTGATCCCTGGAGAACCAGATTTCCAAGAGATGCGATTGATGACAACAACCAAGTTTCTCAAGATCAATTGTAAGTCTATTTTTTTCCTTTCTTTTGTATATTCATTTTGTGTAGTGATAGATTCTTGCAATCAAGGAAACTCTAGTTATAATGATAAAGTACTTTCAAATAAAACCAGAATTCCAAGATTTATTTTTAAAAGAATTACCTTTAGATTTACCTCCTTGAAAGAACAGTGAACATAGAAACAAATTGGTAGTGGGAGCAAATCCAACTGCTTGACCACCATTTCAAATGATCTTGTAGGAGGAGAATGAAGTCCCCAAGATCATGGACATGTTTATGGAGAAAGTGTTAATTAGAACTAGATATTTTCCCTTTCCAGCACCAGTTCTTCTAGTGAAGAACAAAGATGGAGCTTTTAGGATGTGCATCAATAAGACTACCATCATCATAGGTATCCCATGCCTAGGATAGATGATCTCATTGAAACTCTTAGTAGAGTAGTTGTATATAGTAAGATAGGTTTTAAAGTGGCTAGCAATACATTAGAGTAAAAGAAGAAGATGCATATAAAATAGTTTTCAAAACATTTTGGTCATTATGAGTATTTAGTTATGCCATTTGGCCTGACTAAGGCACTTGCTACTTTCATGGTGTTTTTTTTAATAAAAGGAATTTCAGCAATGCTTACTCTCCGTGACTTTGATTAAGTAAAAGAAGAGTACAAGTGAATAGGACTAGTGCACTCGGGACCCGTCAAGTCCCACAACGCAAGGGCAGCACAAACACTTCAAGAAGTCATACCTTCGTGGTAGACCTAACAAAGCTTACATGAAGTTATAGAGGAGGTTGATGAACCTCACATCCCCATCATGAAGAGCCCACTTGGTTTCAATCTTATTGTTGACATATTGTAGCTCTTTGTGATGTCTGAAAGGGGGCGGGGGTTCTTACAGTTAGCAATTCTTTTACCGAGAACGAAAAGGGACTTCTTGATCAACCACTCCTTGGGGGTATCGCCAAAGTTGTGAGCGCATATTTCCCACCAAATCTTCCAAAGGATCTCTCCCCTAATCGCATTCCACAATGCTGCAGAGCAATCGATCGATTCACCAATGAGGGCTTGCTTCTAGTTGATTTGTTCCTAGAGCCCTAGAGAACCACCAAGGACCCTCCATAGCCAAAGGGACTTAGGGAAAGCAAAGAATAGGTGACCAATATCCTCTTTTCTATGGCAATATCGCTTGCATGAGGGATGAACACCACAGATCTTGTTAGCTTTTGCATTGGTCCTTATTCCACGGTGTAAAATTTGCCATAAGAGGACCGAATTTATGTTCTCAATGAGAGGGTACCAGATAGACATAAATTTCATATCCAATCGAAGTCGCATCTAGTTGAGACACCATTTCTTGTTGAGAGTCATGTGAATATTATTGCGATCTTCGACATAAGGAAGCTTGGAAAGGCAATTACCATTCTACCATTTGAGGCCCAGTAGGTCTGGAGCATCATGTCCCATAAGTAGTCAGATTTTAGAGCGGTCCTAAGCATGGCGTCTCCTCAATAAAATATTCCATTCCTCATATGTGACCGCCACACTAGGGTCAAGGTCCCCAAAGTCCACCCATCTTTTCGTGTCTTGTTTCTAGAGGTGCTTCCATTTTTTGAATCCCTTATTCCAGAGTCTCTTGGTACTTAAGACATCCCAAGGCTCCATTTTTCTCATGCCTTGGATCCGAAACCAATTAGAGACATTTTGTCTTATACCTATAGCCCACTTCCAATCTTTACTAATTCTGATGTGAGGTTTGAATATGTTCCAACTCATCCACAAGGATCTTACCAGGATCAAACTTTTTGGTGAGACCAGAATCGGAGAGAATAAGAGGGTGAGGATGTCGAGATTTTTCCATCTAGGGTAGCCCATTAGAGTAATCGCATTCATGTTTCTAAAAATTAATGTGGCCCAAGAGGAATCTCTGTTGCGCCAGGCCTTAATCATCCAGTTTGCCACAAGTTTATTGGCCATGCTACCAATGTCCATAATATCCACACCTCCACTCTCCTTTTGGCTAGTGCATATAGACCATTTGATTTTAGGCACTCCCCTCCTGTTATGGTCCCTAGTCCAGAGAAAGTTCCTACAACTACTTTCCAATTTGGCTAATTCTTGATCCTTCGGTCTCCAACACGAAAGGAAGTATATGATTGAGGACATGAGCAACGTGTTGATTACCATGGCCCAGCCAGCCAGATTTATTTGCAAACACCTCCAATAGTTAAGTTTATTATTAAGTCTGGCAAGGACTCAAGCCCACCTTTGTTCCAAAGTAACACCGAAGCCCATGGGGATACCAAGAATGCGAACAACCTAACCCAATTGAATGCTTCGACATCCTTGCACCTTGAGGAGATTGGGTTGATTCGCTTTCATAGCCCGGAACGAAGTCTTGGAATCGTGAATTATGGACCTAGAGGCCTCACAAAAAGTGTCAAGGTGCCACCAAAAGGTTTCAAGGCTAGTATCATCATTGTGAACAAAGGCATTTGTGTCGTCTGCAAATAGCATCATGGTCATTTGTCCAGAGTTATGTGGCAAATTGATGCCTCTTATGCGACCAAGCTCCATTTGTCGCTCCACAAGTTGGCTAAGCCCTTTTGTGGTGATGGCGAAGAGCAGTGGGGCCAACGGGTAGCCTTGCCTAATCGATCGTTTCAATTTGATTGCCTTTGAAAGTTGCCCATTGACATTGACTTTGGTCGAAGCATTACCAAGGAGAGTGGAGATCATCTTGAGGAATCTCTGACTACATCTGAGGTTTTTCAGCGGTTGTTAATATAGTCCCATTCCAGTCTGTCATAGGCTTTGTCAAAGTAAATCTTGAGGAAGATTGACTTTGAAGTCCAATCCTTCCCAGATATCAATGATGGCTTCCAATATTGACCTTCCCTTCATAAAGCATTTTTGTTCTTTGCTAACCCACTATCTAAATGCCAGGATATCCTGTTCACAATGACTTTAGCAAGAATCTTATATCCGGTTTGAAGCATTGTGATAGGTCTCCAGTTCTCAATTATGTTCCTCTCCCCTTTTTTATGACTATGTTTGATGACGCCGTTGTTGAGGCAAGCGGGAAGGGCACCAAACTCGAGTCCCTCAAGCAAAACAAGGTGCAATGGGGTGGCCACAACATGTTTGAATGATTTAAAGAACTCATTAGTGAGCCCATTAGGCCCCGGGCTCTTGCCATTTGGAAGCGAATCAACAACTTCAAGGATCTCTTGTTCAAAAATGGTGGCATCAAGCAGAGCACTCAAGAAGAGCGAATCAATAACTTCAAGGATCTCTTGTTCGAAAATGGTGGCATCAAGCACAGCGCTCTCCACCCAAGTGTTGGTAAAAAAGAAGTTACTTTCGTGGTGTTAATGAATGATATTTTACATCTGTTAATTAGAACCTTTGTTCTGAAACTTGTTGATGAATTGTTGGTGTATAGTAGGTCTTTAACTGACCATGAAGGTCATTTAAGATTAGTATCAAAGAAGTTAAAAAAGAATCAGCTTTTTGTAAATCTAGATAAGACTTAGTTTCTCCTTATAGAGATAGAATATTTTGGGCATGTGGTATTGCCCAATGGGGTTTAGATGGATCGCAAGAAGGTCTTAATTATTCTAGCTTGGCCTATTGATTAAGATAAGGTGCAATTGAGTTTTTAAGACTTTTTTAGTTTCTATAGGATATTCCTTTCATCCTATTCATCAATAGGAGCACATATGACAATTTTTCTTTGGGCAAGATAACCTTTGCATGGAAGCAAGAGCAATAAGAATCTAAAGCAAGTCTTTATAGATGCTCCTATACTAAAATTGGTAGCCATAGAGCAAGTGTTGAGCCAAGAGGGTAGGCCAATAGCTTTTGAAAAAAAAAAACAATAGTGAACTCCCTAATTGGCTAGTGCATGACCAAGAGTTCTATGTAGTGGTGCATGATCTTAAAGTCTAGAGACAGTATCTTTATGGTGCTTACTCTAAGGTATACATACATCACCACCCACTCAAGAACTTTCATAGTCAGCTAGATCTTTGAGGAAAATAGGCTTGTGGGGCTGAATATTGCTTCGCCTTCATCTTCTTCGTTCTTAGATCCAAGAAAAACCTTTTGGTGCCTTTTAGTTGATTTCCGCTTCGTTATTTGTGTAATTCTCAAGAAGATACTAAATAAACTCCCCTTGCTCATGATTTTTTCTATTAAACCTCTGATAATTTTCTAGGGTAATCGTGCTTTGATATCGCTTGTATCAATTCCACAATCATAAAATATCCCCAATCATAAACTTGCAATGACTCAAGAGTATTGAATATGAGGAAGAAAAAGAACTTGCAGAAGACATGAGGAAGTTTGATGTGGTGAGTAGACAAGATGTGATGTGGAGAAGACAAGATCACATATTATAGATTTGAATCACATACAATAGATTCCAAAAAATTGTGATGAACCATAGACCTCCAAAACATTCCTCAGATATCGTAATATCATTCACACTCACAATCTCAATCTCACTCTCACTCAAAATCTCACTCTCAATCACAATGAAAAGGTAATTGTCTAATTTTTGGTCTCCTCTTGCATGAGAGAATAAATCTCCCTCAAGTAGAGTTGATCATCTCTCATCAAGGATGTGCAGGATCAAAAATATCTATAAACAATTTTATCTCCCTATAGGAAATGTGAGACTTTTGCAAAAGCATGTGTTTTAGTGCTCAACTACATTCTGTAGCGGCACCTATCAAAAGTAAAGGAAAAACCAATGAAATGATATATCTTAGGACACCCAAAATGTGCATGAGAACATATATGCATCAAACACAATGATTTCGATACCTTGGAATATCAAAGTTATTGTGAGAGGTCAAAATGTTCAGCTCTTCAATCTTCACAATAGTGTTACAGATGCTATATCCCCAAATCAGCCTCTGAATATCAATTTTGAGCTTAACAGCTTTAGAGATTCTAGAGAGAGAACAACATCCAGGCATTATCTTATAGTGAATTAAATATAGAGCTCAAAACAAGGCACTCAAAGTGTCATATGTGTGCGCTACCTTTCTTTTATACAACATTTTTTACGATTCTTTCATCTTTATATTCAATTTTTAACTAGTAAACATGGTGCAAATGAGGCGGAGAGAGAATATAGAATTTTTCATCCGTAGACATTTTCTATACCCATAAAACAATCTAAGTATTCATTCTAAACATTATCCACATAATGTATAATAGAAAGTTCAACATGAATGATTTCACTATCAAAAGGCTTATTACAATATATGAGCACACATTCAAGGGTCAACGTCATTTAAATCCTTGTAGGACCAAGAAAATATATCTCTATATTATTGGAATTTTTTTATTTTTAGTTCATCCTCTTCTATTTCACTTACTTCACTACCCATTTAAGTGCTTTTTGCTTCATTTCCTTTGACTATGAAAACACCTTCTTTTTAATCTTGTGGTTTTCATATGACTCTTATTGATTTTGTGACAAAATCTTGTTCACTAACAAGACTACGGAAATTTGCCAAGCCTCAACTAGAACTAAGCTAGAGTGATAATAGAACACCTCTATAATCATCAGTAGCTTAGCAACCTTCTGAAACTGAAAACTTTATAACTGTATTTAGTGAAAATTGAAAAATTCACTTTACAGAAAGCTTTGCGTTTCTTTCAAGCTTTAATTCTGAACTGATTTACTTCAACTTTACACTATTGTGTTTGCTTACAGTTAAATAATCTTTGCGTTACTTAACTGTGCAAAAACTGTATTTTGAACTCACCGTAATTTCACCGGAACTTCACCGAACTATTACCGGAATGTCACCGTAATCTTACTGAAATCTTACCAGAATCAACTGCAATTCTGTTTGTGATTACTTCAAATTATTGTAGATGAAGTAAGAAAGTAATACCATAGCTTCCTCCAGTAATTGAACTCTTTCTAAAGTTTAAGGAAAAACTTCATCAGTTCTAGATGTCCTTTACGGTCAGACACAATACTGCGTACTTGTCTCATTTTACAAAAGTCTTTTGATCAACTTATAGTTGAGACTACTAGCTTCAAGATAAGCTATCTCTCATGAAAAACTTTACATTGTGTTGTGAGATCTAACTCTCAGAAGTACTAGAAAATATTTACTGAGAAAACTGTAACTGTTAACTAACTTTCACAGTAACATGAAATCACTCAGATTTCTTCACATACGAAGAATGCGCTCAATCTTCCACATGAACATGTGTTTTCTATTAGAGAATATGTGTACAAAATAGCTTGGCTTCACTTTGCTCATAGCTAGGGAAAACTCTCCTACTCTGAGTAGTTATTCCTTACCATCTCTCTGAGATGAATACCCGACAATTTAGGTTCTATTATTCATCTCTACATACGCAATCTCTCGTGTCTTCTATATCACTATCCTTGTCTCTTATGGGAATCTTATCTTTCCTCTACGTATATAATCTATATCTCTCAGCTCTCTTATATACAATTTTTGATCCGGGTTTCAACAAACTCGTAATTCTGGAAACTTCTACACTGTATATTACAAACGTGAATTTGTCCCTTCACTAAGGCTTGATTTTCTGAATGCTTTGTTTCTGCTTCTCTTTTGTCTTCCTTCGTCTTTATGTCTATCTGTATGTCAAATTTGTGAGTGATTCTCCAACAGCTCTCCCTCAATCACTAATTTGCATTCTCTGATCTTTCATATATTCTTCTTTTCTTTTATACCTGCCATTTCTTTGAATCTGCTTATCTTTACTCCATCTAAGCTCTTTGTCAGAATATATGCTATCTGATCCTTTTTAGATGTGTATACTATTTCAATCTCTTTTTCCATTACCTTTTCCCTCAAGAAATGATATTGAATCTCTATGTGTTTTGTTCTTGCATGAAATACTAGATTTGCTGCAAGATACGAGCTCATATTATCTCCATGTATGATAGGTATACCTTGATCAATACCCATGCTTTTGAACAAGGTCTGCATCCATATCACTGCTTTAGCTGCTTCCACAAGTACTTTATATTCTGCTTCTGTTGATGATAAAGCCACTATGTGTTGCTTCTTTGAACACCAGCTTACAAGCTTATCTCCTACGTATATCATATACCCATGTGTTGACCTTCTATCATCTTGACTTCCTACCCAGTTTGAGTCACTGTATGCTCTCAATTTTCTATCTGACGTAAAAGGATAATATAATCCTTCTTTTATAGTTCTTTTGATATATCTAAGAACTCTTTATCCTGCAACCCAATGTTGATCCTTCAGACAATGCATGAACTGTGAGAGAAACTCCACTGCATAACTGAGATCCGGTCTTGTTAGTGTAGCATAAATTAAGCTTCCCACTAACGACTGATATTTCCTCATATCTTTAAACTCTACACCACCATATTTGCTAAGTTTATGATTTACTTCAAGCGGTGTTGAAGCTTCTTTGCAATTCTCCATGTTAAACTTCTTCAGTAACTTTAGGAGATACCTTTCTTGCGAAACATATACACCATGATCTGTATATGTGACTTCCATTCCAAGAAAGTATGATAACTTTCCTAGATCACTGATCTTGAATTCTTTTTCAAGTAATCTTTTTACTTCATTGATTCCTTCATTTGAGGTTCCTATGATTATTATGTCATCTACATAAATACAAATGTAGATCATACCTTCATCTGTTCTCTTAACGAGTAGACTTGCATCAACATTTGAGCTTTGGTATCCAAGGTCATTGAGATACTTCACAAGTCTATAATTCTAAGCTCTTGGAGATTGCTTCAATCCATAGAGAGCTCTTCTTAATCTACAAACATGATCTAGGTAAGTGGAACTTACAAACCCTTCAGGCTGTTCCATGTAGACTTCATCTGATATATATCCATTTAGAAATGCATTCTTTATATCCAGCTAACTTAGCTTCCATCCTTTTGATGCTACTATAGCAATCAATGTCCTTATGGTTGACATCTTTGCCACCAGACTAAACATCTCATCATAATCTATACCATGTGTCTGAGCATAGCCTTTGACCACCAGTCTAGCTTTGTATCTAGCTATCCTTCCATCTGCAAGTTTCTTAACTTTGTAAACCCATTTATTTCCAATCACTTTCTTACCATTTGGTTTTGGAACAAGTTCCGAAGTCTTGTTCTCTTCAAGAGCATTGAACTCCTCTTTCATTTCTTCTTCCCATTGTTCTTTACCTTTTGCTTCACTATAGTTCTGAGGTTCTTCATCTTCCTTTACTAAGTAAGCATAGTCTTTCTGAGTCAAATAAGAAGTGTCATAGGAATACCTTGTTGGTTGTTTCCTTATTCTGTTTGACCTTCTTAGCTCATATTCTTCATGTGTATCTGAATACACATCTTCAACAAATCTTGGTTCATCTTCGTTTCTCATATCTAATCCAATCCTGGACGTACTTGCCTGCATATGATCTTCATCTTCATTCACCTGCATATGTGATTTTCCTTTTTCTTTCCTTCTCATCTCTTCTTCAAGTGTTTCAACACTATGCTCTTTATCTGTATACCAGCTCTTTCCTTCATCAAATGTCATATCTCTGGAAATAGTAAACTGTTTGGTTAGAGGATCCATAACCTATAACCCATTTGTTTTTCATAATATCCGATGAACACATATTTTTCAGCTTTTGGTTCAAGCTTATGTCTCAGTTGTGATGGTACATAAGCATAAGCAACTGATCCAAACACTCTACAATGATCAAGTGTTGGTTTCTTGCCCCACCAAGCTTCATAAGAAGTCATCCCATTTAAAGCTGTACATGGTAATCTATTTACCAGATATGTTGTTGTATTTACAGCCTCAGCCCAAAGATAATTCGGACAATTCTTCTACTTTAGCATTGCTCTTGCAAACTCAACTAGAGTTCGGTTTCTTCTTTCTGCTACTCCATTTTGTTGCGGTGTATACCTGCAAGTTATTTCTCTTTTGATACCTGCATTCCATAGATAATCATTGAACTCTCTAGAAAAATATTCTCCTCCTCCATCAGACCTTAGTCTTTTGAGTTTATGTTCTGTAAGTCTTTCAGCATGTGCATGAAAATGCCTAAAAGCTTCAAATACTTCTGACTTCTCTTTCAAAACATAAAGAGTTATCCATCTTGTTGCATCATCAATAAAAAGAACATAATACCTTGAGCCGCTAATAGATCCTTCTTTTGTTGGTCCCCATACATCTGTATGTATGAGTTCTAACACATCATCGTGTTTGTACCCTTTGTTTTGAAATGGTAACCTATGGGCTTTTCCCATCTGGCAGGCTTCACATTTGTGAATCATATGTTGATTCTTCATATTCCGTAATCCTTGTAGACATTGTTTCTCCACCATAGTTTGGATTCCTGTTTCATTGCAATGTCCTAACCTCTTATGCGAGAGGTCTAACTCTGTAAAGACTTCATCACCATGTGTGATCAAGGCTTGACCAACATTTCCTTGTACTTTAAGAGTAAAAAGTCTACCTTCCTTTTTACCATGGACAATCTGATTGTATCCATTCTCTGGATCTTCAACAAATACTCCTTCATTTGTAATCCTGACTTGAAAACCTTTTTGTACTATCTGACCCACGCTAATCAGATTCTTCAGGATTGTTGGAGCATACAAAACATTTGTTAGTAGGTCAGCTCCATTCTTACACTTTACTTTTCCAATTGACTTTACATTATGTTTTGTGTTGTTACCTGTCTGTACTGTATGATTTGAAATACCTCCTTCAAGTTCTGATAACAATTCTATATTTCCTGACAAATTATTTGAACAACTAGAGTCAATATAGAATACCTTGAGGTCTTCCTTCTCTGACATACTTATTGAGTTCACCATCAACGGTGTATGAATGTCATTTTGCGTATCATTCGCATAGTTGTAGTAGGTAGTGTTGTGAGACTGATTCTGTCCCCAACTTCTTGCCCCACCTTCGCCATATCCGCCTCTTTGGCTTTGTCTTCCTCTTTGATATCTTCTGCTTCTGCCTCTACTGTTATTATTCTGATTCTGACTTGATCCTTGAGAATTATGCTAGCAATCATGAGCCAAATGATTGCTTAATCCACAGATCCAACAAGTCTTCTTGCTGTTAGTCTGATTACCTCTTCCTTTACCTCTTTTACTTCTTACGTTACCTCTTCCTCTTGCAAAATTTGCTTGAGTAAACATCTCTTCTTCATCTTTTTCTTTACCTTTATCACCTTTCTTCTTATTCTTTGCATACATAGCCGAACTATGTCCTTTATCTCCGTCTCTCTTCAAATCTTGCTCAAACGTTAGCATTAGTCCAAGCAACTGATTTAAATCTGGTACAAAATGATTTAAAGAAAGTTCAATTGAGTGTACGGAAGGTTTCCACCTTTCATCTCCTCTCAGTCCTGCAAGCATTTGTGCTATCAACCTGTGATCTTCGATATCTTCATCAATAGATCCAAGACTATCCGCCAAATCTTAGTCACATAATCACTAATGCTTTGACTTTGCTTTTTCTTGAACGTTGTAAACTCTGACCATAAGCTAGCCTTCCTAGCTTTCGTCTTATTTTGGAAATGATCTTCCAATGCACTCCATATGTCTTCCGCTTTCTCCAGACCTCTGATGTGCAGTAGTAGATGGACTGTAATTGTATTGTAGATATAAGCTCTTGCCGTTGCATCTTTCTTCTGCCACAGCTTCAAGGCTTCTAACTCTTCTTTCTTTGGTTGACTGTCGTCTTCAAGATTCGGGTTCTTTTCTTCTCCTGCCACATATATCATTAAGTCTTTACTCATAAGTAAAGCTTCCATGCGCATTACCCATGTGGGATAATTATCTCTGTCCAATTTGTTAATAGAGATATGATCTGCCATAATCTTCTTGTTTCTGTTACTGCCCGTGAGTGTAATGTTAGAAGGTTTTACCTTTTACAAACCTTTACCCTTGAGAATTACTTCGAAACATTTCTTGATGTCGTTTGTTGTTGATCATCTCAGCTTTCACCTTTCTTGTGAAAGTTCTTCGAATTCTCTTGTATCTTTACTTTCGTTTCTACTTCTGTGAAACCTTTTCTGTTCTCCAGAACCTTTCGCTCTGATACCACTATTGATTTCGTGACAAAAGCTTCTTCACTAACAAGACTACGAAAAATTGCCACGCCTCAACTAGAACTAAGCTAGAGTGATATTAGAACACCTTCTGAAACTGAAAACTTTATAACTGTATTTAGTGAAAATTGAAAAATTCACTTTACAGAAAGCTTTCTGTTTCTTTCAAGATTTAATTCTGAACTGGTTTACTTCAAATTTACACTACTATGTTTGTTTACAATTAGATAATCTTTCCATTACTTAACTGTGCAAAAACTGTATTTTGAACTCACCGTAATTGCACTAGAACTTCACCGAACTGTTACCGGAATGTCACCATAATCTTACCGGAATCTTACCGGAATCAACTGCAATTCTGTTTGTGATTACCTCAAATGATTGTAGATGAAGTAAGAAAGTTATACCTTAGCTTCCTTCAGTAATTGAACTCTTTCTGAAGTTTAAGGAAAAACTTCATCAGTTCTGGATGTCCTTTACGGTCGGACACAATACTGCGTACTTGTCTCATTTTACAAAAGTCTTTTGATCAACTTATAGTTAAGACTACTAGCTTCAAGATAAGCTATGTCTCATGAAAAACTTTACACTGTGTTGTGAGATCTAACTCTCAGAAGTAACGGAAAATATTCACTGAGAAAACTGTAACTGTCAACTAACTTTCATAGTAACATGAAATCACTCAGATTTCTTCACATACGAAGAATGCGCTCAATCTTCCACATGAACATGTGTTTTCTATTAGAGAAGATGTGTATGAAATAGCTTGGCCTCACTTTGCTCATAGCTATGGAAAACTCTCCTACTCTGAGTAGTTATTCCTTACCATCTCTCTCAGATGAATACCCGACAGTTCACGTTCTATTATTCATCTCTACATACACAATCTCTGGCGTCTTCTATATCACTATCCTTGTCTCTTACGGGACTCTTATCTTTCCTCTATGTATATACTCTATATCTCTCAGCTCTCTTATATACAATTTTTGATCCCGGTTTCAACAAACTCGTAATTGTTGAAACTTCTACACTATATATTACAAACGTGAATTTGTCCCTTCACTAAGGCTTGATTTTCTGAATTCTTTGTTTCTGCTTCTCTTTTGTCTTTCTTCGTCTTTATGTCTGTCTGTATGTCAAATTTGTAAGTGATTCTTCAACAACTCTCCTATTCATGCCACCCTATTGGCTCTCAAAACAGTGATATGTTTACTTTCCACCTCATAGGTTCTAAGTTATTCCAAGCTAAAAGTCATTTGATTTTCTATCTCTAGAGGTTTACACTCTTTTTCATGGTCCTCTTCTTTATGTAGAGATTATGTATAGTTTAAACAATCCCTTTGTGCAATGCTTGGCTTGAATTTCTATCATGAACGCATATCCAGTATCAAAGTTAGGTTCAATCTGCAAGGAGACTAATTCATCATTGAATGATTAGGATAGACTATCATGACTTGTAAGGAATCCATCCCAAATTTAGATTGAATTCTTGCATATGGCAATCCATCATTCATAGCTTTCGTTTCCATCCTCATTTCTGCTATAAATTGTTTTCCGAGAATTACTTCATAAGAACAATTGTCTTGAATAAAGAAATGAAATTCTTCTCGAACACCTCCTATCATAATAGGCACATGTGCGCATGCACCTAGTAAAATCTCTGATCCATTAATGGTTTTTCTCATTGTCAAGCCATGTTCTTTGTCAATTGGCCATCTAAATTTATCAGAGAGTTTCTTTGAGATTATGTTTATCTCTGAGCAAGAATGAATCAGAGCGAGAGCTAAACATAAATCTTTTTCATCACCAATCTGAATTTTTACTTCTCGAGTTCCTCGTGCCTAGAAGGTTGTATTAAATTGACTTTCACCTACAAAATTGCTATTTACACTTCGAATCGTAAAATCCTCTTCCTCCTCATAGTCGCTATCACCAAATGTCATAGCATCATTCATTGGTAAGGTTTCTGCTGCTACATCTTGCATATTCTCCTCTTGTGGAACTGGAAATAATCTTCTTCTATTAAGTCTAATAAAGCTATCCTTGAACTCGGGTTTTGCGATTGCAAACACTTGCTCAAGGGACATAGTGACTTGGCTTTTTAGTAGTATATCATTAAGGATCTCCCTGGCATCATTCTTTCTCTCGAGGTCTGAGATCATAATTGCTCTTGGAGCTCTGCTTCCTTTCTTTTTCCCTTTTTCCTCACCTTGTTTTTTATCATATTTTTGCTCATTTTTAATATTATGATTTTGAGTATTTTCAATTATAGTTTTCTTCTTTTCTTCTTTAGTTGGGGCATTTTGATTTTCCTATGATTGAGTATTTTCCTCTATTGGTTTCTTTCCTTCTTTGATTATTCTTCTTTTATCCTTCTCATACATATATGTAGTATATTCAAATTGCACTCGTTTTTTGGTATTAGTATTTCTGTTCTCATTTTCTCTAGTTTGCCTTCTTGTCATTCTCTTATCTCCCTCTTCTATATCATCTTGTCTCCATTTCTCCTAAACATTGGCAATGTGAAAATACACAAAGGCTTAGTCAATAGGAGATTGTCATGTAGTTTTGCACTTGATTTTGTCTCTAGCTCTCACTAGTGCCTCGATAGAATAGGGGTTTTGCTTATAGTAGAAAGATTCCTCTCATCTGATGGATCTAATCTAGCAGTTGAGGTACTGGCAGTTGCATTGGAAATAATTAAGTTTTTCATACAAATTTTTCATGCCTTCTTTGCCCCAATTAACTGCTAAAGGAAGTCTTGATCTAAAGTCACATAGTTTTCTATCAATTTCAACTACCAACTGATTATCTTCTGCATTCTTTAACTCATCACAAGCATACGTCGCATGTTCTTGACTATCACACCAAACATACCTTTTACCATGAGTCCCGATGTTCTAAATATTTCTCTAAACAGTGGACTCAATATGAGGAACTAGCTGATAAACTAGTTGAGGGTAAATAAATTGTGGCATAGCAAGCTGTATGGGTGTAGTCATAGTCGCTTGAGCCAAGCCACTGCTGCTTGCTCCAGGCTCATGCACACTCATGGAATACAGTTTCTTGTTAAATTGAGAAACCTTCTTGGAAAGAGATGTCTGCATATTCATTACATTTTCCATTTGTTTACATGAAATATCAAATTGAAATTCGATTGGGGCCTTAGGGGAAATGTAACATTAGCCATAGCTACAGTTGGAGGCATTGGCATATTAGCTTGCCCTATTGTAGGCAAATCCCTAGGCTAAGTAAGAATTAGGTTTTGCATACAAAACACATTGTCATTGTTTCATTTGAGCTACAACTTCAATTTCACGTTTTACTTTTTCCCAATCATCAGTCAAACCATATCTTTTGCTTGGCTCCTCTATTCTTTGCTCTACTTCAGTTGTATCTTATAGACTCAATATCTTGAAGAAGTGAATAATCAGCTCATGATTTAATGCAGTTCTATCTTCCTCAGGAAGTTGGGAAGATCGTCTCATAAACTCATCATGAAGATGAGTTAGAGACTCATTAGTCTTAGGGGAATTCACCCATCTCAAAAATCCTTCTCGACTTTGCTAACTAAAATCCTCAAGGTAACACATTTTAAGCAGTCTTTCCTAAAATCCTCCCAAGCTTTGCTAGCATGTACTTTGATGCTTTCAAGTATGGATCTAGTAACTACATAGCCAAAGTACTTTAGTAGTACACCATCAGGTAATCCTTGGTTCTGCACTTCTCGTCAAATGCATCCATGTATTTAGTGATATTCAACCGCATAAATTTACCTTTTTCTCATAGGATTTCTTGTACAGTCTGTGTCCCTTGTTTTTCTACCATCATATTTTTAAACATTTCCTCCATCTTGCATTCTTGATATCACCTAGAATGGAGTACTAAGTCTCTAATAGTAGGCTCTAATCTCTCTCTAAACTTTCTAGAACTATCACTAGATGATAAAGCTAGGAATATTGACTTTACCAAAACCTAGGCTTTTCCACTTATAGTTTCATTTATCAATATATTTAAAATGTTCAACTTTTTTTCTTTTGTCTCAAGAGTGTAATTACTCTAGTCTAAATTGACATTTTGTTATGTATTTTTCTTTCGAACCTTTGAGTTTTTAACCCAATGTTTACTTTAATGGAAATTGTATGTTTATAGATTTATATATAAGTTTTATGAATTTGTTTGTGGAATTTTATGTAGTACTAAAAAACAAGAAAATTGGGAAACAATAGTAAATAACTAAATGGAGAAAGTAAATAACTAAATAACTTAAAAATCTTTTCATGCAGTAGTAAAGTAAATTCTAATGCAATTTATAAAGCTTTCATGTGTTTTGTAAAAACCCACCTATGATCTAACATGTAGCTACTATCATTCTTACTACAATGTTAAAAAATAATCTGTTTATGTTGTTTTAGTAAATTGAAAATTCAAGTGTAATGAATCTTTCCTAATGCAATGTGAGATGAAAGCAATCCATTTGCTTATAAGTGCAAGTGATGTATGTAAAATTTTTGTGCAAAAAAAAAATGATCCTTAATAATTGTTACCTTTAAGTTTGTTGTAGGAGAAATTTACTTGTTCAAAATTAAGATCTAAACACAAACTTTCGTTCTTGTCGATGGGGGGAGGGGGAGAAGTGACAAGGCTCCCCCTTCCCGTGGAGGCATTTAGTTCCCTAGGAAACAGCCCTCAACAGCTAGGGAAAAGAAATTGTGCTACAAAAGTCTCCACCTATCGTTGGGGCTCCTTTCTCCACTCACCTCCAAACAAGAAGAATATAATGATTGATATTTTTTTATTAATGCTAAAAACACACCTAAGAAGCCTAAGCACACATTGGTGACATTTCACGTTGGGTTCGTCAAATTGTTGAGGGGTGTCAATGGAGACCAATGACCATTCAAAACTGAACTTCCTATGATCTCACAATGTTACTACATGTAGGGTGTTTGTAGCGTACTTTAGGAGCTAAGATGTCTTTCAGTGTTGTGGAAAGTGGTTATCTATGATCCAATGGCCTATTCTAAACTATCACCTTAAGGTTGTACAACTAGAAATCTAGATAATTAACACTGATATGATGGGGTGGTTAAAGATTCACTATTAATATGGTCCTTGATAAATTCTTCTCCTTCTAATTCCTGTTCTTCTACTTTTTTATCAACTACGTTCTGATTAGGTTGAGTCGTAGTGTTAACACGTGGTGGTAATAAAACCTAAAAAATGAAAGATGTAAAAGTTGTATTTTCATTCACAGACAAACTATGCACAGACTCATTCCTAGATTCAGTACTCTGAGACTCATTCAAAGGCTTAGTAGACATAAGAAATATATCATAATGAAAAGTACCAATTGATTAATGAATAATTCTAGACTATTTTATTGATAATGCTAAAGACTTTTTGAGTGTGCGAGACATTTTCTCAAAAACATCTTTAGGCTTCATGGATTGCCTGATGATATTGTTAGTCATTGAGGTCCATAATTCATATACAAATTTTGGAAAAGTCTTTGCAAGATCCTTGGATTTCAAGTCAAATTGTCTACATCAAATCATCCACAAAGTGATCAAGAAACAAAAAAAGTGAATCAAGTCCTACAACATTATCTTCGTTAACCATCAACTACCATCAAAGGACTTTTTTGAGTTCTTGACCTTTGCATAGTTTGCTTATAGCAATATTGTTCATACATACATCAAATAGACTCCTTTCTTTGCAAATAACGGATAACACCCAAGGATGGAATACAACTCTCAAACCAGGTCAAGAACCCAGGTAGTAGAGATAAGGTCGAGTACCTCATGGATATCCACAAGAACTCAAGGATGAGATCCATAGAGCTCAAGACCAATATAAGTATTATGCATATCTACATCATGTTCAAAATCAATCCTATCATATTGGGGATAAAGTGTGGCTACTCAGATATAATTTCTAGACTCCAAGGCCTTGTGCAAAGCTATGCCATCAAAGATTTGCTCTATTCACCATCTTGGTAGAGATTAATCTAGTAACCTTCAAGCTCTGGTTACCAAGTACCATGAGAGTACAAATTTTTCATGTACCCATGTTGGAACCATATCAGACTTCACCATTGAGGCGCGAGAGACATAATCCTTTAGTACCTATCAAGATTGATGATCATGAAGCTACATCTCTTCTCTCTTTTCTTTCCCAATTAGGATTACCCCTTTGAGAATGTGGTGCACCCTTCCTCTTTCAGTTCTTTTAAGTGTCACTCACTTGTGTGTGTATTTGTGTTGCTTTTTCTTAATCATGTCCTATTGAGAGCTCTATAGACATCCCCCATGCCATGGGGGTATGCATATGCCCTATGTGAACGTTGTGCATATCTCATTGGTTTCTTACTCTCTCTTTGTGACCTTCTTACTCCTTGGTTGGATGATTCACGTATGTCTTCCAACCTCTTCATCTTGACCTTGCCCTTTGACGTCCATGCTTTCAACTCCTCCAAGCTGACAGTGTCCTCATATGATCTGATGTATTCAACTTTGCTTTTCTCCTCCTTGGTAAGACTTGGAAATTCGTCTTCCAAGTCATATGGAAATTTGACCTTCTTGCATTCACGTTTAAAACAAGAGTCATTCTCCTCAAATACAACATCTTTACTCACCATAAATCCTTTGTTGGATGGATTATAAAAACTTTACCCTTTCTGATTTAAATCATACCCTATGAAGATGCACTTCTCTGCCTTAGGGTCTAGCTTACCTTTTATTTGAGATGGAACATGCACATAATCAACACATAAAAAGATTCTATAATGATCAAGTGATGGGCTTCTACCATGCCATGCTTCATATGGGGTAATCACATCAAGTGATTTGGATGGAAACCTATTAATCAGATAAGTGACAGTAGATACACTCTCTACCCACAAATAATTAGGTAACCTTTTTTCATTAAGCATTGATCTAGTTGTTTCCACAATCAACCTATTTCTCCTCTTTGCTACCCCATTTTGCTCAAGGGTACCTTGTAGTAATATCGCTTTTGATCTCTCTCTTGCAAGAATGCATCCAATTCATTGGAAAAGTACTCATCTCCTCCATCTAACCTTAATCTCTTTAGACATCTTCCTATTTGATTTTCCACAAGTGCAAGATACTTCTTAAAGCAATTGAATACTTCATCTTTATGCTTCATAAAGTACACGATAGTCCACCTACTAAAATCATCAATGAATGACACATAGTACCTTGAGCCTAAAATTGAAGGGTCCTTGCTTGGTCCCCACACATCTCTGTGGACAAGTTCCAAATAGTCCTCATGCATTTAGCCTTTCTGTGTGAAGGGTAACCTGTGCGATTTACCAAAATGACATGCAGCACATTTATAGATCATGTGTTTCTTGGATACATTAGGTATCCCAAGCACACATTTATCTCTACATATTTGCTTCAAGGATCTCTGACCAAGATGCCCTAATCTTTTATGCCAAATCTCAAACTTAGACAATGTTTGATTCTTGTAATTATAAAGTGCAATATTCCTTGTGTCTTTAAGCTTAAATGTAAATAATCTACCTATTTTTTCTCCCTTGGCAATTCCATTGAATTGATGTTGGGGATCCTCCACAAAGGCTCCATATTTTTTGAATCTAACGTGCAAACCTTTTTCCATTATTAGTCCAAAACTCATCCGATTCTTGGTGAAAGTAGGTACATAAAGAACCCTCCTCAACAAATTTCTATTTCCATAAGAAGTTTTGATATTTCCTACCTTGACTACTGAATGTTTGGTGTCATCACCTTTCTGCACTTGGTGCTTTCCCTTGGGATTCTCAAGATCAGAAAGAAGAGCTACATTTCTTGCTACATGGTTTGAACAACCTCAGTCAATATAGAAGAGGTGCTCATCATTCATACCTTGTTTTGAACTCATATTCATAATGAGAAGAGAATCCTCTTGATCTTCTCTGTAATTGTTGAAGTCATTTCTTGATTTGTATCCTCCTTGATAGTTTTGATTGTAGTTGTTGATGTAGCCATGTTCATAGCTTTGTTTATGGTTGAATCTTCCTCTTGATTGTGAGTAGTCACGTCTTTGATATCCTCTTTCTCTCTGATTCTTGAAGTTCCTATAGCAAACATCTATACTATGATTAGACAATCCACATATGTTGCATGGGGAAGCGTTGAAGGGCCTCCTCCTACCTTGCTTACCTCCTTTGCCCCTTCCTCTTGAATGCCTACCTCTCCCTGCATAGTTAGCTTGAATCCTCTACTTTCTTGCTCTTCCCTTTATCTTTGGACTTTCCTTTATCTATGTATAGGGCAGAAGATTTGTTACCTCTTGATGATTCTCCATTTTTGTTGAGCTTGGCTTCATGGGTAAAGATTTTTCCCATGAGTGTGGTAAGTTCTGGAATCTGCATGTCCATGTAAAGGTCCATAGCAGTTGTGAAGGCTTCCCACTTATCATCTACCTTGATGCCATTGATTACTTGTCTCACTATTTTCTCCTCTTAATCTCCTTTCATATGCTTGCCAATTGTCCAGCCACATCTTTGGCTTTGGTTACATACTCCGACACACTCTTCTTGGGTTGATTCCTTTGAGTGATAAACTTGATCCATAACTGATTTTTTCTAGCTCTTGTGTTGGAAGAAAAATATGAAGACAATGTATCCCAAGTCTTTTGGGACGTTTTTAAATTCCTAATGTGAGGAAGAAGGAAGTGAGAAATAGAGTTAAGCATATATGACCTTGCTAAAGCATCTTTAGCACACCATGAGTTGAGTCTTTCAACCTCCTCTCTTATAGGTTGTCCTTTGCTTCTGAAAATGGACATCTCCTCATCTCATGATATGTAGCCATAGCGACTCCTTTGTTGTAGATATGTCTTCATCCTAAAGGACCATGCTTGATAATTTTTCCTATCCAATTTATCAATAAAATAAGGGAAGCCATCCCCATTTTACCTCAACTTGCTCTAATACCACTGTTAGAAGAGATGGATGGATACCTCAAGGAAGTGAGGTGGTACTTCCAAATGGTGCCTTGTACCTACCCTGTCTCTTTTCAGGTTTATGTAGTAGGCTCTCTTAGCTTGCAAATGACACAATATAAAGTACCTATGTACTTTGGATATGATGCTTCAAAGAGTTAAATCAAAACAGATAACTTTGCAACTAGCTAGTGAACAAAAAAACTTTCTATTATGGTCTTGACACATACTGGATCTTTTGCTCAGTGCTCATAGTACAGTAGCAATTGATCAAAATCCTTTTGAGGGTATTTAATTAGCTTAGATACCTAATGATTAAAAGTAGTAGAATCACTTAAAATTATAAAGTATACATTGAGCAATCAACTTAGCAATTGGATGCTCACCCCCAACGTTTTAGGGAATGTGGAGAGAATGATCAGGGAGCACTTGGACACGGATTTCTCCAAATTAGTTGAGCCAAATGTCTTCAAACTATCATAGCTTAAAATAGACTTTGATCTGGTTCCATCAAGCTATAGAACATGTAAAATAGTTAAGCGATCAATGAGATATGATCAAGTAAAGTGCACTCTATTGAGTGGACATAACAAAGAAATCAATAGAGATACTCAATGATGTATATGTATTATGGAACATGTTTTTACATGAGCAATGGCAAAGAAATTATGCCCAGTGATATTGATATGAGTGGTCTAGGAAGTGAGCTACTGAGCTCCAATAAGTGATTAGTGGAAGAGTTTCAAAAGGAGGCCCCAAGGCCGCAATATTTCCAAGTCCTTTTATAAGTGCTTTCTTCAAATTTGAATTTTAATTCAAATTTGGCTCTCACTAAAAACGTGATCCATTAATCTAGGAGATATTCTCTCAATCTAAAGTCGTAACTATCATTTTGTATAACTCCATGAGTTTGTATCCTTTTACATTAATATTCTCCAAAGGTATAAACCTTTTTTTACAATGGTAAATCATTAAGCTAGTACAAGGTATGGCTCATATGGGCCATCAAAATCTTCCTCAGGGTCTAGCCAAATGTGAAGGCTTGGATTTGCACCAACAATATTTAGCATAGAAAATGGGTACATTCATTATAGTACCCAAAAAAAAATGTAAAATTAAGAGTTTGCATCAACTTCATAAGTTCAATTTTGTAGCCATAAGGGATATTATCCACTTCCAATCACTAGTCATCTCTTGGAGGGGCCACCAAGAGAAGATGTTTAGAGCTTGTTAGATGAATTTTCAAGCTATAATTGAGTCATAATGCACCTAAGGACAAACATAATGTCAAAACAAAAGAGATAGGGAAGAGAGCTCTCACAAATTATCACACACAAAGAGAGGAGCACACACATGTTGAGGGGAAGAAGAATGACCCTCTTCTTCCCCTTCTATTACATAAAGAGAATATACAACAATGAGCTAATACAACAATAAAACCAATATAATATATAAAGAATAGTAAATAAATTTGTGCCTTTGTATTGATATCATACAATGTGAATAAATTGTTCCAAGCCTCTTTCAGATCTTTGGCATCTTTTATGTGCTCGATCATGCTATCTTGCATGATAATATAAACAAATACATTACCTTTCATGCTCCTTGATTCCACTCTTCATATGCTCTTAACTCATTTGGATCTTGATTCCTCTCTAGTAACAAGCACGTTTTCATTCTCTCTTTTAATGTACTTTCAATAGCTTTTTCTCATCAAGAAATTTGTCATTTTGAATCTCAAAGCATGAATTTGTTTTTTTTCAAATTATCGCTCATAGTTTGACTCATTCCATTAGCATTTTTATATCTTTCAACAATTCACAATATTGCGTAAACACTAGAAGAAACAAATTTGCTTGAACACTATAATGCTGACTTGATAGTTTAATCTATGAAAAACATAGTTTTTGTGTATCAACAGTACACAAAATGTCTTGAAATTCGATATTTGTAATATTTGAGAGATGATGAAAAGAATGGAAGTTATTCCCACCTTGCATGCTCGATAGCTAGGTCAAGATGGATCCGAAACTAAAATCTAAGTAAAATAAGTGACACTAAAGGGTTAATACTTGACTATATACTTACACCTTGTACCTTCACATGAAATTTCATAGCAATTTGAGATCATTCATGAATTGCATGTAATCCATGCCTTCTCACATACTCTTCACTGTGGCCTTCTCTAGAAGCTCTCTATAGCTAGAATGGCTCTAATACGATGTCAAGAGAAAAGAGATAAGGAATAGAGCTCTCACACACTCTCACACACAAAGAGAGGAGCACACATATTGAGGCAAGGAGGAATGATCCTCTTCTTCTTTTTCTTCTATTGCATAAAGAGAATGTACAAGAGTGACCTAAGACAAGAATGCAACTAGTAAATATATAAAGAACAATCTATAAACAAAACCCTAATGTGAGTGAAGGAATGAGTTGGCAAGAAAATAAATGTGCCATCATTGTGGGTAGATAAATCTAGTAAAACATGCTAAAAGGTGTTCTTGACGTGTATTGACATAACCACTACATGTTAGAATGATGAAAAAGTGGTACTTGTCATCCTTAATCATCACATGTTGAGCATGATATCTCAACACACAAGACCATATTTTCTTTTGAATGGGGAATCTATGCACTCATAGTTATGTGATTTGGGAAAACAAACCTGTTATAATTTTAAAGAGATTGATGTATAATGTATTCAAAGATATTATTAGGGAATCTATAGATGTTTATGTGCATGACATGTGTGCATACTTTGTAGAAATATTGGAGCAGATCTTGTATTGAGAAAGTATTTGTCGAAGGCCAACAATATAGAGCCTTTCTAAATCCAAGAAAAAAAATGTTTTCATGAGAAGAAAAGGAGAAATTCTACCACACAATGTCTCAAGAAAATGGAATTTCTATGGATGAAGATAAGATCAAAGAAATATTAAAGCTACCAAAATGTATGAATGTCAAGCAAATCTAGAACTCTATGGGCCATTCTACACACTATCATAGATTTATCCACATGTATGCAATAATAACAAGGCTTATCTATGTCTTGATTACAAAATTTGAATGGACTTAAGAATGCGACAAAGAATTTGAAGAGCTTAATCACAAGTCACACTCTACATGTTAAAAGTTCCTAACTTGAACAAAATATTGCACATGCGTTTTGATGTATTGAACAATGTAATAGGTTGTAATTTAGCTCAACAAGCAAATGATTATAGGATTGATCTTCCCATAGCCTATGCTATAAGAAAACTCAATAGTTTATAGAAAAATTACACCATGAATAAATCATAAGGATAAGATATTTGATATGTGTTACTGTGTACTTAATAGCCCCTTAAAGACTACAATATTGTTATGTTGATGGCTAAGTTTCTATTTGAAAACATTTTCACTACATCTAGCTTATGAAGTGAAAAACATTTAGTAGCCACAATACTCAATTAATTAAGAAATGGATTGAGCATCTTTTAGTTTCTAATAGTGCACAACCAGGACAAACAACTACATCATCTTGTTTTAACCTTTGAGTTGCATACAAAATATTCCTAGGTAATCGAACATTTAATTGGATTTGTGGAGAAAATGCAACTTTTCTACTATAATTTGCAAATCCTACATTGAGGTAGCAAAGACTTACAACTAGAAAGGTTATGAGCTACCAAACCATGTTTATTTGACAAAGAAATTAGAAGAAACATGATTTATAGTGATAGTGGGAATTTATGCTAGTAAAAGATAGAGAACAAATAATTTTAGGTTGCACATGCTAAAGATAAATGTCTATAGGAAGGTGGTTTCTTTTTGTGTACAAAATAAGACAACACAACAAAAAGAACTTGAAAAGAAAGGACCATGAACAACTCATTAATAACAAAATCTCCATAATAATTCTACTCGACTTGGTAACTTTGAGGCTGAAATTTTCCCCAACTACATTAGTAGATGTTACATCAAGAAGTATCTAGAGCCCTTGATGGATGATATGTTGGAAAGAATCTAAATAGCTAGAAATTGAAAGGCCAAAGAGGAGAGGATTAGAAAAAAATTCCAAGAAGAAGGTAGACAAAGGATTCTTTTTGGTAGGTGAAAAATCCAATGCCTTTCTCACCCCATCCCATTAGCCTTGTTGTCCAAGCTTTTGTAATGAGAGTCATAGGTGATGGGCAAATGGAAGAAAAGCCATGGCTACATGGCAAGCTACGACCAAGTTTAAACCACATAGACTACAATGTATATAACAGTCCGAATAGCATTGAATCTCCATGTTTTATGATAGATTACCAGGTGAAACAACAATATTTTTTAGTATAGAAGGGCAAGTCTCTTTAATAGAGTTTTTAATAATTGATAAAATGAACATCGAAAATCAATTAATCTTAGGCTGATGTTGTTTAGAAACAAATTCTACTAGTGATGTGTCATGGTATAATGGACATATGCAGGGCTCTTTTTCATTTTTGAATTCAAATCATTTTGCATGTGCACCTGAATGTTGGAGAACCTTGCAAGACTTGCATTCTTCTAAGCTCCTTCGAGCAAAGATGTTGGGTGATATTTTCATTAATAGTGAGTGTGAGGCAAAATATAAGTCACCCAAAGAGTGGAATTCAATCAAAATGCAGCAACCTTTAGAAGACATGTTAGATCTCTGGATCGAGGAAAAGCAAGATAAGGTGATAACCACTTTTGAACCACGAAAATGAAAGTTCAACCATTCTCTTCACTAGCTCACAAGATTTGGCAAATGTCGTTCCCTACAACTCAAATGAAAGCTGAACAAGGGAAGTCAAAAATATGGGTTCTTAAATGAGGCTCATGTAAAAATTTTGATTTGATTTTACCTCATAAACACAACTCATAGATACACCTAGTAAATAGTTTATGCCAAAACAAAAATCTCAATCTAAACCACATAAGAAGGAAAGATAACATGTGAGCCACCATATTGGCGATCTATTTTGAATGAATGAGTACCTAAGATTATTTGAAAATATATTCGTACCATTCAAAGGAACTCAAAAAAGTAATATTCAAAGGAACTCAAACAAATAATACTGAAAATATGTTCGTACCATTCAAAAGAACTGAGATTCTCAGATTTTTCAACTAATCCATGTAGACCACTAATTAATGAGAACCTCCACCAACCTAAAGGCTTAAGAGCATTTAAATCTTCCTTCAATTCATGTAAATAGGGAGAGATGGTTAGATCTCATAACATTTGAGACTCAATGAGGGAAGAGAGCTAAAAGGAAGCACAACATCTACAAAGTTGGCAAGAAAAAACGTTTAAGTGGAACTGAACAAAAAAATTGAACCTTCCAAAACCTCAAAAGCCAAAACAAGTGAAGAATGAAAGCATAGATTTCACAACATTCAAAGAGCTTGAGTGCACATATTTAGAGTTACCGTTTCAGGTATTCTATGGGCATTTCAGTATGAAGTAAGTTACTAGATACAAAAGGCTAGCAAATACTCTCTTGTATTCTTTCATTCATGGATCTAGAAAGCCAAGAGATTCTTTAGATACAACCCCAATTATTTGAAAACATTGGAAAAAACAAGCGCAATATTCACATGTAAAGAACAAGTTTAGATGGATTGTGGCCATTACTAGGATCATATGCCAAAGTCTATGTCATGGTAATGTAGTATAACAACTCTACCAAGAAGGATGGTAGCATAGAGCTTTGCTTTGTGGCAATAAAAATAAGAGAAGACAGAAAATTGAAAGAAGTAAGAATAAAATAAGAAACAAAAGAGAAAATGCAAAAAAATTAAAGCTAGAAATTGCAAAAATCGAAAGAAAAAGAAAATGAAAACACATGCCGTTTTTTAATTCATCATGGTATCATCGTAGTAGCAGAATGCACATGAAAAGGAGAATGAATCCAAACCCATGCGCTTTCAACATGCAAACAACAACCACTATAGACTACCGACTTCATTTCAAGTATATTACTCTTTACCCTATCTACTATCTTAGAATTTTGTCAACATCATATCCGTGGGACTCTTGGTCAAGATCCATTCCTTGCATCATATAGTTTTGTTTTTATATGAGCGCAATCATTCATAGGGAAGCATTCCCATACACTCTATTATTGCATAAAAACATTGATGAAGTAATGAAGTCATCAACAGGAACTAGAAAAGGTGGCCAACAATAGTCAACATTTGCCAAAAAAAAAAACAAAACATGTCTCATCAACTTCATACCTCATCAGAGCATGACAAATTCTTGGAAGATATGATTATTCAACACCACCCACAAAAAAAATGCAGTAGACTTATTGAAGATTACAAGATCTAGGAGTGAGGAGTGTTACACAATGTAGTGTACCAGGCCCCATAAAAAAATCAAGTTGTATATTTTCCAGAAGATTAGATTTTTTTTCCATAGACCTTGTATAATGAATAGTTGTATTAGAAGTGGCCTTTGTATTTGGTATACCTTGTATTAAAGGTAAGACCCTTTCCTTAAATATCTTGAAAAGAAGAGCCATTTTTAGAAGGTTCTTTATCATAAGGTAAGAAGAATCCAAAACAATCTTTTTTGTATTTTTGCTAGTGTGACTAAGATCTCTTCTTCTTGAAAAATTCATGCACCAAGCCCTCATAGCTTCTTGATTTGTAATGTATGAAACATGATACTTGCTTCCATTTATGTCCATTATCATTGCTTCCATTTATGTCCATTATTGTTAAGTTACATGAACAATTGATGGAAGTTTTTCTTAGATTCTTATTGATTATCATTCATATACATGAAATTTTTGTTCAATACGAAGTAGTCACGGGCCTTTAGAGGTGTTCAATAAATAAAGAAGGCAACATGAAAAGAAACTTTTGACATAAAGAAGGAATTACCAAATTCACAAAAAAGGATTCTAGAAACACTTATAGGAAGCTCAATAAAAAAAGCAAGTAAAATATTGACCAAAGGTAGTGACCTTATCCAGAACCAAGAAGACTAGAAAAAATGATCTGTCAATTAGATGCACAAAGATTAGATCAAGATACTACAATGAAATATTTATATCCTACCAAGGAATGAGCAGATCGATTAATAGCATGGGAGCACAGGTACTGTGTTAAAATGGAATCTCTAACATCATTTCCTCGATTGAGGGATCATTAAGAAGCCACCTAATAAGTAGAAGTGCACAAAGAGGAAGACAATATACCACTTTTTATTTTTAGAAACAGGAAGTATGAATTAAAGATGAAACATATGGATGTACAAAGGGAAGGGCCCCCATCATTAGCACTTCATGGTTGCTAATGTCCTTGAGCTTGGGAATGTTGATATGTCCAAACCTTTTGTGCCACAAATCGATTTCAGCGATCCTCTTGTTTCCAAACTGAATATACATCACCTTCCCATGTGGTTGTTGAATCTCCAAAGTGAACATGCTACCTTCTTTCCTTCCTTGAGCAATGACCTTGAATCCTTTTTTTGGATTCTTTATAAAGCAACCTTTTTCATTGAAGATAACATGATATCCTTTCTCTACCATTTGTCCTACTCAAATATAATTCTTTGCAATAGTAGGAACATGAAGAACATCAGCCAATACCTTCTTGTCTACAAGCTTGATATCTCCAACATGCTCAATTGCGTGTTGAGTTTCATCACCAGTCTCCACACATCCTTTTCTACTTGGAGCTTGTAGCTTTGTGAATATATCTGCTTGGTATGTGATATGGTTGCTGCAACCTGAATCTATAAAGCATTTTTTATCATCACTTCTCATGTTGTACTCATGCTTCATGGAAAGCATGGTTTGCTTGTCTCCTTCACTTGATGTACACGCATAGTTATTTCACATCTAACTTGACAAGGACTCGAGGGTCCCACTTCGGATTTATATTACCCCTTGATTTCTTCCCTAAAACCTTACCAAGCAAGTTACAAAGATTATCCACCCAAGCGTAAAACTTCACTAGGAGATCAAGGAGCTCTACCCAAACGAAGACCCTTGAGGGTTTGGGTCCCCTAGGGTTGAGCCCCAAAAACCATCTAAAAAAGGAAATTGGCATAGCTTTAATTATCCATTGGCCTTCGGTTATTCTCTGAAGCGCATCATTAGCATCATCAAAGTAGAAAAGGTAATAGCCATTCAGTAAGTACTGTAATTGTTTGTCGAAAAGACCTCCACACACTGAGTTCTTATGAATTCAATGTCTAATCACATCTTGAGGTGGCCTCGGACCATGGCACAAAGCTATGATAACACGGTTCAATAATTTTTTTTTGCCATTGAGTTAACAACACTTTATTTATGATTAGCCTCGCATCATCTCTAACAGTCGTATCACCTTTGATGAAGCATTCAAACATGTAAAACAGGGAAGATTTACCTTTACAATCCTGATTATTGATAGGAGAGTCCCCAAGGTTACTGAAGCGTATTCGTCGACCATCATTAACAAGGGCATCCACAAACCATTTATGAAGACTAGAAGGGGGGAACGGAGTTACCTTCTCAATCAAGATTTTGCAAGAATCATCAGCCACATTATTCACCTTGTGAGCCAGAACCAGAATAGTTCTGGATTCTCCAATATATCACATTTTCAACTCAAACAAAGTTAAAGAAAAATAAACCATAGTGAACATAAAGTTTTGGAATTGAAAGGTAGTTATTTATGCTATGGATGAAATATATGGTTATTTGGAGTAGTTGTTACCTATAGGCCGTATATGGGAAACCTTGGCTTCCATTAAATAAAAGAATGTGTTATCAATCCACATTTTTATGACCACTTCGTTAGGGTTCCTTCCCATTGTTTTTTTTTTTTGTATGCTTTTCTTGTGATTTCAATTAAGTCACAAGATTCCAAATCAGATCTATTCTATGTGTGGCCTTTCATTGCATTTTCTTATGCACAATTTCGATCTTCATGTTATTTTTATTTGAGCTATTATACACATATTTTTTGTGAAGTAATTAGGAGTAAATAGTAGTTTTAATGATCATGCCACTTATCCCTTTTTTAGTAGTATAGAAGTTTTATGGCCATTATAAATAGGCCAATTTGATACCTAATCATCCATCAACCATTTCCCGTTATCTATCATTAATCATACTTTCTCTATGAGTTCATCACCATTTTTTGAAAGCTCTCTTATGCAGTTAAAGGTTTCAATTGATAGGTTTATAAGTGGAGCTCTCCAAGATTTCTTATACATAAATTCTACTTGTTTTAGCAAGATTCAATTAGTTTGACCTCCCTTCTACATTTAGAATTCTCTTCTCTTATTTGTTTTGTTTTTTTATAAGTCATGATCGCTTTGGTTTCCATAGGTAACATAAGCATGGTATTTCTTTCTGGAATAAAATTTATCATGTATATACCAATCTCCAATTTTCTTTGAAAATATCATGTATAATGATCCCTATACTTGGAAAAATCGTGGCAGGAAAGTATTAATACGGAAGTTAGCATTTGCTTTTGATGTGGTTCTCTTTTATTAGCAGTTTTTTTCAAGTGTACATCCACTATTTTGTTCACATAAGGATCCATTTGAGCATAAATGTCAAATGAATCCATAGATCCTTAATTCGAGTAGTAATCACTCAAAAAATTCATGAATTGATGTATGCATTCTAAGAATCTCTTTGATATTATAATATAATCGAATTTCAAATTTCTATATTTGATCAACTTGTTAATTATGAAATCCATTCGGCGATCCCGAGATCATTCCATTCAATCTTTGAAGTAGGTTCTTAGCTAAACTACTTGATCTTGAGGTGATCAGCTTTTAGACAAACCAAGAGTGCACAATTATTGATCTATCCATGGAATCTACAAGAAAATTTCTTTGCATCTATTATTCCAAACTAACGTTCACGGCATTTTGCTATATGTGAAATTGTCAATAAGGCTTTTCAAAAGCATTCTTTGACAAGAAATTAGCCATGTTATCTCCAATATACAGAGTGCTCACTTCATGCATTATTGCTCACTTCATGCATCATTGCCTGTCAATAATGCTTTGCAATAGCATTCTTTGAGAGGAGATTAGTTATGTTATCTCCAATATAGAGAGTGCTCACTCCATGGAGTCAACCTGGAGAAGCAACAAATCATGTACCACCAAAAAGGTACTTAAACGATTATCTAATCACAAATTCTTAGGGGAGTTTCATTAATAAAGAAATAGAAACCCGCTACCTATTCGACAATCAAAGGAAAATCTAGATCCTAACAAACTTGTGAGATCGGATACCACAACTTGTGGAAAAATCTTCCCCGACATGAAAATAAGGAGCAAAAACATATGAACCAGCCAAGGAGGGGAGTAGATCATTTTATTGCTAAGGATGTGTGAGGATTCTTTAGCTCAAAGGGACTTAAGTGTTTGTAGGAGAAGAATAGAGAGTAAGAAGAGATGCAAATGCATCGGAAGCCTCTAACAGGGAGTCACTATGTCATAAAAAGAGCAAATAAAATCTGATGTTTGAAAACCCTTTATACCAGTATACATATATTTGATAAATCAATTGAAAACATGTGATTTTTGAAAATTTTTGTCATTTTTTAAAATTTAGGAGCTCAAAATGTGCACAAAATTTTGATCTATTTAACATCGACATCTCCAACATCTATATGAAAAATAATAAAAGTGATAAAAAATAATGTATAGAAAATAAAAATTAAAGGTGTGTTCAATCGAGAATCTCGGATATCATTAAAAAATACAATAGAACATGTTTTTATTATGTAAACTGCTTTGGAGCATATGTATAGGCACCAAAAATATCATCGGTTTTTGGATCAACTCCCAATTTTCTTGCTCTATGTCTACATCCCCCTCATTGGATGCATTTGATTCAGTTTGAGACTATTGCAAGCTCTCTTCTTCATTTTCTATATCGACAAGAGTTCTATCCTCATCCAAGTACATAGCAAGTTCTACAGGATCATCCATAAATCATCTTATTTGCCTATGATTATCTATATCACATAGATCTGGAACTTTTGCTTTATCATATTAATGGTCACTTTCCTTACGTTTGCTATTTTTGTTAAGGAAAAATCATAAACAAGAATATGTACATCATCCATTTTAAGAATTGATGTACTCCAAATATTCTTTCTCTATTTTGAGCCTGTTCGTTTGGTATCACATACTACTTGTAAGTTATACTTACCTCTAAGTGCATACCATTTGAGCCTCTTATGTCATCCTTGGGCCTACATAAGTATTCCTTTCAGGTGGATGAATGAAGCTTTGATAATCCTTGTTTGAGGAATAATAGTTGGAAAATGCACCCAAAGTTCATCTCCAAAATATTTGTTTCCCCACATTTTGGTGAAATTTGGTCAAATGCTTGTTTTCTTAATAGAATCCTTCTTTTTTCTATTCATAATCTGAATCATCATGCGGCATTATGTTCCTAGAAAATATTAGTAACTAAAACATTTGAAATGGCATTTCTTTGTAGGACTCGTAATCCTCGTTAGAGACTCAAATATGCTCATATTCTTATATCTTGAAATACAAACATAATTTGTCAAATATGAATATACCATTTGATGTAGAATGCTTCAAAATCCCCACGATTGACTACTCACTTGACTTGGATACTTGTAGTTATAGATATTGAGTGGTCAAAGTCATGGAAAAAAGTCAAACGTTATGCTTGGCATCAACTTTATGCATAACTTTATACTTGTGATCGACTTTATGCATAATGTCGATAGTCTAACGTTTTTTCATAACTTTGACCACTCATATTTATAACTACATGTATCCAAATCAAGCAAGTGAGTAGTCAATCTTGGGGTTTTTAAGCATTTTGCATCAAATGGTATATTCATATTTGGAAAAATATGTTATTATTGAAAGATATAAGAATATGAGTATATTTGAGTCACTAAATGAGGATTTTGACCTCTACAAGGAAATGCCATTGGGAATGTTTTAGTTATTAATCCTTTTTGGGAACATGATGTGCCATGCTTTTTCAGATTAACTACTCACATGCTTGATTTGGATACTTGTGGTTATAGAAATGAGTTATTAGAAACTCCAAGATTGACTACTCACTTTCTTGATTTAGATACTTATACTTAGAGATATGAGTGGTCAAAGTTATGGAAAAAGTCAGACTTTTATACTCGACTTTGTCATTATGCATAAAGTAGATGCCAAGTATGAAGATTGGCTTTCTTCATAACTTTGAGCACTCATATCTACAACTATATGCATCCAAATCAAGAACTTTGTAGTGAAGCACTCATATCTATAGATATTCAAGAACATTGTTTGGACTCGCGGTTTCAAATAGGAAGGTGATTCCCAAGATCTTATGGGAGGGCTCCATAATTATACTCAGAGCCTATAGAATATTACTATATGTACTTTAGGTATTGCATTCTTCCATAGAAGGTATGAATTTCAACACAAAGTCAATTTGAAGCATCAGCTTCTTTTGAAAAAGGCCCTTTTTTTTGAACAATTGGATGCCATAAATCCACTTCTTGGATAGTTTCTTATGTAGTAAAATAGGGGCTCCTTGAGAAGAATTCGATGTCTGGCATCGAGTTCCAGCATAAACTCAATGACTGGCATCGAGCTTCAGCTTAAAATTAATGTCAAAATCATGTTTTTATGAAAAGTATCCTCCATTCATGAGGAACACAATACAAGAATGTATTGCAAATACAAAGGAGCATTATTTGTATTTTTTCTGCTTCATCTTCATAAAAAGGCATTCATTCTTTTTGAAAAGACAAGTCAATGCTTCACATATCATAGCAACAAATCCTAGTAATTTGTTAATGTTCTTGATCCCTCACATGGAGGCTCATATTTCAAAATAATGACCCCTTCATAACTTAAGAGCTCGCTTGGGTTTGAATGGTGGTTGATGAATATATGAGAAATAAAGGCAATTCAATTTATTGAGATGTGAGCTGAACAAATATGAGAAAATCCAAATACGTCGACATAAGATCAAAATGGATTCAAGTATTACTTTAGAACTAAAAATAAATCTAGTTAATACATATAATGAGTTTGTAGGGATACTTCATCAACCATAAACCAAAATTTTTGCAACGTGTTTGTAGGGAGATTTTATTACTAGTTGATTAGACTAGTAATAAAAGTCTTTGCAAGATCCTTGGATTTCAAGTCAAATTGTCTACATCAAATCATCCACAAAGTGATCAAGAAACAAAAAAAGTGAATCAAGTCCTACAACAGTATCTTCGTTAACCATCAACTACCATCAAAGGACTTTTTTGAGTTCTTGACCTTTGCATAGTTTGCTTATAGCAATATTGTTCATACATACATCAAATAGACTCCTTTCTTTGCAAATAACGGATAACACCCAAGGATGGAATACAACTCTCAAACCAGGTCAAGAACCCAGGTAGTAGAGATAAGGTCGAGTACCTCATGGATATCCACAAGAACTCAAGGATGAGATCCATAGAGCTCAAGACCAATATAAGTATTATGCATATCTACATCATGTTCAAAATCAATCCTATCATATTGGGGATAAAGTGTGGCTACTCAGATATAATTTCTAGACTCCAAGGCCTTGTGCAAAGCTATGCCATCAAAGATTTGCTCCATTCACCATCTTGGTAGAGATTAATCTAGTAACCTTCAAGCTCTGGTTACCAAGTACCATGAGAGTACAAATTTTTCATGTATCCATGTTGGAACCATATCAGACTTCACCATTGAGGCGCGAGAGACGTAATCCTTTAGTACCTATCAAGATTGATGATCATGAAGCTACATCTCTTCTCTCTTTTCTTTCCCAATTAGGATTACCCCTTTGAGAATGTGGTGTACCCTTCCTCTTTCAGTTCTTTTGAGTGTCACTCACTTGTGTGTGTATTTGTGTTGCTTTTTCTTAATCATGTCCTATTGAGAGCTCTATGGACATCCCCCATGCCATGGGGGTATGCATATGCCCTATGTGAACGTTGTGCACCAAGAGAGAAACATGGATCACCACTACCTTTATTGTAGGTACACTGTCCATGGTATTATGATGAGAATGCAAATGACGCTTGCCTTAATAGCTTGTGTGTTTGTGTGCACAAATGTATGTGCATTGTCCAAGGAGCTTCGCATCCACTAATCTCATGCTTTTCCCTTTCATCTATGAGTCGAGTAGTGCGGTAGTGTTTAGAGGATCATTCATACAAACACCTCTTAGCATATTGAATCAAATGTGTAAATGAATAAGAACTAAGTTCGTTCTCTTTCAATCTACGAAACCACATCCTATTTTTTGGCCTTCTTTCTATATCTCTTGAATTCTCCCATGATCCAATCCAATGACACTTTCTCTAACCCTTGTTGATACCAATTTTGAAAGCAAATACTAAGATGTTATAACCTCTTTACATGCCTTTTGCTTGCTTTGAGCTAGTATTTTTATCTTGACTAATTTGGATATGTGTTTGTGCACGTATTTTCAATAATTTAAGTCCTTGCAAAGAATTATAATTCCAAAACTCTAGGGTCTATCTAGACCGTTGGACCTCTTTAATCCTTATTTCAAAAACTCAAAATTCCAAAATTCACTCCTACTCTGGGGTTTTATGCTTTAGGAGGTCAATCTTTTATTATCTTATAAGATATTCAAGATCTTGTTTCAATTAGTTTGGTATAAATACCAGAGAGTTTAAATTATAACTACTTGGGAAATCTTTTCCAAGTTTGATCAATTGTCTTTTATTAGATGACAATAATAAGGACTTAATATTTATTGTAAGATCTCCTTCACTATCTTGGCTTACCCTAGGGATTTTTTAAGAGAGACCTTCCACTTAATTCAAGTCTCAGTGTCCACTAGTGGGTTTTAGATTCTAGAGGTAAAAGTTTTTATTAGGTTGATATCTCCTGGAATTATACACATCATAAGACTTGCATGCCACTACCTGTGGTTTGTGGAATACTTGGGAAATACTTGCTATGTAGCTAGCTTGAGGAGTTTTTCTTTCCCATCAACATGGAAAATTCTATTCTTCAAGTACTCACCTCAAGGAAGCAAATGTTAGATGACGCAAGGACTCATCTTTGGACTATTTGCAACTTTTGACTAATATTTGAAAAGAGTTTCGAGATTTTAGACAAGAACCTCAAGCTCCATTGTTTGATCTATGTTCACTTCCATATTGTCAAAGTAAAGGAAAAATATCAACTTAGGATTTGGTTTCCCATACTCTTAGGAAATAAACTTTCATTTAACCTATGTGTGATATTTATTCCTTTGTGTCATCTCCCAAGATTGAAGCAAAGCTTATTATCACTATTCAATCCATATCTTCCTTTTATGTCCTTTAAACATCTTCTTGTATCCAATTCGGATACATCTTTTTAAGTATGTTTAAATTATGAGAGTGATACGTTATCCATGTCATGTTGCTTATGAACCCGGGTAAAATAGTTCTCTATGAACTCAAATCCTTCTTTTTTGTCATTTACGAATCGTTTTGAACATTTAATAAAAATGATAATTTCTTAATACCCTGAAATAATTGAAGGATTAAACTTCAAAAATAGCTTGTTCAAAAGATATCCTTTTCAAAAGTTCTTCCTTGGCTTTGCAAATAAAGGTATGATTCCTAAGTTATCCTTTATGAAACTCAATCTTCTGGAGTGATGATATCTATAAACAGGATTAAGTTTATATTTGATTTTGAACAAATTAAATGAAAGAATTCAGAAGGAAATCTATGTTCATTGACATGGAGAGGAAAGTTAAGAGAAGTATGACAAGTTGCAGGTTTCAAAGAGAGTTGGGATTTTAATGTTGGACTCTTCATTTAGCACTTACCAAGGATATATGTTCCCATATCATTTTCCATCATAAAAGAGGAGTGCAATGCATCAAGATAATGTATATCAAACATTCTTAGATTGAAAGAGTAGTACCATCAATTTTGGCATGTGGGAGTATCCAACTACATTGCTACAAGCACACATGTTTGCATGAGCCAAATTCGGTAGGTTTATTCTTTGCATACACCATGCATGTAACCAAGTGAAAGGAATGAACATGCATGCATGAGAAGATGCACCATATTGAAGTTAGTGCACATAAAATTAAAATTTCAATTAGAAGACAATTTAATTTGGAAAGTAATCACTACAACATATGAGGGGCATACTGACGCTGCATATACCGATGGTCACAGTCGGTGTCGGTATGGGCCTTGGAAAATGTCACTTAAAGATACCGACGGTCAAGTGACCCTCGTATGACCGTTTTAAACGGATTGTCGGTGTGGCCCGCAGCCGCTGGTATGTGCGTCGGTATAAGCATCGGTATAGGCGTTGGTATGGGTGTCGGTATAAGCATCGGTAATTTACTGGGGATTACTAACGCGTATACTGACGCCCATACCAACGCCCATAGCGGTGGCGAGTTTTAAACATACCACGAACCCGAGAGCAAAACTTCACATTTTTGCGCGTGTTTGAGTACCATTGGTCTTCTGTCGAACTTGCGTGCGTGAACGGAATTGCGACCTGCATTGTCTTGTGCACACACACACACAAAGATCTCTCTCTATACACACACACTCTCTCTTGGCTTAGATCTCACATCTTGGTAAGTGCTGCGTGTACTATTAGGATTTGTGTTTCTCTATGCTTTAGGTTTTATAATTTCCCTTTTGTTTGATTTTGCAGAAGTTCTTTGGCATCCATTGTTTGGAATTGGACGCTAGACGACATACATTACGCTTTGACGACAACGATCCAAAAGAGGGGCATACTTGTAAGTGATTGTTTTATTCTCTATTGATAGAGAGCAAAGTATGATTGCTCTTGGAGCTCTCCTTCCTTTCTTTTTTCCTTTTTCCTCACCTTGTTTTTCATCATATTTTCGCTCATTTTTAATATTATGATTTTGAGTATTTTCAATTATAGTTTTCTTCTTTTCTTCTTTAGTTGGGGCATTTTGATTTTCGTGTGATTGAGTATTTTTCTCTATTGGTTTCTTTCCTTCTTTGATTATTCTTCCTTTATCTTTCTGATACCTATCTATAGTATCTTCAAATTGCACTCGTTTTTTGGTATTAGTATTTCTGTTCTCATTTTCTCTAGTTTGCCTTCTTGTCATTCTTTTATCTCCCTCTTCTATATCATCTTGCATGTCATCTTGTCTCCATTTCCCCTAAACATTGGCAATGTGAGAATACACAGAGGCTTAGTCAATACGAGATTGCCATGTAGTTTTGCACTTGATTTTGTCTCTAGCTCTCACGAGTGCCTCGATAAAATAGGGATTTTGCTTATAGTAGAAAGAGTCCTCTCATCTGATGGATCTAATCTAGCAGTTGAGGTACTGGTAGTTGCATTGGAAAATAATTAAGTTTTCATACAAATTTTTCATGCCTCCTTTGCCCCAATTAACTGCTAAAGGAAGTCTTGATCTAAAGTCACATAGTTTTCTATCAATTTCAACTACCAACTGATTATCTTTTGCATTCTTTAACTCATCACAAAGCATATGTCGCATGTTCTTGACTATCACACCAAACATACCTTTTACCGTGAGTACCTCTTTTCTAAATATTTCTCTAAACAGTGGACTCAGTAGGACGAACCAGCAGATAAACTAGTTGAGGGGAAATAAATTGTGGCATAGCAAGCTGTATGGGTGTAGTCATAGTCGCTTGACCCAAGCCACTACCTTGCTCCACGCTCATGCACACTCACGGAATACACTTTCTTGTTTAAATTAGAAACCTTCTTGGAAAGAGATGTCTGCATATTCATTACATTTTCCATTTGTTTACACGAAATATCTAATTGAAATTTGATTGGGGCCTTAGGGGAAATGTAACATTAGCCATAGCTACAGTTGGAGGCATTGTCATATTAGCTTGCCTTGTTGTAGGCAAATCCCTAGGCTGAGTAAGAATTAGGTTTTGCATACAAAACACATTTTCATTGTTTCATTTGAGCTAGAGCTTCAATTTCACGTTTTACTTTTTGCCAATCATCAGTCAAACCATATCTTCTGCTTGGCTCGTCTATTCTTTGCTCTACTTCAGTTCTATCTTCTAGACTCCATCTCAAAAAACTTTCTTGACTTTGTTGACTAAAATCCTCAAGATAACACATTTTATGCAGTCTTTCCTAAAATCCTCCCAAGCTTTGCTAGCATGTACTTTGATGCTTTCAAGTATGGATCAAGTAACTACACAGCCAAAGTACTTTAGTAGTACGTCATCAGGTAATCCTTGGATTTGCACTTCTCGTCAAATGCATCCATGTATTTAGTGATATTCAACCCCATAAATTTACCTTTTTCTCATAGGATTTCTTGTCCAGTCTGTGTCCCTTGTTTTTCTACCATCATATTTTTAAATAGTTCCTCCATATTGCATTCTTGATATCACCTAGAATGGAGTACTAAGTCTCTTATAGTAGGCTCTAATCTCTCTCTAAACTTTCTAGGACTATCACTAGATGATAAAGATAGGAATATTGACTTTACCAAAACCTAGGCTTTTCCACTTATAGTTTCATTTCTCAATATATTTAAAATGTTCAACTTTTTTTCTTTTTTCTCAAGAGTGTAATTACTCTAGTCTAAATTGATATTTTGTTAGGTATTTTTCTTTCTAACCTGTGAGTTTTTAACCCGATGTTTACTTTAATGGAAATTGTATGTTTATAGATTTATATATAAGTTTTATGAATTTGTTTGTGGCATTTTATGCAGTACTAAAAAACAAGAAAATTGGGAAACAACAGTAAATAACTAAATGGAGAAAGTAAATAACTAAATAACTAAACAAAAATCTTTTCATGCAGTAGTAAAGCAAATTCTAATGCAATTTATAAAGCTTTCATGTGTTTTGTAAAAACCCACCTATGATATAACATGTAGCTACTATCATTCTTACTGAATTGCTAAAAAATAATCTGTTTATGTTGTTTTAATAAATTGCAAATGCAAGTGTAATGAAACTTTCCTAATGCAATGTGAGATGAAAACATTCCATTTGCTTATAAGTGCAAGTGATGTATGTAAATGTTTTGTGCAAATAAAAGTGATCCTTAGTAATTGTTACCTTCACGTTTGTTGTAGTAGAAGTTTACTTGTTTAAAATAATGATCTAAATACAAACTTTCCTTCTTGTCGATGGGGGGGAGGGGGGAGAAGTGACAAGGCTCCCCCTTCCCGTGGAGGCATTTAGTTCCCTAGGGAACAACCCTCAACAAATAGGGAAAAGGAATTGTGCTAGAAAAGTCTCCACCTATCATTGGGGCTCCTTTCTCCACTCACCTGCAAACAAGAAAAATATAACGATTAATTTTTTTTATTAATGCTAAAAACACACCTAAGAAGCCTAAGCACACATTGGTGACATTTCACGTCGGGTTCATCAAATTGTCGAGGGGTGTCAATGGAGACCAATGACCATTCAAAACTGAACTTCCTATGATCTCACAATGTTACTACATGTAGGGTGTTTGTAGCGTACTTTAGGAGCTAAGATGTGTTTCAGTCTTGTGGAAAGTGGTTGTCTATGATCCAATGGCCTATTCTAAACTATCACCTTAAGGTTGTACAACTAGAAATCTAGATAATTAATACTGATATGATGGAGTGGTTAAAGATTCACTAGTAATTCAGTCCTTGATAAATTCTTCTCCTTCTAATTCCTCTTCTTCTAACTTTTTATCAAGTACGTTTTGATTAGGTTGAGTCGTAGTGTTAACACGTGGTGGTAATAAAACCTAAAAAATGAAAGATGTAAAAGTTGTATTTTCATTCACAGACAAACTATGCACAGACTCATTCTTAGACTCAATACTCGGAGACTCATTCAAAGGCTTAGTAGACATAAGAAATACAGCATAATGAAAAGTACGAATTGATTAATGAATAATTCTAGACTATTTTATTGATAATGCTAAAGACTTTTTGAGTGTGCGATACATTTTCTCAAAAACATCTTTAGGCTTCATGGATTGCGTGATGAGATTGTTAGTCATTGAGGTCCATAATTCATATCCAAATTTTGGAAAAGTCTTTGCAAGGTCCTTGGAATTCAAGTCAAATTGTGTACATCAAATCATCCACAAGGTGATCAAGAAACAAAAAAAGTGAATCAAGTCGTACAACAGTATCTTCGTTAACCATCAAATACCATCAAAGTGATTTTTTTGAGTTTTTGACCTTTGCACAGTTTGCTTATAGCAATATTGTTCATACATCCATCAAATAGACTCCTTTCTTTGCAAATAACGAATAACACCCAAGGATGGAATACAACTCTCACACCAGGTCAAGACCCAGGTAGTAGAGATAAGGTCGAGTACCTCATGGATATCCACAAGAACTCAAGGATGAGGTCCATAGAGCTCAAGACCAATGTAAGTATTATGCATATCTACATCATGTTCAAAATCAATCCTATCATATTGGGGATAAAGTGTGGCTACTCGGATATAATTTGTAGACTTCAAGGCCTTGTGCAAAGCTATGCCATCAAAGATTTGGTCCATTCACCATCTTGGTAGAGATTAATCTAGTAACCTTCAAGCTCTAGTTACCAAGTACCATGAGAGTACAAATTTTTCATGTATCCATGTTGGAACCATATCAGACTTCACCATTGAGGCGCGAGAGACGTTATCCTTCAGTACCTATCGAGATTGATGATCATGAAGCTACATCTCTTCTCTCTTTTCTTTCGCGATTAGGATTACCCCTTTGAGAATGTGGTGTACCCTTCCCCTTTCCATTCTTTTAAGTGTCACTCATTGTGTGTGTATTTTTGTTGATTCTTCTTAATCATGTTCTATTGAGAGCTCTATAGACATCCCCCATGCCATAGGGGTATGCATATGCCCTATGTGAACTTTGCGCACCAAGAGAGAAACATGGATCACCACTACCTTTATTGTAGGTACATTGTCCATGGTATTATGATGAGAATGCAAATGACCCTTGCCTTAATAGTTTGTGTGTTTGTGTGCACAAATGTATGTGCATTATCCAAGGAGCTTCGCATCCACTAATCTCATGCTTTTCCCTTTCATCTATGAGTCGATTAGTGAGGTAGTGTTTAGAGGATCATTCATTCAAACACCTCTTAGCATATTGACTCAAATGTTTAAATAAATAAGAACTAAGTTCGTTCTCTTTCAATCTACAAAACCATATCCTATTTTTTGTCGTTCTTTCTATGTCTCCTAAATACTCCCATGATCCAATCTAATGACACTTTCTCTAGCCCTTGTTGATACCAATTTTGAAAGCAAATACTAAGATGTTATAACCTCTTTACGTGCCTTTTGGTTGCTTTGAGCTAGTATTTTTATCTTGATCTAATTTGGATATGTTTTTGTGCACGTATCTTCAATAATTTAATTCCTTGCAAAGAATTATAATTCCAAAACTCTAGGGTCTATCTAGACCGTTGGACCTCTTTAATCCTTATCTCAAAAACTCAAAATTCCAAAATTCACTCCTACTCGGGGTTTTATGCTTTAGGAGGTCAATCTTTTCTTATCTTATAAGATATTCAAGATCTTGTTTGAATTACTTTGGTATAAATACTAGAGAGTTTAAATTATAACTACTTGGGAAATCTTTTCCAAGTTCGATCAATTGTCTTTTATTAGATGACAATAATAAGGACTTAATATTTATTGTAAGATCTCCTTCACTATCTTGGCTTACCCTAGGGATTTTTTAAGAGAGACCTTCCACTCAATTCAAGTCTCAGTGTCCACTAGTGGGGTTTAGATTCTAGAGGTAAGATTTTTATTAGGTTGATATCTCCTTGAATTATACACATCATAAGACTTGCATGCCACTACCTGTGGTTTGTGGAATACTTGGGAAATACTTGCTATGTAGCTAGCTTGAGGAATTTTTCTTTCCCATCAACATGGAAAATTCTATTCTTGAAGTACTCACCTCAAGGAAGCAAGTGTTACATAACGCAAGGACTCATCTTTGAACTATTTGCAACTTTTGACTAATAGTTGAAAAGAGTTTCGAGATTTTAGACAAGAACCTCAAGCTCCATTGTTTGATCTATGTTCACTTCCATATTGTCAAAGTAAAGGAAAAATATCAACTTAGGATTTGGTTTCCCATACTATTAGGAAATAAACTTTCATTTAACCTATGTGTGATATCTTAGTGTCATCTCCCAAGATTGAAGCAAAGCTTTTCATCACTACTCAATCCATATCTTCCTTTTATCTCTTTTAAACATCTTCTTGTATCCAATTCGGATACATCTTTTTAAGTATGTTTAAATTATGCAAGTGATACGTTATCCATGTCATGTTTCTTATGAACCCGGGTAAAATAGTCCTCTATGAACACAAATCCTTCTTTTTTATCATTTACGAATCGTTTTGAGCATTTAATAAAAATGATAATTTCTTAATACCCTACAATAATTGAAGCATGAAACTTCAAAAATAGCTTTTTCAAAAGATATCCTTTTCAAAAGTTCTTCCTTGGCTTTGCAAATAAAGGTATGATTTATAAGTTATCCTTTATGAAACTCAATCTTCCGGAGTGATGATATCTATATATTTATAAACGTGACTAAGTTTATATTTGATTTTGAACAAAATAAATGAAAGAATGGAGAGTGATTGAGGGAAGTTAGCCTCCCAAACTCAACTATAAATAGATGGCAACTTTAGTCGTGGTTAGAGAGACCTATGTGAAGACCTCCAAGAGCTGAGCTTTATGCCATATCAAGGTGTGATTACAAGGCACACATATGTATCAGTAAGTCATTGTATTGTACAATCAATATACTTTCATTTTCATGATTATTTGAGTTCATCTTTCCATGTTCTTGTGAAGTGTACTACTCACTGCCATTACTCTCAGTTTTCTCAGTCAGCTTGCAGAGATGTTTTCTCTGAGCTTGGTGCATCATTTTCAGTGATTTAACTTGGTAAAGTTAGCTCTAGAAGTCTACTATATTCTCACAAATTTTCATGTCATTTGGATGTTGCAATCTTCAGTTATGTTAATTTGAAGTCAACAGGGTCTGTTCATCTTCACCTCTCTTTCAGGTACCCGACGTTTTCACTCATCTTGTCAGAGCCATTGCTCAGTGGTTACTTATCCAACTTCAGTGATTTAAAGCTTGTTGGATTCATCTTACTGTCTAGTATACCCATACAAATTTTCATAATCATTGAATTCCTACATTTTGATATATGTGGATTTGTCTGCTCACTGGTCTATTTCTGTAGCAGCCCGTGAAAATCGGGATGATGTCATCACTTGTTAAGACTCATTCTTAGTGTGTGGTTCATTATTTTTGATGAGATTACTCTTGAAAGTTAGCTCTTTAAGTTGCCTAGACTTCCCCAAGAGGAATTGAGCTAATTGCTGCTGTGATCAGAGAATTATGTAAAACACTGGACAGGTGTATGAACCAAGAATAGCAAGTTTTCACCTCTGAGCTAACTCCAACTTATCTGTTTTGATCTATCTTTTTGAGAGTGATCTTCCAAGGTACATAGGGTGTCTAATACATCCATTGGCAAGCTAAAAGGGCCCACCATATACTCCTGGAGTTCATTTGGCTGGTGTAGATCAAGGATTTTGCAACACCTCTTCATCTTCAAACACATACTTATCCATCTCTTCACATATATTTCAAATATAAAGGTAGAAAAGTTAAAAGTTGAGAAAGGACTTATAGAAAGATGTCCATCAAGTATATCAAAAGCAAAAATTTTGGTAAATCTAATTCTAGAACATAAGAAATACTGTTACAAGCAATTGAAATCAAATAAGTGATGACCAAATTTTCATCTATACGTTCACATTCAAGGAATACCTTAGAGATAAATGTTAAAAAGATTTAACATTAAGGTATGCTAAAATCCAAAGTACTGGACCTTCATATCAAATGAAGCTGATCAAACATGATTTGTTTTGAGCCATGTGCAGGTACATAGAATAAAAAGCATGAGTTCTTATAATGCTAAAGGAAGCATCCAATATTTCAAATTATTACTTTGAGTTAAGTTGGTGAGGATTGTTATCCATGAGGAATAAAAAGACCATTATTTGGATGATCAAAGTCAAATATAAGTTCATTCTTCTTGATATTTTTACAAATATTCATAAGTATTCAAGATATAGATGGATCTAAGGTATCATTGAGTTTCATAAAAGATGAAAGTAGAACTCATACCTTTTTTGCATGGCTAAAGAATAATATTTGACAAGTATATCTTTTGGATAAGCTATTTACAAAGTTCAATCCTTGAAATTGTTCCAAGTATGAAAAAATTATCATTTCTCGTAAAAAATCAAGAAGATTCTTAGATGATAAAGATGAAGAATTCGTGTTCTTAAAGAATTGTTATGAATTGTTTCATCAGCAACATGGCTTGTGTGAGGTATGAATCTTGTACTTCAAGCATGCCTCATGAGTGCACGTTTTGAAGGACGAGCTATAAATTAGTAGAGTCACATATGTATTTGTAACCTTCTTTTAGAACCTCCACTAGAGTCCACTAGTTGTAGGTGTACTTGTCACTTTAGTCCAGTTCCACAAAGATCAAGTTAAATCTTGTCAAACTAACTATATGATTTTAGAAGGCTCAACAGATCTTTGGAAAACATTCTCTTCCCATGCTCCCCATGGGGGTTGAAATGAAGCATTCCCCCTTCCCATCCTTGACCCTTAACCACTAAGCTAACTGGATTGATTTCTTTTAGAAAGAGCATTGACCTATGCTGAAGTCTAATCCTAAGAACTTTGGCCCTATAGGAGAATGAACAAATAATATGATATTTCATATTACCTTAAATCAGTAATATGCTCACGTCATAAAGGTACTTTACAAAAGCATTCATGGGGTTTCTAAAGAGCCTTGGTCTTGGTTCCAAGCCTTAAATAGTAATAACTTGGGATTAGTCCTAAATTTTCCACTAAGTTCTTGAGATAATGTTTCACGTTAACAACCTCCAAACGTGAATCCTTTGTACTTGCTCACTAATATCCTAAAGTTGAGAGATCTTCAAAATTAAGTTCATTAGTAGTTATAATTTCTTCAAAGGTTGATGATTAGCCTTTTAGGCATGTTTTCATGGTATAGGAAGCTTTGGTACGAATTTTAGGATAATATTCAATCTCTCACAACATGAAACATGACAATGCCCTCATAGATAATTAGTCGCAAAGTACACATGCTTAATAGAACCTTAATTTCCTTGAAACTATGTAGCATTTAAACTCAAGTATTGAGAATAGCTTAGATAAATAATATCATGCATTCAAGAAATTAATAATTACAAGAAATGGACATTGAATGCAGTGAAAAATGACCTAAACCTAAACCTAGTGCACTACAAAACATACCATGTAGCCTATGAGATATGGCTACTCAAACCTGCATCCAAAGTAGGCAAGGGGCTTGGTTCATACTTTATTCATGAATTCATGAAAACAAAAATATGGGGCACACATAAGATAAAGAGGTTTGAATGTATGTACCAATCCAAAAGATTCCTTGGATGTTACGAATCCCTTTTGCTATTTCTTGTGCTTCAGCAAATGTAAGTGTGATTAGTCCGATTAAATAAGAGAAGGGGGACCTGAGCTTCAATTCAATTTCTTTGGTTGAATTTTCTAACTTCCTCTCAAATTTATTTAGTAGCACATGGCACCAATTGTTGATGAAAAATAGCTTGTAATATTTAAGCTTGACTTTGACAACTCCCATAGTCTAGTAGAATTAATTCAAAGTTCATTGTAGAGCTTAGAACATCTCCCTTATATGTGCAAAGATTGTGAGGTTTAGTCTAAGTAAGGTGAGACAAGTTACGTTTTTGATTCACTATGGTGGCCAAGTGTGAAGTCCTTATGACATTCCACCACAATATATTCTACAATTTGGAGTACACACACACACACACACACACACACACACACACACATATATATATATATATATATATATATATATATATATATATATATATATATATATATATATATATATATATATATATATATATATATATATATATATATATATATATATATAACAATTTGGAGTACACACACACACACACCCACACACACACACACACACACACACATATATATATATATATATATATATATATATATACATACATACATACATACATATATATATATATATATATATATATATATATATATATATATATATATATATATATATATATATATATATATATATATATATATATATATATATATATATGCATGTGTGTACCTAATGTACATATATGTGTAGAAAGGGATGCATGTGTGTATGTATGTATGTAATGTAGTTATTTATGTGATAGTGTGTGCATATATGTATGTATGTATGTATATATGTATGCATGTATGTATGTATGTATGTATGTATGTATGTATGTATGTATGTATGTATGTATGTAGCATGGATTTATATATGTATGTATGTATGTATGTATGTATGTATGTATGTATGTGTGTATTTATGCATGTGTGTTCATAATGTGTGTATGTATATATATGTATGTATGTATGTATATGTGTATTCATGTATGTATGTATGTTTGTATGTTTGTATGTTTGTATGTTTGTATGTATGTATGTATGTATGTATGTAGGTATGTATGCATGCATGTATGTATGTGTGTATGTATGCATGTATGTATGTATGCATGTATATATGTATATATGTATGTTTGTATGTATGTATGCATGCATGCATGCATGCATGTATGTATGTATGTATGTATGTATGTATGTATGTATGTATGTATGTAAGTATGAATGCCACTATCTATGTATGTATGTATATATGTATATATGCATGCATGCATCCATCAGTACCAAGAAATCATGAGCTAATGACATTGACGTGTGGTCCATTTCAAGCTCACCATTGTACATAGTAATATTCCAATACAATGTGTAAGGTACATAGAAGTTCATAAATACATCATTTTATGGCTGAAATTACAAAATCAGGAATTTATTCTATTCTTGTTTGAAAACCAAAGAGAAGAAATTTGAGGTTAGACTCATTCTCACGTTAATTTTATTTAAGTAAACATCATATATGTATCATGTTGAAATGAAAAAAGAGTAATTCTACTCTACTCACATACACACGTCTAACAAGCTATGGAGGAAGGAACAACAAAAATGAAAACATGATAATGAATGAAAAACCAAATGACTTACAAAGAATGCTTTATGAGGGTGGAGACTTCATGGTGAGAGTGGGGGACCTCTCGCCAAGATCTTGTGTCAATGAGCTTGTGAGGAGTAAATTGAGGTCCTTCTTATATGGAGTTTAGGGCAAATCTCTTTGCATGTGGCATAAATGGATTTGCATGTGAATGAAAGGAGACTTAGACACAAGGATGGAGCATGGAAGTCTCAGCTTACCAAGCATTGTTTCTTCTTGAAGATTAAGGATTCTTGAAATTTAGGTTCTTACTTACTATAGTAGCACACATGTTCAATGTAGAAACCTCTTCAGGTGTGTGGTATTTCCATATCACCATCAAGATACTATATAAGTAATCATTGATAAGACTATAAGCTTCTTTCTTGGGTCATCAATGAAACTAAAAAAGTATACATGTTTGCCAAAAGATGGAGTCTTCATCAGACCATATACTTCACTATGAACAAGCTGCAAATGTTTCGATTATGTGAAACAACATCTTTGGAAAAATAAGCACGATGCATTTTTGCAAGTATACAATGTTCATAGGCATGATCTCCAATGGAATCAAGTCTTGGGAAACCAATTATCATTTCCTTTTTCATGAACAAAGAAAACTATTGAGGTTCAAATGACCAAAACAAGCATTCCGTAACTACGTTTTTGCTATAGAGGAAGTATAAGTAAAGAAGGAATTTGAGGAAACTCGATTATATATGTCTAGGTCATACAAACCATTACATAATGTCCCCAACATCAAAATAACATCCCCATATCTCAATTTGGGACCAAGCATTTATTATGAACAAAATGTACATCAAGATCCTCACAAACAATAGTAGGAACTCAAAATCAAGTTTTTCTTGATAACATTGTGGTCAAGATTCAAAGACCAAGCCTACAATATGTTTTTATCCTCTTTTTTTGTTCTTTCCTGAAGATTTCGTTTTTGTTTTGTAAAGGAAATGAGGAGAAAAGTTTTTTTTAGATGTTTCTCTCTTTATCTAGAAGTTGTTACCTAATAGATATATTCGATTAACCTTTCTTCACCAACATATCTCTTTCTCCTATACAATTGAAGGTGAATTCTTTTGTTGTACCAACTAGTTTGAAATCCACAAGCATCATTGGCTCCTCAAAAATTTGCCTTCGTATGTATGGGTTATATGGTATAGTTTTTCGAGACTTATAGATGTCAAAACATTTGGTGGATATTCCCTCCTCTCCCTTCTTCACCTTCCATGGCACTCGTAGGCTTGTAGGAGCCTTTATCCCACATGTGCTAGTTTTTGGCACTCACCTACATAAGATAGGACATTTTTTGTCTAACACACAATTCTCAAGGCAGCTCCCTCATGGAAGATCTCCTATCCCTTGTGCTCAAGCATGAGGAGGATACTATGTATCAAATTCAGTACTCCTTTTCCTCACCACAAGCTTGTGGAAGTCTATCCTTGGTATTGTGTGAGAGAGAGGTTAGGATGTCATTTTACCTCTTACAACCATGCATATGAGATTGAGGTGGATACTTATTGAAACTTATGAGAGAGGAAGGCAAGGTTGCATGAGCCTCTCAATCCCTTTCATATGGAGTTGAAGAAGATCTATGCTCTTAAACTATTATATTCCCCATAAAAGGTATCATAGATATTCATCAGCCACTTGATACTTTTTATAAAGCATATGTTGGGAATTCACGCAAATTCATATACTTATAAGTTAGCTAGGGGCTCTTATTGATTTCCCTGATCATAGTTAGTTCTCATGAAACCTAAGATGTAAGAAAAATTAGAACTAACATCTAGGAAATCTTTTCTATTTTTATATAGGTTTAAAAAACTTCAAATCATGGGTTCTCCATGTTTCTATGTTTCATTAATTCATTAATAGATATCAAAAATCCCCTTTCATATGATGCACCCTTGCTTATTTGGCTTGAGGTTTGTGTAATCATGTGTCCTGGGTTAAAGCATTTGTTTTGTATCATACAAACTCTGATTTGAGAGTAGTGCTTCTCCGACTTGTATCATCCATTTCTTATATTCCTTGTTTTGTAAGAAGCTTAACTAAAGTCATTTCAAGAGTTCAGTTCAAACTTTAGATTCATTTACAAAAAATATGGATTGTACTTGTGAGTGATTTTTCATGTGTGCAGTGTCATGGTTCATGTTTTTAATGGATTGAGACTTATCCCAATAGCCACTAGACTTCCTTAAAAAGATTACATATTCACTGTCCAAAATGGGTATGGCTCTATATAATTGCATTCATTTAGACATACACTAGATATACTAGCGAGAAATTATTCTCTGTACTTGAATATCTAGAATTCTAACACTCTTCAAATGCCAAGTTACCTAGTTTGCATTGATCTCCTTCATGTTAAGCTTTTATTGAAACTTCTTCGACTTACAAAAATCGAAGAACCAGGTCATAATTTTAGTGATCTACTCCTTAGTGCTAATGTACTTGATGTCCACCTCCTCAGCTATGAACTCTCCCCAAAAATCGTAGTGAACCATGATGTGCTAGTTCCTTGCATGAAAAATGGGATTTCATGCAAGTTGGATACTAGGGATATTATCCTCAAATTAAAAGAACTTCTCAAGCTATACACAATTCCTTGATTACCTTATTAAGCCAAAATTTCTCACATATATCAAGGGCATAAGATCTTTATTCAACTAGTAACAATAAAATCTCTTCGTCCTTTAAACAATAAAGAAAGTTTGTTGTAGAAAACAACAAGCTGAAGAAGAAATGGATTCCCCATGAAAGGTCTAAAAATATAATCAATCTTCTTTGATCTTCTCTCTAATTTTCGTGTATCATTGCTTCCTTTTATATTTTAAAGTTTACAAGGTCTAATCTAAAAAGCAATTTAGTTCTTATCCATGTAAGCATTTGAATTAATATGATAGCATGTGTTCTAATGAATGCGCCTCTTAACACTTCCATACTACTCAAATCATGAATAAAAGGGACATATCTTAGATTCATGTACACAAAGCTACTTGCATGATGCACATATATTTGTATACACAAACACAACATCCATAAAGGTAGGGGTCACTTGCATTGCCATATTCATACCATGAACAATATACATACACTTAGGATGGTGTTGATCCATGTTGCACTCTTAATGCACAACATTCACATAGAAAAAATGCATACCTCTAAGCCAAGGCTGATTTCTCTACAGCTATTAGTAGCACGATAAAAAGAAAACAAACACACATACATAGACAAGTGAGTGACACATTCTTGAAGGGGTAATCCTAAATGGAAATTATAGAGAAAATAAATATAGGTTACGCTTCTAAGATAAGAGGACTCGGAGAAGATGGAGTATAGAGAATCGAAGTTTCATAAACGAGGAAATATGGGAGAAAATATACTTAATCACTAATTTGACTTTGCTTCAATCATAAAAAGCTACATGGTGATGTTTCACACAATGTAGTCCCCCATTCACACACTTGAACTTGCTTAAGATCTTTAATTTCAACACTCTTTTCTCAAGGCTAAGTCATCTAGCTCGCATTGATCTCATCATGTTAAGGTTTCCTTCATCTTCTTCAACTTGCTTGAATCCATGATCTTGGACATAATTTGATTGATCTATCCTTAGTGCTGATGTACTTGATCTGCACCTCCTTGGCTGAGTGGTCTTTCATAAAGCGATAGTCAACCTCTATGTGCTTGTTCCTTGCATGAAACATGGTGATACTTGCCAGGTGGATACTAGGAATGTTGACTTGAAATTTAAAGAACTCTTTAACCTACACAAAATTCCCTAAATAGCTTCTTAAGACATATCCTCTTGCATATAGCGAGGGCTTATGCTCTCCACTCAACTAGCAACAATAAAATCTCCCCATGCTTTAACTAACATAGAACTTTTATTGTGGAGAAGAATGAGTTGAAGAAGAAATGGATCTCGCACAAAGGGGATGAAAAGATAGTCACCCTTCTTTGTTCTTCTCTCTAACTTCCTTGTATTACTACTTCTTTCATAATTTAAAGCTCTTTTGGGAGAAAATAAAAAAGCAATATTGAGTGTGAGAATTAAGCAAGAAACCAACTAGTTCTAACGTTAGCTCATACTTTCTTGGTTGTGTAGGAAATAAACAATTTAGGTTGGTATATTGTTAGTGTATTTAAAAGGTTATTGATAGGTTGTGAGTTGAGAAGAAACTTAGTTCTTATTCATGTAAATATTTGAGTCAATATGACAAGAGGTGTTTGAATGAATGATCCTCTCAACACTACCTCACTACTCAACTCATACATGAAAGGGACAATCCTAAGATTCATAGATGTGAAGCTATTAAGGCTAGAAATATAGGTCACCCTTCTTTGATCTTCTCTCTAATTTTCATTTATCATTGCTTCTTTTTATAATTTAAAGCTCAAAAGGTTTGATCTGAAAAGTGAGTTAGTTCTTGTTCATTAAACATTTGAATTAATATGCTAACATGTGTTTTAATGAATGAGCCTCATAACACTTCTTGACTACTAAAATCATAAATGAAAGGGACATATTTTAGATTAGTGGACACGAATGTTGAGATATTAAGCTCAACATGTGATGATCTAGGATGACACATACCAGTTTTTCGTTTCTCTGACATGTATAGTGGTCACGCCGGCATATGTCAGGGATACTTCATTGAGATTTATTAGATTTATCTACCGAGAGTGATGTCACATTTTTTTTCTTGCCAGCTCACTCATTCGCGGACATTAGGTTTTTCCTTATGTACTTATATTTATATATTGCACTTGTTGTATTCTTGTTTTTAGGTCATTATTGTACATTCCTTTATGTAATAGAAGAAGAAGTAGATCATTCTTCCTTGCCTCAATCTGTGTGTGTGCTTTTCCTTGAGAGTGAGAGTGTGTATGTGAGCTCTCTTCCTTATCTCCTTCCTCATGACATGGTATCAGAGCCAGCGTGGTTGTAGAGAGCTCGTGGAGAAGGCGACGGTGAAGAATACGCAGCAAGGTGTGGAGAAAATGTGATTTCACAAACGACCTCCATTTGCTACAAAAATTGGCATAAAGGTAGAAGACCTCAAAATATTTTCGAGATTTAACACTTTAGGGTCACTTGTTTTTGTCAGATCGAAATTTCGGAGCCATTTAGACTTCCATTTCGAGCCCGCAAGGTTGGGCCCACAGAAGAACCTGGTCAGTTTCAGAAACTGTAACTTGCATTGTGTTTGCGATACTCATATATTCCAGATCCAAAATTTCAAGCGATTCCGTGTACTGTTGATACACGAAAACTGTGTGTTTTTTTAGATCGAACTGTCACATCATAGTGCAATAGTGTTCAAGTAGAAGTGTTGCTTGTAGTGTTTTGCAGTGTTGTGAATTGTTGCAGAAATGGCAAACGCAGATGGAATGAGTCAGCTTATGAGCGATAAGCTGGACAAGAACAACTTCCATGCTTGGAGATTCAGAATGAAGCATTTCCTGATGGGAAAAGGCTACTGGAAGTACATCGAAGGAGAGAATGAAAATGCTCCGCAGTTACTAGAAAGGAATCGGACTGCAGAACAGTTAAGAGCATATGAGGAATGGAATCAAGGAGCACGAAAGGTAATGTATTGGCTATCTGTTAGCATACAAGATAGCATGATTGGACACATACAGGATGCCAAGACTCCAAAAGAGGCTTGGAACAGTTTGGTTACTTTGTATGAGACTAATACAAAGGCACGGAAATTGCAACTCAAGAACGAGCTCCATACATTCGAAAAGAAAAGCATGTCGGTAAGTGGCTACACCCTAAAAATCAAAAGCATATGTGAGTCACGTGCATCTATTGGTGTGAATGTAGATGATGATGATAAGGTGGAAGTGTGCCTTCATGGTTTAGGAGCTGCGTATAAGCAGTTCAAAACTTCCATACAGACTAGGGAGAATATTTCAAATTTTGCTGATCTAGTATCTATGCTCATTATTGAAGAAAAGAATCTTGGTGAGGATTCAAACTCCCAAGGAAAGCCCAGTTCTGAGCAGGTATTCTACTTTGGCAGAGAAAGAGGTAGAGGTAGAGGTTTTGGAAGTGGAGAGAAAAGAGTAACCAAGACCAAGGGCAACAACAGAATCATGCAAGAGGAAGAGGACAGTTTCGAGGCAGGGGGAGCCAAAGAGGTCGCAGAAATTTCCAAAGAAATGATTCAAGTAATGGTAGTAAAGGATGTTGGAATTGTGGTAAACCTGGACACATTGAACGTGATTGCAGATTGAAGAATCAAAATAACAGTAGGCAGCAAAACAACTATACATCCATAAGTGCAGATGATTCTGAAAGTTGTTTATGGTTCAACATCACATGATGAATACGATGTCTGCTAGTGTTTCAAAATCGAGTGATAATGTCTAGTATATTGATTCAGGTTCTTCAAATCACATGACCTATCATGTAGAATGGTTTAGTAGTTTGCAGGAAATGCCAGTTCCTGGATATGTTGAAACAGGTGATGATACATCGCATCCTATTGAGCATACAGGAAACATAGCATTGTCTATGGAGGAGGGGAAGGTAAAACGTCTTGCTGATGTGTTGCATGTTCCAAATATAACAAAGAATCTGGTTTTTGTTGGACAAATGGTTGACCAGGGATTACAAGTCAGGTTCTATGAAACATAATATGCATCACTCCTTCTTTTTATGATTTAGAGATCTTTTGTGAGGAAGAAAACGAATATTGAATGCAAGACTTTAGCTCCGTTGGTTGGAAATAGTCACTTTAGGTCGGTACATTGTTAGTGTATTTAAAAGGTTTTAACGTTTGAGTTCAAAAGGAAGTTAGTTCTTATTCATATAAACATTCGAATCAATATGATAGGAGGTGTTTTAATGAATGAGTCTATAAACACTTCCTCACTACTCAACTCATAAATGAAAGGGACACATCTGAGATTAGTGGACACTAAGCTCCTTGAATGATGCACATATGTTCATGCACACAAACACAAAACCTATCAACGAAAGGGTCATTTGCATTGCAGAGAGACGAGATGTAGGTTATGCAATTAAGATATGAGAAGACTTGGGCCAGATCGAGTGTAGAGAATTGAAGGTTTTTAAATAGGAAAAGAGTTGGAGAAAATATACTTAATCACTCAGAACATAGTTCCAAAATATGGATCAGGTGAAATTCACTTGCTGCATGGAGAAAGGTTTATGAGTTGTGTCTCAGAAATCTCGAAGTGTATGTATAGTTTTTTTTTAATATAAAGGAAGTTCGGCAATAGCCTACTCTCCCGGACTTGAATTAAATTAAGAAACAAAGGTACAATAGAAGGGGACTAGTGCCCACGGGACCCCCCAAATCCCACAAAGCAGGGGAAGCTTGAGTGAAGCCTAGGTAGCATTACTTTAATCACCCTCTCATCGCCCTCATGCGGGGCCCACTTGGGTTTGAGCTTGTTGTTGATCAAAAGGAGGACTTGATGGTGCCTGAAGGGGGGGGATTTCTTACTGTTAACAATCCTTTTGCCCAGGAGGAATAGTGATTTCTCGGTCGACCACTCCCTGGGGGGAACGCCGAAGTTGAGAGCACACCTCTCCCGCCAAATCTTCCACAAGACTTCCCCTCTGATGGCGTTCCAGAGAGTCGCAGAGCAGCCGATCGCTTCTCCCAAAAGGACTTGTTTCCAACTAAGCTGTTTTTGAAGTCTGATTTTCATTCCAACCGTCTGCCAGATTTTGTGGGAGTTGGGGCAGGTAAGGAAGATGTGTGGGACGTCTTCGATAGCCCGGTGGCAGCGTTTGCACCAAGGCGGAATCCCACAAAGTTTACTAGCCTTATGGTTGGTCCAAATTCCTCGATGAAGAATTTGCCATAGGAGGACAGACTTCTTAGTCTCTATAAGGGGGTGCCAGATACTCATGAATTTCATGTCCCACCGAAGTCGTGTCCAAGACAGGGACCACTTCTTGTTGAGGCTGATCTGGTGGTCAGCCGTTTCTTTGATGCTCGGGATTTTGAGAAGGCTATTTCCATTGTGCCATTTGAGACCGAGCGAGTTCGGTGTATCGTGTCCCATGAGAAGGCGAGTCTTGTGACGATCCCATGCGAGGCATCGGCTTTGCAAAGTGTTCCATTCTTCGTAGGAGATATTTATGCAAGGGTCAATATCCTCGAAGTTGATCCAGCTGTGGGTGTCATGTTTCCAGAGGTGTTTCCATTTTTTGAATCCTTTGTTCCATAACCTCTTGGCATTTTGGATGTTCAAAGAATGGATCCCAACTAACAGTAATGCGGGCTGATATGTATAAAAGTCAAAGATTCGCTAATCTGCTAGTAGAAATTGTTAGAGAGTGGAGTGAAAAGGATAAGAGTTTTATTTTGACTAATTTTTAGTATTTCAATATTTAAAATCAAGATATAAGCATGAAGTATTGAGATACCCTCGAATAAGTATAATGAGCATGACGTAAAACAAGTAAGATCCAATTGAAGAATGAGCTCAATAACATTTGGACGACCCTCACTAGCAATTCGATAGATCACACTCTCAAAATTAAAGAGCTTAGACATGCCTTGGAAGTGGCAGGCATCCACATCGATGATGATGAACTGGAGGCATATACTCTCAATGGGTTGAGAGAAGATGAGAAGTGGATATCGTTCACGCCTTCTTTATATATTAGGTATGATTTACGTTGCTCAAGAAAATCAAAGCCAATTTTTCCATGTAGGAAAGTCAAGGCAAAGTTATAGAAGAGGAGGACAAGGTAGGGGTATATGTAGATACAGCAACAACCAAGGACAGAAAATCAAAGTCAAGATGAAATGGAGAGCTCATCCAATGTTCAAGGAAGAGAAATGACCTTTCGAAGGCTTGCAGTATTTAACAATCAAAGGGGGAATAAATTTGATGGGTGTAAGACATGTGGAGAGCCCCGTCATTTTTCAACAAAATGTTCTCAAAAGTGAAGCTAAAACCCAAAGATCTGAGGTAAAACTCTCCATATGAGGATCCACATAATTGCGTTTTAACTTCTGCATCAGAGGATACTAATAATTTGTTACTTATAATGCAACACGACTAATTATAAGAAGAGCATGGATTGTACATGCTAAAAATTGTAGTGTGTTTAGTAATGCGATGAGGTTCCACAAAGATTTCTTCTCCAATATGAAGGTTCCGCTCAGGAAAGGGCTTTTGGATACAGGATATGATACTCTTTATCACATCAATCGTATTGGGTTTCTGATGTTATTGGGTAATTATAAAAACAAAATATTTGAACGATTGCCTTCACATAGAAACCATCACCAAACATTGTTTTTTGCGTGGGAAATTTTGGATAGAGGATGTCATGTAACTTAAATGGATGCTTTCTGTTTACCCTAAGGAGGAAAGAAGCTGAAAGCATGAGTAAAGAAGGATGCAAAACTATTTACACTAGAGATAGAGCCTAATCCAAATTATACCATCTACTTTAATATGGTAAAAGGTAGATTGGAGAGATTGATCTATGGCATAACAAGATGGGAATCATTAAGGATATGGAAAAGAATTTCTTTTCTTTTTTGGAAATTCAACTTGAAAAGTCACAAACGGGAGAATTTGTGTCAATTATGATATTGTTTTTGTGTCGAAAATTTTGGATAGAGGATGCCATGTCTAACTTGAATGGATGCGTTGGCGGGAACCCTAAGGAAGGAAAGAAGCTGAAAGCATGAGTAAAGAAGGATGGAAGACTATTTACACTCGAGATAGAGCCTAATCCTAATTATACCATCTATTTTACTATGGTAAAAGGTAGATTGGAGAGATTGATGTATGGCATAACAGGATGGGAGTCATTAGAGATACGGAAAAGAATATTTCGTTTTTTTTTTGGTAATTCAACTTCAAAACTCGAAAATTGAAGAAATTTGTGAACTACGGGAGCTAGAGAAATAAGCAAGATTTCCATTCAAGAAGTACGATTGCATTATCAACTATTCATTGGATGTCTTTCATACAAACATTTGGTGAGCAACAACAATGGCTTCTTTGGGGTGCAAGAGATAGTTTGCCATATTTATTGATAATCTCCTTGAGATGGTTCGTTTCTATTGCATGAAGCATGCTTTGTAACACTCCTTCTTTCTATAGTTTAAAGCTCTTTGGTGAGAAATAAAGATACAATATTGAGTGTGAGAATTAAGCAACAAAGCAACTAGTTTTAAGGTGACCCCATACTTTCTTGGTTGTGTAGGAAAGAATCAATTTAGGTCGGTATGTTTTTAGGTTTGAGTGGAGAAGGAAGTTAGTTCTTTTTCATGTAAACATTTGAATAAATATCATAGGAGGTGTTTTAATCAATGAGCCTCTAAGCACTTCCTCACTAGTCAACTCATAAATCAAAGGGAGAAATCTGAGATCGATTATAGAGAATAGAAGGTTAATAAATAGGGAAAGAGTTGGAGAAAATATAGTTAATCAAGAAGAGAATAGCTCCAAAATATGGTTAAGCATACAAGTGGGGAGCTTGCACAACTTTCATGTGAACTTCATTTGCTCTGCAGACAAAGGTTTATGACTTCTGTCTCACAAACCTAATAGAGGTTTATGAGTTCTATCTTAGAAACCTAATAGTGAATATAAAGTCCAAAGAAGGGAACCCATGCATTTTCAATCATGTATATGGCCTAAGTTCTAACCCACCCAAGTTGGGACTTACGTTCTTGAGTTTGTATATGGCAATCGTGTATATTCCCTAATGGGCCCAACACGAAAAACTTTAGAGACGCTGTTGGATGAACCTTTGGTTTTATTGGTAAAATTCCTTAATGCCTTTATACAAAAATCTCGACCAACAGGAAGGATTGGTAAAATTCATTAATTCCTTTATACAAAATCTCGACCAACAGGAAGGATTGGTAAAATTCCTTAATGCCTTTATACAGCACTCTCGTTGTAGTTCTGGGAAACTACTTAACATCTCTACCTAAACAGACTGCATCCAAATTTTTTGTTGCTATCAAAAAAGAGAAACTCAATATTATTTTCAAGTACACTTGAGTTATAAGCTAATCTTAATTATACCATCTATTTTAGTACGGTAAAACGTAGATTTGAGAGATTGATCTATGGCATAGTAGGATGGGAATCATTAAAGATATGGAAACAAAAATTTTCTTTTTCTAGTAATTCAACTTCAAAACTCAAACATTAAAGAAATTGTTTGAACTATGCGTGCTAGAGAAATAAGCAAGATTTCCATTCAAGAAGTACGATTGCATTATCAACTACTCATTGGATGTCTTTCATAGAAATATTTAGTGACCAACAAAGGTGTATTCTTTGGGTGGAAAGAGATAATTAGTCATATTTATTAATAATCTCCTAGGGATGGTTTGTTTCTATTGTATAAAACATAATTTGCATCAATCCTTCTTTTTATGATTTAGAGATCTTTTGTGAGGAAAAAGAAATATTGAGTGTTAGACATTTGGCAAGAAACCAACTAGTTTCAATGTCACCTCATGCTTTCTTGGTTGTGTGGGAGATACTCTGTTTAGGTCGGTACATTGTTAGTGGATTTAAAGGGTTATTAGGTTTGAGTTGATAAGGAAGTGAGTTCTTATTCATGTAAACATTTGTATCAATATCATAGGAGGTGTTTTAATGAATGTTCCTCTAAAGACTTCCTCACTAACCAACTCATAAATGAAAAGGATAAATATGAGATAAGTGGACACAAAGATCCTTGGATGATGCACATATGTTCATGCACACAAACACAAAAGCTATTAAGGAAAATTTCATTTGTATTGCACGGAGAAGAGAGGTAGGTTATGCAATTAAGATATGAGAAGACTTGGACCAGATCCACTATCGAGAATAGAGGGTTAATAAATCGGGGAAGAGTTGGAGAAAATATGGTTCATCACTCAAAAGTCACAAGTTGAAGAATTTATGTGAACTATCTTATTGTTTTTGTGGAAATTCTTGGATATAGGATGCCATGTCTAACTTGAATATTTTTAGGGGAACCCTAAGGAGGATACAACTGAAAGCATGAGTAAAGAAGGATGGAAGACTATTTACACTTTAGATAGAGCCTAATCCTAATTATACCATGTGTTTTACTATGTTAAAAGGTAGATTGGAGAGATTGATCTATGGCATAAGAGGATGGGAATCATTAAGGATATGGAAAAGAGTATTTACTTTTTTTGGGTAATTCAACTTCAAAACTCACAAACTAAAGAAATTGTTTGAACTATGAGAGCCTAGAGAATTAAGCAAGATTTCCATTCAAGAAGTATGATTGCATTATCAAATACTCATTGGATGTCTTTCATACAAGTATTTTGTGACCAACAAAGGTGTATTCTTTGGGTGGCAAGAGATAATTTGTCATATTTATTGATAATCTCTTAGGGATGGATTGTTTCTATTGTATGAGACATAACTTGCATCACTCCTCCTTTTGATGATTTAGTGATCTTTTATGAGGAATAAAAAAACGAATATTGAGTGTGAGACTTTAGGAAGAAACCAACTAGTTTTAAGGTCACTGCATACTTTCTTGGTTGTGTGGGAAATACTGAGTTTAGCTCGGTACATTGTTAGCGTATTTAAAAGGTTATTAGGTTTGAGATGAGAAGGAAGTTAGTTCTTGTTCATGTATACATATGAATCAATAATATAGGAGGTTTTTTTAATGAAGGAGCCTCTAAACACATCCTCACAACTCAAAACATAAATGAAATGGACAAATCTAAGATTAGTGCACATGAAGCTCCATAGATGATGCAGATATGTTCATGCACACAAACACAAGAGCTATTAAGGACTGTATCATTTGCATTGCAGAGAGAAGAGAAGTAGGTTATGTGATTAGGATATGAGAAGACTTGGGGCAGATCGAGTATAGAGAATAGAAGGTTAATAAATAGAGAAAGGGTTGAAGAAAAAATGCCTAATCACTAAGAAAATAGTTCCAAAATATGCATAAGCTTATAAATGGGGAGCTTGCATGGCTTTCATGTGAAATTCACTTGCTGCATGTAGAAAGGTTTATGAACTCTATCTTAGAAATCGCGTAGTGCATGTAGAGTTCAAAGAATTGATCGCAAGTACCAGGAATGCGGGCTGATATGGATAAAACTTAAAGATTGTCTAATCTGCTAGTAGAAGCTATTAGAGAGTGGAGTGAAAAGGATAAGAGCTCCATTTTTAGAATTTTATAGTATTTGAATATTTAAAATTAAGATATAAGCATGAAGTATTGAGATACCTTTAAATAAGTATAATGAGCATGAAGTAAAACAAGTAAGATCCAATTGAAGAATGAGCTGAATGACATTTCGAAAACCCTCAATACCAATTTCATAGATTACACTCTCAAAATGGAAGAGCTTAGTCATGCCTTGGTACTGTTAGGCAACCACATCAATGATGATGACTTAGCGGCATATACTCTCACTAGGTTGAGAAAAGATGAGAAGTGGATACCCTTCACCTTTTTGTATAATTTTAGGTACAATCTCCGTGAATCTAAGAGTTTGGTGGTCCTTATTATCAATAAGGAAATGAATATAAGTGAAGGATGCAAAAAGGGAAGTCAATGCCAATCTTTCCATGTAGGAAAGTCAAGGCAAAGTTATAGAAGAGGAGCACAAGGCAAGGGTATATGTAGATACAACAACAACCAAGGAAAGAAAACCAAAGTCAAGATGAAATGCGGACCTCATCCAATGGTCAAGCAAGAGGAATGACCTATAGAAGGCTTGCGGTATTTAACAATCAAAGGGGGAATAAATTTGATGGGTGTGAGACATGTGGAGAGCTCCGTTATTTTTCAATGAAATGTTCTCAAAAGGGAAGATAAAAACCAAAAATCTGAGGTAAAACTCTCCATATGAGGATCAAGATAATGGTGTTTTAACTTCCTCATCAAATTATAGTAATATTTTCTTACTTATAACGCAATAGGGTTCATTATAAGAAGAGCATGCATTGTACATGGTAAAAATTGTAGTGTGTTTAGCAATGAGATGAGGTTCCACAAATATTTCTTCTCCCATATGAAGGTTCCACTCATCAAAGGGCTTTTGGATACAGAATATGATACTACTTATCACATCAATCTCATTGGGTTTGTGATGTTATTGGGCAATTATAAAAACAAAATATTTGAAGGATCTCCTTCACATACCCACCATCACCAAACGTTGTTTTTGCGACGAAAATTTTGGATAGAGGATTTCATGTCTAACTTAACTGGATCCTTTTTAGGGACCTTTATGGAGGGAAACAAGCTCAAAGCATGAATAAAGAAGGATAAAAGACTATCTACACTTGAGATAGAGCCTAATCCTAATTATACCATGTATTCGACTATGGTAAGCGGTTGATTGGAGAGATTGATCTATGGCATAATAAGATGGGAATCATTAAGGATATGGAAAAGCATTCTTCACAAATTGCAGAATTTGTGTGAACTATGACCTTGTTTTTGTGTTGAAAAGTTTGGCTAGAGCATGCCATGTCTAACTTGAATGGATGTTTTTGGGGGAACTCTAAGGAGGGAGAGAAGCTAAAAGCATGAGTAAAGAAGGATAGAAGACAATTTAGACTTGAGATAGAGCCTAATCCTAATTATACCATCTATCTTACTATGGTAAAAGGTAGATTGGAGAGACTGATCTAGGGCATAACAGGATGGGAATCATTAGAGATGTGGAAAAGAATAGTTTTTTATTTGGTAATTCAACTTGAAAACTAGAAAATTGAAGAAATTATGTGGCCTATGAGAGCTAAAGAAATAAACAGGATTTTCATTCAAGAAGTACGATTGCAAGAAATTGACTAGTGTTAAGGCCACCTCATACTTTCTTGGTTGTGTGGGAAATAGTCACTTTAGCTCGGTACATTGTTAGCATATTTAAAAGGTTATCAGGTTTGGGTTGAGAAGGAAGTTGGTTCTTATTCATATAAACATTCCAATCAATATGAAAGGAGGTGCCTTAATGAATGAGCCTCTAAACACTTCCTCACTATTCAAATCATAAATGAAAGTGAAAAATCTGAGATTAGTGGACACAAAGCTCCTTGGATGATCCACATATGTTCATGTACACAAACACAAAACCTATTAACGAAAGGGTCATTTGCATTGCATAAGGAAGAGATGTAGGTTATGCGATTAAGATATGAGAAGACTTGGGCTAGATCGAGTATAGAGAATTGAAGGTTAATAAATAGGGAAAGAGTTGGAGAGAATATCTTTAATCTCTGAGAACATAGTTCCAAAATATGGATAAGCTTATAAATGGGCAGCTTGCATGGCCTTCATGTGAAATTCACTTGCTGCATGGAGAAAGGGTTATGAGTTAGGTCTCAAAAATCTCGAAGTGCATGCAGAGGTCAAAGAATGGATCCCAACTAATAGGAATGTGGGCTGATATCGATAAAACTTAAAGATTGGCTAATTTGCTAGTAGAAATTGTTAGAGAGTGGATCGAAAAGGATAAGTGTTTCATTTTGATTATTTTTTCAGTATTTCAATATTTAAAATCAAGATATAAGCATGAAGTATTGAGATACCCTGGAATAATTATAATGAGCATGAAGTAAAGCAAGGAAGATCCAATTGAAGAATGAGCTCAATAACATTTGGAAGACCCTCAATAGCAATTTCATAGATCACACTCTCAAAAATCAAAGAGCTTAGTCATGCTTTGGAAGTGGTAGGCATCCACATCGATGATGATGAGCTAGAGGCATATACTCTCAATGTGTTGAGAGAAGATGAGAAGTGGATATCGTTCACCTCTTCTTTATATGTTAGGTATGATTTACGTTGCTCAAGGAATTTTCTGACCTCATTATCAATAAGGAAACGAATATCAGTGAAGGATGCTGAAACGAAAATCAATGTCAGTTTTTCCATGTAGGAAATTCAAGGCAAAGTTATAGAAGAGGAGCGCAAGGTAGGGGTATATGTAGATACAACAACAACCAAGGACAAAAGATCAAAGTCAAGATGAAATGGAGAGCTCATCCAATGTTCAAGGAAGAGGAATGAACTATCGGAGGCTTGCAATATTTAACAATCAAAGGGGGAATAAATTTGATGGGTGTGAGACACATGGAGAGCCCCGCCATTTTTCAACGACATGTTCTAAAAAGTTTTAAAACCCAAAAATCTCAGGTAAAACTCTCCAGATGAGGATACACATAAGAGCGTTTTAACTTTTGCATTAGAGGATACTAATAGTTTCTTACTTATAATGCAAAAGGGATAATTATATGAAGAGCATGGATTGTACATGGTAAAAATTGTAGTGTGTTTAGCAATGAGATGAGGTTCCACAAAGATTTCTTCTCCAATATGAGGTTCCACTTAACAAATGGCTTCTTGATATAGGATATGATACTCTTTATCACATCAATCATATTGGGTTTCTGATGTTATTGGGTAATTATAAAAACAAAATATTTGAGCGATTGCCTTCACAAACCTACCATAACAAAACATTTTTTTTGCGTGGAAAAGTTTGGATAGAGGATGTCATGTCTAACTTAAATGGATCCTTTCTCTGGAACCCTAAGGAGGGAAACAACCTGAAAGCATGAGTAAAGAATGATGGAAAACTATTTACACTGGAGATAGAACTTAATCCTAATTATACCATCTACTTTAATATGGTGAAAAGGTAGATTGGAGAGATTGATCTATGGCATAACAAGATGGGAATCATTAAGGATATGGAAAGTAATTCCATCATTTTTGGAGATTCAACTTGAAAAGTCACAAACGGGAGAATGTGTGCGAACTATGACATTGTTTTTGCGCCGAAAATTGTGGATAGAGGATGCCATGTCTAACTTGAATGGATGCGTTTGCGGGAACCCTAAGGAAGGAAAGAAGCTGAAAGCATGAGTAAAGAAGGATGGAATACTATTTACAATTGAGATAGAGCCTAATCCTAATCATACCATCTATTTTACTACGGTAAAAAGGTAGATTGTCGAGATTCATCTATGGCATAACACGATGGGAATCATTAGAGATATGGAAAAGTATATATATATATATATATATATATATATATATATATATATATATATATATATATATATATATATATATATATATATATATATATATATATATATATATATTGGTAATTCAACTTCAAAACTCGAAAATTGAAGAAATTGTGTGAACTACGAGAGCAAGAGAAATAAGCAAGATTTCCAATCAAGACGTACGATTGCATAATCAACTACTCATTGGATGTCTTTCATACAAACATTTGGTGAGCAACAATGGTGGATTCTTTGGGTGGCAAGAGATAGTTTGCCATATTTATTGATAATCTCCTTGAGATGTTTCGTTTCTATTGCATGAAGCATGCTTTGTAACACTCGTTCTTTAAGCCCTTTTGTGAGAAAGAAAGATACAATATTGAGTGTGAGAGCTAAGCAACAAAGCAAGTAGTTTTAAGGTGACCCCATACTTTCTTGGTTGTGTAGGAAAGAATTATGTTGTTAGGTTTGAGTGGAGAAGGAAGTTAGTTCTTATTCATGTAAACATTTGAATCAACATGATAGGAGGTGTTTTAATGAATGATCCTCTAAGCACTTCCTCACTACTCAACTCATAAATCAAAGGGAAAAATCTGAGATCGAGCATAGAGAATAGAAGGTTAATAAATAGGGAAAGAACTGGAGAAAATATAGTTAATCACGAAGAAAATGGCTCCAAAATATGGTTAAGCATAGAAGTGGGGAGCTTGCACGGCTTTCATGTGAACTTCATTTGCCCACATAAGATTAAATCAACATGAACTCAAATATTCTAGGTACAAACAAAAGCTTCCTAACTCCTAAATCATTCTGAAATAGATGAATGTCTCTATGGGAAGAGCAGATGGGGGAAATTACACCTTCCCTATGCAGCTTGTTCTGATGGTAGTCATCTTAACCAGAATGTTAAACGTCTCTTCATAGTTCACTCCATATATCTTGACAAATACTACAACATATGAGAGGCATATCGATGCTATCCATACCGATGATTATGCCTTGGCATCGGTATGAACATTGGAAATGTCTGGAAAGACCATGTAAATCATACGAACGGTCACTTGACTATCGGTATAAGCATTAGAATAATGCTACCAGTATACACATCAAAATATCGAGCCACCGGTATAGGCACCGATATAGCTTACACTACTAGAAATAGGTGGCATAGCGATGCCCCCCCATTGAAAAAAAAAAACGAGCACCGTCGCTTATGCGACGCTAGCGTCGTATAAGCGATGGTGCTGTTTTTGGATTTTTTTTTTACGGGCCTTTGTCGCATAAGCAATGCCTGCATCACTTATGCGACGCTAAATGTGTGCGTCGCAAATAGCATCTCTAACTAGCGATGTTATTTGCGACGTTGGCAAACTGGATAGCGTCACATATGCGACGTCGTGTGTTCCAGAGCGTCGCAAAAGTGACGCTCTGGAATGTTAGAAAAAAATTTCATTTTTTCCCGACACATTTGTGCCGGGATTTGGATGTGAGAGCAAGGGAACGAGAGAGAGAGAGAGAGAGAGAGAGAGAGAGAGAGAGAGAGAGAGAGAGAGAGAGAGAGAGAGAGAGAGAGAGAGAGAGAGAGAGAGAGAGAGAGAGAGAGAGAGAGAGAGAGAGAGAGACAGAGAGCGAGAGAGACAGAGACATGCATCGTTGAAGCCAGGTATGCGCACACACAGACACACTTACACACACATACATATGCATACACACACACATATACACATACACACACATACACACATACACACATACACACACATACATACACACACCCATACACACACACATACACACACACATACACACATACACACACATATATGCATACACGCACAGATAGAGAGACATGCACACACATACACATACATGCATACATATGCATACATACATACATACTTACATGCATACACATGTATGCTTACATAATGCACATGCATACATACACATACATAATGCATATGCATACATAATGCACATTCATACATACACATGCATAATGCATATACACACATGCATACATAATGCATACACACACATACACACACATATGCATACATACATGCATACACATACACACATAGACACATACACACACATATGCATACATAATGCATACACGCACATACACACACATGCATACATACATGCATACAGATACACACATAGACACAAACACACACATAGACACATACACACACATAAACAGATACACACTCATAGACACACACACATACACATAGACGCACACACACATACACACACATATGCACACACGCATACACACATAATGATGCATTCACACACATATACATGCATACACACATACACACACATATACACACACACATACACACATACACACATACACACACATATATGCATACACACACACATAGAGAGACAGACACACACATACACATACATGCATACATATGCATACATAATGCAAATGCATATGCATACATACATACTTACATGCATACATAATGCACATGCATACATAATGCACATGCATACATACACATACATAATGCATACACACACATATCCATACATAATGCATACAAACACATACACACACATATGCATACATACATGCATACACATACACACATACACACATACACACATACACACACATGGACACATACACACACATAAACACATACACACTCATAGACGCATAGCGACACATACACATAGACACACACACATACACACACAGATACACACACACATACACACATAGACACATGCACACATAATGATGCATACATACACATACACATGCATACACATACATATGCATACATATGCATACATTTGCATACATATACAAACATAGACACATAAACACACATAGACACATACACACACATAAACACATACACACGCATAGATACACACACATACACATAGACACACACACACAAACACAAACATATACACACACACATACACACATAGACAAATACACACATAATGATGCATACACACACATACACATGCATCCACACATATAGACACATATACACACACACACATATATGCATACACACACATAGACAAACATACACACACATACACATACATGCATACATATGCATACATAATGCATATGCATATGCATACATACATACTTACATGCATACATAATGCACATGCATACATACACATACATAATGCATACACATGCATATGCATACACATGCATATGCGTACACACACATACACACATATGCATACATACATGCATACACATACACACATAGACACATACACACACATAGACACATACACACACATAGACACATACACACACATAGACACATACACACACATAAACACACACACTCATAGATGCGTAGTGACACATACACATAGACACACACACACATACACACACACATATGCACACACACACACATACACACATAGACACATACACACATAATGATGCATACACACACATATGCATACATACATACACATACACACATACACACACATAGACACATACACACACATAAACACATACACACTCATAGACACACACACATACACATAGACACACACACACATACACACACATATACACACACATATACACACATAGACACATAATGATGCATACACATGCATACACACATACAGACACATATACACACACACATACACACATACACACACATATATGCATACACACACATAGAGAGACATACACACACATACACATACATGCATACATATGCATACATAATGCATATGCATATGCATAGATACATACTAACATGCATACATACACATACATAATGCATACACACAGATATGCATACATAATGCATACATAATGCACACACACATACACACACATACACACACATATGCATACACACATGGATACACATACACACATAGACACATACACACACACATGGATACATACACACACATAAACACATACACACTCATAGACGCACACACATACACATAGACACACACACATACACACACACATATACACACACACATACACACTCACATAGACACATAGACACATAATGATGCATACACACACATACACATGCATACACACATACACACATACATACACGCGCACACATACACACACATACACACATACACACACATGTATGCATACACACAGATAGAGAGACATACACACACATACACATACATACATACATATACATACATAATGCATATGCATATGAATACATACATACTTACATACATACACTCACAGATGCATACATAATGCACATGCATACATACACATACTTAATGCATACACACATGCATACATAATCCATGCATAATGCATACACACACATATGCATACATAATGCACATGCATATGCATACACAAACACACATAGACACAAACACACACATAGACACATACACACACATAAACACATACACACTCATAGACGCACACACATACACGCACATACATATACACACACATACACACATACTTAATGCCTACACACATATGCATACATAATACATACATAATGCATACACAGACATACACACACATATGCATACATAATGCACATGCATATGCATACATACATGCATACACATACACACAGACACATACACACACATAGACACATACACATGCATAAATACATACACACTCATAGACGCACATACATACACATAGACACACACACATACACACACACATATACACACACTCATACACACATAGACACATACACACATAATGATGCATACACACACATACACATGCATACACGCATACACACACACATGCATGCACATACATACACACACACATGCATACATACTCATACTTAATGCATACACACATACATATGTACACATATATATATTGATTTCTAACCCATTTTGTTTTATATGTTAGGTATTATGGATCCTAGTAGAGAGAGAAAGGCAAAACTCACTGTCATAAAAAGTCTTATGAGAGCAAGAGTTCCGTCTAATACTCTAGGGGCCATCATGCGTGATTACTCAGAGATGGGTGACGATGAGCTGGACTATACAATCCAGATGCTTACCCAGCGATCAGAGGAGGGCTCTTCTGCAGCTTCACATGCAGGTAGACAACTATCTGCTCATAGGTATGTTTTTTTTTCATAAACTTTTTTAATGATATTATGATAGGAGATCAGAGTTGCCTATGAGGACATGCATAGGCACCTTAGGACTACAGTGCGATATAGGGCTAGAGGGGAACATTGTGTACATAGGGAGTGGGTTGGAGTTCAAGAGAAGAATGTGGGCATTATGTGACTCTTAGGTGCACCTTGTCCACTTACCGTGGAAGTAAGTACAAATTTTACATATAAATTGAAATAAATATCTTATGTTTTATTTACATTTTATTTTTATTTTTGTAGTGAGCATGATGAGAGGGATAAAAAATACCTACTTAGTTCACTTGAGATAGAGTTTGGGACATGATAGTCGCATAAGTGGTGTCTAAAAGAGATGCGACCACTTATGGCTCATCGTCATGATAATGCATGGTATGCACTGCTTTTATGTATATATATGTGGATATGAGTATGTGTGTTTATGTATGTATGTATGTATATGAGAGAGAGAGAGAGAAAAGAGTGAGACTAGAGGTACAAATACATGCATACACACACATATACATCATACATGCACATTTACACACATATACACATACATGCACATTTATACATACACACACATACATGCACATTTTTACACACACATACACATGCATGCAGTTACACACGTATAATGAATACACATAGACACATACACGTACACATACTCACATACAGCTACACATGCATAATCATATGTACACACACATAGACTCATATAATCATATTTACATGCATATATACATATACACATGCATATATACACACACAACACATGCATATGCACATATAGATACACATACATACACAACACATGCATACACATAAATAAATAAATAAATCCTATTTCAAAAATCCTAAATTGAAAACACTAATTTTGATATTAGGGTTTAAAAACTCCTAATTTAAAAACTCTAATTCAACCTTTTAGCCATATGTTGGAAGTATATGTACACATTGCATCTATTCCTCCAACGTCCTACTAGAGAGATGTCTCTCCTCCCAACCTTATGCCTCTATATATAGCTACTCAAATCAATGAGGATCAGAATATATATATAAAGATATATACACATCATGTAGATACACATACATAAATATAAAATGGAGTAGATTTATTATGCATCACACATACATGCATAGATGCACACATAAATATATATATACATGCATACATATTTACGTGTACACATTTACACATAGAAACATATACATATATACATGTACACATCACATATACATGCCTACATGCACACATAAACATATATATACATGCATACATATTTACACATAGACACATATACATATATACATGTACACAATTATAAACACTTGCATATATTACATGAATACATGAATATTTTACATAAATGCATATGCATATATACACATATGCATACTAACACATGTATACATATATCACACACATGCAAACACATACATATACATGAAATACATATATATGCATACTAACATATGTATACATATAATACACATGAATACACACACATATGCATACATACATGATAAAAATTTGCTCCTCGAAGATAACACTACATATAAAATAATTAGACATACCCCCCAGCTTCATGTTCTAACTTAAAAGAACATTATTTCATCTCTCTAGTAGGATTCATCGTATTCAAGTTACTAAAAAACTCTATTATTTGATATCCATTGAGAAGCTTCAAGTTATTGATCGATAACTCGAGTAGAATTTACTATCTAATCTGCTCATATGTTTTCATCATTGCCATCATTTTGGTAAGACATCGATATAGTTTCATCTTCATTATCCTTATTGATTTCATTTTTTTCTTCTATTGAAATCTTTGTTCTCATGAATCACATCATCTATTGATGGATTAATATCTATTTCTAGTAATTCCTCTTCCTCATCAATAGAATCAGCATGTAGAGAATTATCCTCTTCATCAAAAAGATTAGTATCATTATCACGTATAATGATTCTAATTTCTCTTTCAGGTGTTGATGCATCAGTATCTGATGTTGAATCATCAATAGGACTTTCTTCGATCTCTCTAACAATAAACTGTTCAAACAATGACCTACCTCTAGGTTGCACATGAATGACTTGCCACGAAGGATGAGCATCTAAGTTTTTATAAAAAAATGCTTGTTCAATATGCCTAGGAAGAATATATGGTTCTTTAGTAAATCACATTACCTTGGAAGAATCAATTGCCCAAAACCCAGATAATTCCTTTCTTAATGTGGAATTACTACCTTTATACTCAGCTCGAAACCAATCAACCTTCAAAATGACCTATCAAAATATATAACAACAAAAACCCATTATTAGGTACTTAAAAAAATAACTAACTCTATCATAAAAAATATAAAGTTTTTCTACCTATTTAAATGTACGAAATGAAATTTCGTAGATACCAACAATAGTTCCTACGTAACCAAGTTCGCCATCTATAAGGTTCGTGTCCTTTGAGCTAGCACGTGATAGTTGCTTGAAAGAAGCAACAATACTAGAATCCTCTGTTTTACGTAAAGAATCAATGGCTTTGATTCTAATATGTTATCCAAAAGCCCACATATTAGTGAACATTCGAGCCTGCAAAATAAATTCAATTAGTAAATAGAAACTAATATACATATATGAAAAAAATAAAATATTATTTTAATAAAATTACCTTTCCTTCACAACCTATCATTAACTCTCTTTGCTCATCTGAGATTTCTTCATTATTTGCATTGGCGCATTGCAAATGACTATATACCTAGTCCGTGAAAGAAGATATATCTGTAATCTCGTTATTATCGAGATTATGTCTATATCTTTTGTTTTTTTGCCTTTTACTTCAGAGATTTTGAAGTTCCTCGTACTCGTTAAGGAATGCTTGCATGCATTTGCTATTATATGCTACAAAAGTAGAAACACCATTTTTTTCTTGAAATGTAAATAAATAGAACTCCCCTACCTGATAATACCTCATCTGTTATTGTTGAAGAAGACTCGTTGGTCCATGCACGTGGAGCTTCTTCATGAACTCTTTCAAGGTACTCACTAACGTAATACATGCACCCTTCAAGCATCCAACCCTTGGCCATGGATCCTTCTGGTTTCGCTCTTTGTCGCACATGACCTTTTAATATTCCCATCAATCCCTCAACCCAAAACATCCATTGACTGTTGACAACACCTCCAATCTCTTTTTCATCTACAAGATGGACTAATAAATCAACCTGAATATCAAAAAATGAAGTAGGAAGTTCTTTCTCCATCAAACATAGTAGCTCTTTGCATTCACATTTTTTTTGTGGGATCGAGTTTTTGTCCATCTCTTTGGATGTAATCCACCTATACATATCATAAAAACAATTATAAAGAGGTTATTTAAAAAATAAAAGATATCCAATATTCATATGTATTAAATATAAAACTATCATAATTACCTTATAAGTGATCCAAGATGATAGATCACATCTCGTACTCCTTTCATTGTAGAGCCATCGATAACCAAAGGTAAAATATGTTTCAAAAAGTTATGCTAGTCATGGGTCTTTAACCCAGATAAGCTCTTATCATCCATAGTAAACATGTTTTAAAAAAGATGCTCCATATCCTGTAAGAGTCTTAATCAATTGAAGTCTATTGTTGATAGTCTGTATCTCTTTTGTTGTAAGTACCCAAGGAGCAAGTGCATAAGTCATTTCTTGTCGATGTCTATGAAAAACTGGCCATAACTTTGGTTTGGATTTTTTATCTTTCAAATCATTCCTTGATGCTATGGTATCTTTTACTCCAAGAAGATGCTTCCATAGTGAATAACCAATATTTTTGAATATATGCATAGGATCAAGAAGATGACATACTTTCAACTCTTTCCAATACTCCAAAGAATACCATATTGATATTTTGGGTGTGTGTAGAAGTGCGAGAGAGACACAAGAAGCACACACAAGGAGCACAAACGCAGCAAGACACACGGAGAAGACGATGGCTGGAATAGCTCTCTCTATTGATCGATGAACTGAACTGAAGTAAGAGCTGAATAATATCCCTAAGTACAAAGTACCACCACATATGAGAGTATCAAGTATATGGTAACATGGGGAAAAAACCTCTAGCCAGCACTAGAGTAATAAGTGCCCATGTATAGGGAAAAGGTTCACATCAAAGCTACTCGAGGAACACATAAGTGTAACAAACCCCCCTGGAGTGAATGATGTGAATACATACAGGGAGTGAGAGATCAGCCCCCACAAGGTAACAAGCCTAAAGCTTTGCGAAAAGCTTCAAACTTTTCCTGTGGAAGAGCTTTGGTGAATATGTCTGCCACATTATCTTGTGTAGGCACATATACCAAATCAATATCTCTTGCATGAAGGCGCTCTCTTACATAGTGATAATGCACCTCAATATGTTTGTTCCATGCATGAAACACTAGGTTTCGTGCAATAGCCAAAGCACTCTGACTATCTGTGAGAATATGTGGAGCAGCATCAATCTCCATGCAAAGATCCATCAATAGGCGTCTCAGCCATATACACTCCACTGTAGCTGTGAAAACTGCCCTGTACTTAGCTTCAAAACTCGATGTCTCTAGTGTAGGTTGCTTCTTACTCAACCAAGATATGCATGAGTCTCCAAGGAAAAAGCAATTACCACTAGTGGACATGTGAGTATCATAACAACCAGCCCAATCACTATCTGTAAAAGCATGCAAGCATGGCTGAACATCTCTGCCATAAAAGAGACCTAAGCTCAAAGTGCCTCAAAGATATCTAAACACACGTTTCACTGCTTGCCAATGCTTAGTGCCAAGGCTATGCACGAATCAACTCAACTGGGAAACTGCATACTGTATATCCGGCCTTGTGTTGCATGCATATATAAGACATCCTAGAGCTTGATGATAAAGAGAAGTGTCAAATGCATCACTGGAATCCTCAACTGAGAACTTGAATCCTGTCTCAACTAGTGTAGAAACTCGCTTACAATCCTCAAAGTCAAAACATTGAAGTATTTTTTCAACATACTTTGCTTGATGCATAACATTTCCCCCCTCAACGGATACAAATTGGATGCCAAGATAGTAACTCAAAAGACCAAGATAAATGACATCAAAAGTATGCTGCAAATCAGCCAGAAGAATGTCACGTTTTGCATCACATGATCCAGTTAATAGTATGTCATCGACATAAAGAACAAGCACTATAAAATCAATCCCATTTTTGCGTACATAGAGTGTGCTTTCAATCTGACTACATGTGAAGCCAAGAGCAATCAAGTGCTTATGTATTTTGTCATACCATGCACATGGAGCTTGCTTGAGACCATACAAGGCTTTATGCAAGCGACAAACCATATGATCTTTCCCTTTTAAAGCAAGTCCAAGAGGTTGCTTCACATAAACCTCTTCTTGCAAATCTCCATTCAAGAAGGCTGTTTTTATGTCCAATTGATGCACTTTCCAACCTCGATGGGCAGCCAATGCAACCACGGTACGAATGGTAGTCATGCGTGAAGTAGGTGCAAAAGTTTCCTCATAACCAATGCCATATTGTTGTGCATATCCTTTGGCAACCAATCTAGTTTTGTAGCGATCAATGCTGTCAACCATCCGATTTTCTCTTAATCTTGTAAACCCACTTTGTGCCAATGGCATTCTTTCCTTTTGGCAATTCACATAACTCCCAAGTACCATTCCTATGTATGGAATCCATTTTTGATTGCATAGCACTCATCCATTGTGGATCGTCACATGCATCTTCAAAAGAAAGTGGCTCTTCATTACATGCTATAGCAATAAGAGAATAATCCACAAAATTACTTGATGCATGGTGAGAGCTTGATCTTGTTCTACCAAGTAAAGGTGCACTCAATTTGCTGTCTTGCAAAGTTTGTTTCAACCACTTTGGCATAGACTGTGCACTCTTGATAGACATGCGTTCATTATGTAAAACATCTTCAATATGTACATCATGCACAGGCTGAATTTCATGCTTATTTTCAGCCATATTTGATGCAAATGTTCAGCCATATGTGGCTGGAAATTTCCAACAGTTTTGGCAATTTTTGGCTGAATTTTTTCAGCCATGTTTGGCTGGAAATTTTCTACATTTTCAGCTCTATTTGGCTGGAGTTTTTTAGCCCTTTGAACCTCAGATGGCTGGTCTACATGGCCATAGTCAAGCGCACCATTTTGGAACAAAGGCATGAGTGTATCGAACACATCTTGTGAGATAATTGTTGCCAGTTTTTTGCATTCAAGTAGAGGGAAAACTGAATTTTAAGCAAATACCACATCTTGACTCACAATAATTGTGTTCGTCAATGGATGCTACAACCGATATCCCTTACTTTCAGCACTATAACCAACAAATATACATTTCTTTGCCTTGTCATCAAGTTTGTGACGTTCTTGTGATGGCACAAGAGCATATGCTAAACAACCAAACACACGCATATGACTAACCATAGGCTTATGAACATTCCAAGCCTCATAAGGAGTGATGACTCTCAATGCTTTTTTAGGGCAACGATTCAACACATAATTTGCACACATGACCGCTTCCATCCAAAACTTATCAGGAAAATGCTTTCCTTTAACCATACATCGTGCCATTTCAAGTAGAGTTCTATTTTTACGCTCAGCAACACCATTTTGTTGAGGTGTATATGGCACCGTAAATTGGTGTGAAATACCTCTTTCACGAAGAAAAGCATTAAACTCATGTGACATGTACTCACCACCACAATCCGTGCGTAGAGTCAAAAGCTTTTGTGAAGAAAAATTTTCAGCCATAGCTAAAAATGCTTTGAAGCAAGAAAATACCTCATTCATTGCTTTCATAGGATACACCCATGTATGGCGAGTAGCATCATCAATGAAGGTAACAAAATATACATGCTTCCCAAAAGATGGAGTCTTGACGGGACCATATACATCACTATGAACAAGCAGTAATTTTCTTGTAGTGTGTGTATGACCATCTTTTGGAAAAGAAGCAAGATGCTTTTTTCCAAGAATGCAACCTTCACATGCATGCTTTCCAATGGACTCAAGTGTAGGCAAGCCAATAACCATGTCCTTCTTTTGCAAGTAAAGCAAACTATTGAAGTTTAAGTAACCAAAACGAGCATGCCAAAGCTCCATTTCAGCCATGGAAGAAGTATGAGCAACCAAGGCATTCGAGGAAGCCCTCTTGTATGTATCCATGCGATACAAACCATTACATAATGTATCGGACATCACAATAACATCGCCATTGCCAAAATCATGAACCATACACTTATCATCAACAAAGTGTACATGAAGTCCAGCTTTAGCAATCAACGAAACCGAAATTAAGTTCTTCTTTATACCGGGCACATACAATGCATTTTTCAAGAGAATCACACCTGTATTTGCAATCGTAAACTCAATTTCTCCTACTCCAATGATAGGATAAGAGGCATTGTTTGCAGACACCACATGTGCTCCTTTAGGTGCATCTTTCAAAGAGGCAAAAAAGCTTTTGCATGACGTTATGTGCTTTGAAGCACCACTACCAAAGAACCAATCCGAGTCAGTCTCACTCAGAACCATACATTTAGAATGTAAAGAAGCATCATAATGACATGTAACAACACATGCCCAAAAATCTTGAGCTATGTTAGCTTCATCATTCTTTGCATTTACTGAATTTTCAGCAATAGACATGCCGGATTCCTTCTTCTTTTCATTGCGTTTAGCAAGCTTTCTACACTCATCAATAGTATGACCAGCCTTCCGGCAATATTTGCATCTCTTCTTCTTTTGCAAATCACCATAATTAGAGGAATGAGTGGAAGAGGAAGCTTGAGGCTTTGGTTTTGATGAATCCAAAGCTGAACCATACTTGCTTTTCCCCTTTTGTGAGATAGCAAGTGATTGTGTTCCCTCAATCAAACCACTCCTATTCACTCTAGATTTCTCTTCTTGCAAAAGAAGAGACACAACCTCATCAAATGCATACATATTAGGATTTCCTTTTGCAACCAAACAGAGTGTAGTAGCAAAGCTTTGAAAAGATTCCCGTAAACCTTTCAACAATGTAGAAATGAGTGATGCATCCGGAATGATCTCATCTGCGCACCTGCTGGAAATGTTTCCGAGCTGCTGAAAATTCACAGTTCTATGCACCGAAGTCAATTTGCACTGTTAAAGTGCGCGCGCGCCGCGACGCGAAAAACTGAAACTTGAGAAGGAGCTGAACCTACTCTGATACCACTGTTGGGTGTGTGTAGAAGTGTGAGAGAGACACAAGAAGCACACACAAGGATCAAAAACGGAGCAAGACACACGGAGAAGACGATGGTTGGAATAGCTCTCTCTATTGATCGATGAATAATATGTCTTTGATTGATGACATTAATGACATTAATACCTCTCCATAACTCTTGGAGATCATCAATGAAAGGAGCAAGATATCAATGACATTAATACCTCTCCATAACTCTTGGAGATCATCAATGAAAGGAGCAAGATATATATTCATATCTTTTACTTGTCTTTTGCCTGGGATTAAAAGTGAAAGCATTAAATGTTCCATATATCAATGACATTAATACCTCTCCATAACTCTTGGAGATCATCAATGAAAGGAGCAAGATATATATTCATATCTTTAACTTGTCTTTTGCCTGGGATTAAAAGTGAAAGAATTAAATGTTCCTTTTTAATGCTAAGATATGGTGAAAGATTGTAGTTTATGACTACCACTGGCTATGTTGACCATTTACTGGATTTCATGGAGAATGGATTAACCCCATCTAATTCAACTCCTAAGTTTAGATTCTCTGGATTTTGTGCATATTGAGGCCATGTAGAATCAATATGTTGAAAAGCAACACTATCATGAGGAATTCTGATTATAAGTCAAAAGCTTTGATAAGTCGGGGCTTTGAAACATATGTCTAATCCGTGGAGTCAATGGAAAATGTCTCAATACCTTTTTTGGGATTTTACCTTCTTTGCTCTTATATCGAGGAGATTGAGATTTGGGACATGTCAAAGAGTTTGCATATTCACCTCCATATAAAATACAATCGTTAGGACATGCATGTATACATTCATAATCTATACCAAGATTGTTGATTATCTTCTTCATTTCATCATGTGAGGTAGGAAGAATATTCTGACTTGGTAAAAACTTTTCAGATAATAACCTGTCAATTCATCGAAAAAAGATATATAAAAAAACTAAATAAATAAATATACAAATATATGTATGCATATAATTTTATATATGTGTATGCTTATGTTCATTTTTCAAAATATTTGCAAAAAATTTGAACTTTTTTGGATGGCAGGATACGATTGTTTGTTTTGGAGGATATGAAGTATGTACCTTCGTTGAATGATTTGTTGATTCTATCATATGTTCAGTTTGAAAGTGTGAGAAGCGGGTTTATAATTGCTATTCAAACAATTTGGCACTTTTTATAGGCTATATGATGGTGACCTGAATGAATCGCATGAATAGAGGTTACTCAAGATAGAACAACCTGATTATAATGGACTAATGCCAACAAGATTCCTTGGGTATGCAGTAAACCTCTTGCATGTGAATTATGAGCATCTGAACTTTAGGATACAAAGTGGAAATCATGGTGGCTTGAGAGGATCACTTTTATATAGCTTGTTCAAAGAACTTAAAGTTTATGACACTAGGAGGAATCTTTTAAGAGCGAAAGATGCACTTAAAACTAGAGCAATATCACTGGATGGTGGTGTGGTCCATGCAAAAGGGTGTGAAGATTTTGGGCATTGGTCTTTCTCTTTCCCTGAACTCACTGTTACTATCAGTGTATAGTCTTTCACATACAAATGCTTTCATTTATTTTCTAGTTCGCCAAAAAAGATAATTCTTATATGCATGATCGCTTGTTGAGTATGCTACGGAATAGTTTTCCTTTGTGTACTAAGTCTGGTCAAAGTGCATGTTTATGTTCTCTTCTCTCCCATCTGATGAAGAAACATGATACAATATCTCTACTTGTTGTTGTAAACACTACAACATATCGAGGGAATACCGATGGTCAGTGTACCATCGGGCAGCTGTCGGCGTCGGTATACCCCTTGGACAATTTGGGAAAGCCGCTTTGCCTCGGAAACACAGCGTCGGTATAAGCGTCAGTACTAGCGTCGGTATATGCATCGGTACTTTTCTAGAACTACCCGCGCTTATAGCGATGCTTATACCGATCCTCTCTTTTTAACCGGGCCTAAACCCGAAATTCGTCATTCTAAGCGTTTTGAATCTAGATCTTCTCCTTTCGGGTTTGTGCGCGCCAACAGCAGATCTCTGTTTGTCATCCTCTCTCTCTCTCCCTCTCTCCCTCCCTTCCCTCTCTCTCTCTCCCCCTCTCTCTCTCTCACTCTCTCCCTCCCTCTCTCTCACTATCTCTCTCTCTCTCCCTCTCTCTCTCTCACTCTCTCTCCCTCTCTCTCCCTCTTTCTCTCTCCCTCTGTATCTCTCTCTCTTTAAATAGACCTCTATCTTTATAGATCTAAAGTTTTGGTAAGTAGATCACACATATTGTAGCACTCTTTTTTCTTTTTCTATGTTTTCTCTTTACTAATATCTTCTTTGTTTGCTTTTGCAAGAGATTTTGGGATCAAATCTTTGGAAATTCGACGAAGAAGAACTTCAAGTGGATTTTGACGACGGTGATTCAAACAATTCTCTCTCTCTCTCTCTCTCTCTCTCTCTCTCTTTCCCTCTCCTTCCCTCCCTCTCTCTCTAAGCACACCTTTATTTTTATACATCTGACGCTTTGGTAAGTAGATCGCACATATTGTATCACTCTGTTTTCTTTGTTTATGTTTTTTCTTTTCTAATATCTTCTCTCTTTAGTTTTGCAAGAGATTTTTGAGATCAAATCTTTGGAAATTAAACGAAGGAGAACTTCTAGTCTATTTTGACAACCATGATTCAAAAATTACATCAATGTAAGTAAGACATATATCACCCTTTTATCTTTCCTTATATTTTTGTTTTCTAATATCTTCTCTCTTTATTTTCCTTTTCGAGAGAGAGAGAGGGGGATATGCATATGCATACATGCATGCATATGCATACATGCATGGATGCATATGCATACATGCATGCATGCATATGCATACATGCATGCATGCATGCATATGCATACATGCATGCATGCATGCATGAATGCATATGCATACATACATGCATGCATATACATACATACATGCATGCATATGCATACATGCATGAATGCATATGCATACATACATGCATGCATATGCATGAATACATGCATGCATGCATATGCATACATGAATGCATATGCATGCATGCATGCATGCATGCATGCATATGCATACATACATGCATGCATGCATATGCATACATACATGCATGCATGTATGCATATGCATACATGAAATTTTATATTTTTGTTTTCTAATATCTTTCCTCATTTTTTTGTTCTCTTTCTTTATATTTTTGTTTTCTAATATCTTCTCTCTTTATTTTTGTATGAGAGAGAGAGAGAGATAGAGAGAGAGACAGAGCGATATGCATATGCATACATGCATGCATATGCATACATGCATGCATATGCATACATACTTATGCATATGCATACATACATGCATGCATATGCATACATACATGCATGCATATGCATACATGCTTATGCATATGCATACATACATGCATATGCATACATGCTTAAGCATGTATATGCATATGCTTACATGCATGCATACATACATACATACATACATGCATGCATATGCATACATGCTTAAGCATGCATATGCATATGCTTACATGCATGCATATGCTTACATGCATGCATATGCATACTTGCTTAAGCATGCATATGCATATGCTTACATGCATGCATACATACATGCTTACATGCTTACATACATGCATGCATATGCATACATGCATGCATATGCATACATGCATGCATGCATATGCATACATACATGCATGCATATGCATACATGCTTAAGCATGCATATGCATATGCTTACATGCATGCATACATATATGCTTACATACATGCATGCATATGCCTACATGCATGCATGCATATGCATACATGCATGCATGCATGCATATGCATACATGCATGCATGCATGCATATTGTAAGCCGCCGGATTGGCAATTGTAAAGTCTGACTCTTTTCACATTCCGAACCGAAAGGTCGTTGCATAGATGTTGTAACCTTTCTATAAATCAATGAAAAAAGACGCTTCGGTGACGACCGGAGGAGTCGCCAGACTGTTTGTCTGGTTGATGTAGTCTGTGTAGTTTCCGTGGTGTGTTTGAAAGCTCTGAGTTATTCTGTATCTTTCTATGTTGTTGATTATCTGTACCCATCCGATAAAGATTATGTTATAGTAAGGTTATCTTAAGTTAAGTACTGAATCACGGTGTCGTTAAGTTTATTACTGTGAGTTTGTGTTACGGTCATCTTTGCATTGTGCGTTGGTCACTGAGGAAGTCTTAATCTGTGTATGAATCGACATTCTGTGAGTAGAATCAGACGAAGTTCGAGTTTCCGGTTAGTAAGTTGGACTAGTAAATTTATTGAAGAGACCGTTATGTGAGTGAGTTGATTTGGGAAAATCAAGTATAGGGCCTCTGTTTAACAGATCCCTTCCACTCCCAAGAACCCGAATAGAGATGTTTAAACGCGTCTCTGACGGCAAGACCCGCGTTTAACACTGGCACCGTCTGTGGGAATGTGGCACCAGAGTGATGCAATATAGTTGTGGGAAATTGGCACCAGAGCCTTGTAAACTGATTGTGATAAAGTGGTCATAGATTGTGAATCGACAGTAAGGAAGAGTAGTACGCAAGGTATTGCAAACGTGATATATGCCGGTTACTCGATCCGGTGAGACGTACCCGAAGTATAAGAGAAACCAATAGTCTTGGGTGATACCTAATTTGCTAAGGACGCCCCCAGGATCTAGAAGCTCAGACAAGTTTAACCCAGTTGTCAAGGAAGCGAAGAACGTTAATAGTGAATCCGATAGCATTCCGGTGGAACGTACTGCAATTTCGGCACAGTTTGTCGAAGATATAGCAACTCTAGAGTCTAGCAAGACACAGTATGCAGTTAACTTAACACCATATGGTCAAGATTCGAATTTGTCTGGGGATAGAAGCGTGTGGGCCAAAGAAAGCAATGAAGATGAAAAAGTACCTTGTTTTGGTGAAATTTCGACAAATTCCGGTGATATTTCGGTCCCAATTACAGAGAGTTCACAGTCTCCCGGTGACAGTTTACCATTTCGTGGTGAATCTTCATTCCGGCCACCACTATTCAGAGTAAGCTTCCCTACATTTGATATCAAGGAGGAAGGTAGCTTATTCAAAGCTGAAATCCGAAAGAGATTGAACGATATTATCAAGCGGGAGAGTGCACACGCTGACGATACGGATTCCGACGGTCAAGAAATTCAACCTCAGAACTCAGGAGATAGTAACAATACAACAGCAACCATGAGTGGGTAACAACAACAATAACAACAACAACAACAACAGCAGCAGCAGCAAGAGCTACTTCCACCTCGTCCAGTTCCAACAGGAGTTACCTACACCAAATTCGGTGGATTTCGAGGTGATGATCCTGATGCTCATGTACGAACCTTTGAAATTAGTTATGCAGTACTTAATCATCCACCTGATCCGGCATACAAGGCCATAGTATTCCAGTCAACCTTAGTTAATGAAGCACCGAGGTGGCTTACAGAATATGATATCAACCATTTCGGCACCTATGAAGCAATAAGAGATGCGTTTCTACAAAGATTTCGGCTAAAGAAGAACCCTGCGGAAATTTTTGATTATCGGCAAAACAATAGACAGAAGCTGAATCAAATAGTGTAGGAATATGCCACCCTATTCAGAATTCATTTGAGACAACTACCGCTGGCCCATGCAAACCTACCGGACAATGTCATCACTCAATGGTTTATTAATGGTTTAACTCCGCAGCTCTAACAGATTACGATCATTCGTTGTGTGGGAGCTATGATGCTAGATGCGGTTATTGCAATGGCTTTGCAGCTCGAGAATAAGGTTGGAGGTTTTACCGAAGACCTCCAATGGTTAAAAGCCAGTAAAAATATTGTAGAAGATCCGACTAGACAAATATACTGCACCACGTGCAAGAATTCAGGGCATACCAGTGCCACTTGTGCCCTTAATCAGTTATATTGCACTATCTGCAATACCAATGGACATTCCACCAAAAACTATGCCTATAACGCCAAAATGCAGGCAACAGCAACAATAAATGCAATTATATAAGAATCAAGACAGCTTGCTACCCACTATGTACCACCTCAAATGAGAAATAATCAACAGCAAGGATACAGAAATTATAGAGGATAGAGGAATACCAACTATAATGGAAATCGCTAGCAGACAAGAACATCACAAGAAGGTAATGCCTTACCACCACCTCGCTGTCATTTTTGCGATGAGTTTGTCACATCAGAAGATTCTGTAAAGATGCAGCTGAATATGATCAGAGGAAAAAAGAGCGTCAGAACCCAATGACAAATATGGTTGATATCACACCATTAGAAACACAAACTGCAGTAGTCCAGACCCGATCTGGTAAGCCACTGCAACCACCAGCTGAAGTGTTTGAACCAAGCATACGTGAACAACAGAGAATGTATGACAAAGCTAGTCAATGGACCACCACAGAACCTACAGTGTTCCCAGATCCAATTCCGGTGACACAAGTTCCACTGGCAAATGAGGGTTTGCACGAAAAACATTCTACCCCGGTAACAGATGCATCATCTTTAGAATCACTAAAAAGTACAAGTCAAGTAGATCAGGCATGGGAAATTTTATCTAAGGCATCCATTACTCTTCCTCTTGGACAAGTACTGGCATTAGTACCAGGAGTTCGGCAACAATTCCAGCAGTACTTCAGTTCTGCGTCTTCCTGCATTCCAGCAACAGCGACAGTACAACCGGAAACTGACTCTACGGTGGATCACTCGGTTCCTTTAATTACCGTATGATACGAAAAATAATAAAATTACTCAAGTATTAATTGATGGTGGATCTGGTGTAAACATAGCCACTGCAGCACTTTGTAAGAAGTTAGGATGGACCAAAATTGAGCCTCTTCAGTTTTTTGTTAGAATGGCCGACCAATCCCGAGTCCACCTAGTAGGACTTGTACAAAATGTTCCAATCACTTTGCAGGGTACCACGTTTAAGATGACTTTTGTCGTCTTTACCGGAATCTAGTCTTAATTATGATCTTCTTTTTGGCCGTCCTTGGTTGAAACAAGCTAAGGTTATACAAGATTGGTCAGCACAGGAACTTACCTTTAAGGACAACCACCGAAAATATGTTGTAAAACTAGATGCTATTCAGCCCTGTGAACTACATGCTAGACCTTATGTGGCAGAACCAGTTCACATGTTAGATGGTTTATCCGATGAAGAAGAAGAAGAATTTTTGAAGAATACATAGATTTAATCTCCTTAGGGATTGTTGATCTACAATCTGTTGTAGATAACTGGAATCCGACAGTTTGTACGGTGGTGCCTGTGACCGAACAAGTAGAGACAGAAGATACTGTTGTCAAGGATGAGGTTGATATACAACAGCTTTTGCAGTCAGTTGATGGTTCAGAAAAACCTAATCAATTCTATGTTCCCGAAGATCAGTTGATCACATATAATCTAGGAGATGAAGTAAATCCACGACCTGTCAAGATAAAGGAAGGATTGTCTGAAGCATTTCAAGCAGATTTGATACAACTTATTCATGAGTTCTCAGATGTTTTTGCATGGGATTATCATGATATGAAAGGTCTAGATCCTCAAATCTATCAACATAGGGTCGTACTCAAACCTGAAGCAAAGCCGATTAAACAACCCAGCTTCTGTATGAATCCTAACTATGCCGCACAGGTCAAAGTAGAACTTGATTGCCTATTAAAGGTAGGATTCATTGTACCTATTGAGCATGCTGAATGTTGGTGCAAATCAAGCCTTCAACTTTGGCATGGAACCCTTGAAGGATATCAATATGTGAAGCTAGAACCATAGGAACACTTGCCTATGTGTTATTAAATTTTACTCATTGTAAAAGTCTATATGACTTGGCATTTACATGTAATCACTTACCTACTTGATTAGTCGTGGAATTTGGATGGTGTAATTGGAGAGAATATCTCCCTACTTTTAGAGGAGTAATTATAGGAGATTTGAATTTGAATTCAAATTCAAATCTCAACTCAACTTCTATAAAAAAAAAACTTGAAAAGTCGTGTTTTTTAGCTAGTCCAATTGAGCTCACTTCCCGAGGCATTCTACCATTGTAACTCAGTGTGTGTTAGTGCTACTTCATAGCCTACACCACAATACCTCATTTAGCTATGCTTGTCATGCTAATGAGATTGTACAACTACATCAATCAATAGAAGTATACACATTCATTATCTCTGTTTTCTCTGAGTCATCATCTCCAAGTCTGTCAACTTCAACAGGGCATATCTCAGGATCTACAGAATCAAATCAAGTGATTCAAAGCACACTGGAACCAGCTCGAAGCATACTACATGCCTACAAAATTTCAAGGTCAAAGGATCAGCCATTTGAGAGAAATCGCACTCGAAGTGGACTCTGGTATTCTGCTGCAGTGTTCCTAAAAAGTCGGGGGTACATATAATTTTGCTAAATTGATTTCTCAGTGAGTAGTTTATCATTTCTTCTCATTCCACTTGCAAATGGTAGCTTGTTAAGCTAATTTAATATGTCCAGAAGGAATTAGATCAATTGTAAGTGTGCTGGTCACACTGAGTGAAAGACTGAGCAGGTGTCACTACAAAAATAGCAAGTTTTCTTGGATTCTTGAAGTCTCAAGTAGTCTGGTTTGATTTGATCATTACACATATCATTTGCAAAGTACATAGTTGCTTTCTTGGTATCATTTGGAAGCTAAACTTGTGTACTAAGCATATCTGAAGCAAAGGAGGGCTGAAGCAAAGCAGGTCTAGCAGCTTCAACTCAATCTCTTGAGTGCATCCTACCATTTCTCCTAACAGTGGTATCAGAGCAAATAAGGTAAACATGGGAGATGGTTTTCCTTCATTCATTGACAAATTGGAGAGGAACAATTACCAGGCTTGGTCTCTAAGGATGAAGACCTATCTACAAGGAAGAAGCTTATTTGGATACATATCAGGAGATGAGGAATTGCCCTCATTCAAAGCTAGAGGACTACCCACCAAGGATGAACAAGAGAGACTCAACCAATGGTGTGCAAAGGATGCTTTGGCAAGGTCTTACATTCTTAACTCTATATCTGATTTCCTTTTACCTCATGTAAGGAACTGTAAGACTTCCCAAGAGACTTGGGAAACTCTGTCAACATATTTCTCTTCCAACACAAGGGCCAGGAAGAATCAACTGTGGATTGAGTTCACAACCCTTAGGAAGCAGCCCAAGCAATCAGTCTCAGAGTATGTGACTAAGATTAAAGATGTGGCAGACCAATTAGCAAGTATTGGAGAGGAGATTGAAGAGGAGCAAATAGTCAGGCAAGTAACAAATGGACTCAAGGTAGATGATAAGTGGGAAAGCTTCACCACTGCAATGGACCTCTACATGGACATGCATACCCCAGATCTCACAACACTCATGGGCCAACTATTCACACATGAAGCAAAGTTTACAAAGGCAGGAGATCAATCAAAAGGTAACAACCCCTCTGCTCTATATACTGATAAGAAAGTTAAGGATAAAGGTAAAGGGAAGAAACAGGAAGAAGAAGGCTCTACCTCCCAAGCTATTTATGCAGGGAAAGGTAGATCTTCAAGAGGAAGAGGCAGAGGAGGTAAGTCAGGTAGGGGGAGACCCTACAACTCATCACCATGCAACATTTGTGGATTGTCCAATCATACCACAGATGAATGGTACAAGAACTACAAGAATCAGAGAGGAAGAGGCTACTCAAGAGGTGGATACTCTCAAGGGAGAGGCAGGTTCAACCAACACCAAGGCTACAATGGATATAACAATCAATACAACAACAATTACAACCACAACCACAATGGTAACTACCAAGGTGGATTTAGAAATAGAAGGGATTATAACAACTACACAGAGGAGCAAGATGACTCCCTATTGATCATGAATATGACCTCCAAGATAGGTACAAATGATGATCATTTATTTTATATTGACTCAGGATGTTCTAACCATGTAGCTGGCAATGTGGCACTACTCTCTGATTTGGAAGAACCCAAGGGTAAACATCAGGTACAGACAGGTGATGATACTAAACACTCTGTTGTAAAGATTGGAAATGTAAAGACATGTGATGGTAACCAGAACCTATTGAGCAGAGTACTCTATGTACCAACCATCACCAAGAATCTAATGAGTGTTGGTCAAATTGTGGAGAAAGGTTTGCAGGTCAGGTTCACTCAACATGGAGCATATGTGGAGGACCCAAGACATGGTTTCAAAAGAATTGCCAAGGGGGAGAAATCAGGTAGATTGTTTACTTTTGAGCTAGAAGATACCAAAAATATTGCTTTATACAACTACAAGGATCAAACACTTTCAGAATTAGAGATATGGCACAAGAGGTTAGGTCACGTAGGTGAAAGAACCCTAAAGCAAATATGCAGGGATCAATGTGTACTTGGAATACCTAATGTATCCAAGCAACACATGATTTATAAGTGTGGAGCATGTCAGTTTGGTAAGTCTCATAGGTTGCCCTATTCAAGGAAAGGTTTCATGCATAAAGACTATCTAGACTTGGTACACACAGATGTTTGGGGACCTAGCAAGGATCCCTCCATTTCAGGTTCAAGGTACTATGTGTCCTTCATTGATGACTATAGCAGGTGGACTATCTTATACTTTATGAAACATAAAGATGAAGTGTTTAATTGTTTCAAGAGGTATCTTGCACTTGTTGAAAACCAAACAAGAAGAAGCTTGAAGAGGCTAAGGTCAGATGGAGGAGGAGAGTACTTCTCCAATGAGTTTGAAGATTTCTTGTAGGAAAGAGGCATCAAGAGGGAGATAACCACAAGGTACTCACCTGAACAAAATGGAGTAGCTGAAAGAAGGAATAGACTCATAATAGAAACAGCTAGGTCTATGCTAAATGAAAAGAAATTTCCAAATTATCTTTGGGCAGAAAGTGTATCTACAGCCACCTATCTCATCAACAGGTTGCCATCCAAATCACTTGATGGCATGACACCATATGAAGCTTGGCATGGTAAGAGACCTTCTCTGGATCATTGTAAAATCTTTGGTTGTGTAGCATATGTGCATATTCCCTCACAGGTAAGGGGAAAGCTAGACCCTAAAGCTAAAAAATGTATCTTCATTGGTTATGATTTGAACCAAAAGGGATACAGATTCTACAACCCAACAAACAAAGGCTTCAAGGTAAGCAGAGATGTCATCTTTGATGAGAATGACTCATGGTATGAGAATGAATGCAGCAAGGTTAGTCTACCTTATGACATGGAAGAAGATTTTCCAAGGCTTACCAAGGAGGAACCAATCCAGAAAGAAGACTCAAGCTCAGATGATGATGATACAATTAACCTTGAGGAATTCAAGGCATGGAAGTCTAAAGGAAAGATGAAGATGAAGAAGCTAGAGGATATACCAGAATCCTCAACTCAAGCAATGAGGAGATCTCAGAGAGAAAGTAAAAAGCCTATCAGATATGGGTATGATACTTCTCTTGTAACCAAGCATTCTGTATATCTTGCAAAGGATTTGTTGAATGAAGAACCAGGTACCTATGAAGAAGCAATCACCAAACCAGAATGGAAAGGAGCTATGGATGAAGAAATGGAAGCTCTCAAGGACAGTGATACTTGGGACTTGGTACCCAAGAAGGACTCTATGAAGGTGATAGGATCCAGATGGATCTACAAGCTAAAGAGGAATTCTGATGGAACAATAAACAGGTACAAAGCTAGGTTGGTTGCCAAGGGTTTTGCACAAACCCAAGGCATTGATTATGAGGAGACATTTTCTCCTGTGGCTAAGATGCCAACTATCAGAATATTGGTGAGTGTAGCTGCATCCAAGAATTGGAACATGTACCAATTAGATGTCAAGAATGCTTTCTTGAATGGATGGATATCTGAAGAAGTCTACATGTCACAACCACCTGGCTATGAAGATCCCAAGAAGGTAAACTATGTTTGTAAATTGAAGAAGGCTCTATATGGTTTGAAGCAGGCACCTAGAGCATGGAATTACAGGTTGACAACCTATCTCCAAGACCAAGGATTTGTGATGAGTAAAGCAGACACTTCTCTATTCATAAAGAGGAGTAGTACAGAGGTAATCTACTTGTGTGCTTATGTTGATGACATCATCATTACAGGCAATGATGTCAATGGGATTAGACACATCAAAGGACAGATGATGAAAGAGTTCAAGATTAATGATCTTGGATTATTGAAGTACTTCTTAGGTCTTGAGTTAGTCTACACCAACTCAGGTATATATATCACTCAAAAGAAGTATATACAGGATATGGTCAAGAAGTTTGGCTTGCAGGATGCTAAAGTCTCAACTACTCCAATGGAGGTCAACCTAAAGCTAAGTGCTCATGAAGGGGATGAAATACAAGACATTACAGGATATCAAAGCATGGTAGGTAGTTTGAATTATGCTACCTTGACAAGAATTGACATAGCATATGGAGTTAGTGTGCTAAGCCAATTCATGCACAAACCAAGGGTACCTCACCTAGAGGCAGCAAGGAAGATCTTGAAGTATTTGAAAGGAACTCAAAGCCATGGTTTGTACTTTCCTTATACATCAGACATTGATATTAAAGTGTATTCAGATGCAGATTGGGCAGGTTGCAAGGATGAGAGGAGAAGCACATCAGGTTATATTTGTTTTGCAGGAGATAAACCTATTTCTTGGTCAGCCAAGAAGCAACCTACAGTGGCATTGTCATCCACTGAAGCAGAGTATAGAGGGCTTGCCAATGCCACTCAAGAAGCTATCTGGTTAAAGCTTTTGTATACAGAGCTAGGCCTATACACTAGGCCTCCAATCATCTTTGGAGATAACACAAGCTCTCTTCACCTTGCAGCTAATCCAATATATCATGCTAGAACCAAACACATAGAGGTTCATTACCACTATGTGAGAGAGAAGTTACTAAGCAAAGAGATTCAATTGACATATGTGTCTACTAATATGCAATGTGCAGATTTACTCACTAAAGCATTGGATGGAAACAAGTTATGGAGATTCAAATCCATGATTGGATTGCAGGATGTGATTGAAGATTAAAGATGAAGACTTAAGCCAAAGTGCTTGGCTTGAGGGGGAGCTGTTGGTGCAAATCAAGCCTTCAACTTTGGCTTGGAACCCTTGAAGGATATCAATATGTGAAGCTAGAACCATAGGAACACTTGCCTATGTGTTAGTACATTTTACTCATTGTAAAAGTCTATATGACTTGGCATTTACATGTAATCACTTACCTACTTGATTAGTCGTGGAATTTGGATGGTGTAATTGGAGAGAATATCTCCCTACTTTTAGAGGAGTAATTATAGAAGATTTGAATTTGAATTCAAATTCAAATCTCAACTCAACTTCTATAAAAGAAGTACTTGAAAAGTCGTGTTTTTTAGCTAGTCCAATTGAGCTCACTTCCCGAGGCATTCTACCATTGTAACTCAGTGTGTGTTAGTGCTACTTCATAGCCTACACCACAATACCTCATTTAGCTATGCTTGTCATGCTAATGAGATTGTACAACTACATCAATCAATAGAAGTATACACATTCATTATCTCTGTTTTCTCTGAGTCACCATCTCCAAGTCTGTCAACTTCAACAGGGCATATCTCAGGATCTACAGAATCAAATCAAGTGATTCAAAGCACATGGGAACCAGCTCCAAGCATACTACATGCCTACAATAATTCAAGGTCAAAGGATCAGCCATCTGAGAGAAATCGCACTCGAAGTGGACTCTGGTATTCTGCTGCAGTGTTCCTAAAAAGTCGGGGGTACATATAATTTTGCTAAATTGATTTCTCAGTGAGTAGTTTATCATTTCTTCTCATTCCACTTGCAAATGGTAGCTTGTTAAGCTAATTTAATATGTCCAGAAGGAATTAGATCAATTGTAAGTGTGCTGGTCACACTGAGTGAAAGACTGAGCAGGTGTCACTACAAAAATAGCAAGTTTTCTTGGATTCTTGAAGTCTCAAGTAGTCTGGTTTGATTTGATCATTACACATATCATTTGCAAAGTACATATTTTCTTTCTTGGTATCATTTGGAAGCTAAACTTGTGTACTAAGCATATCTGAAGCAAAGGAGGGCTGAAGCAAAGCAGGTCTAGCAGCTTCAACTCAATCTCTTGAGTGCATCCTACCATTTCTCCTAACACTGAATGGATCTCCCCGATTGTAATTGTACCAAAGAAAAACAATCAGCTCCGAATATGTGTCGATTACCAGAAATTGAATGCAGCCACCGTACCTGATCCATTTCCACTTCCATTTCTTGATACAATGCTGGATAGAGTGGTTGGGCATGAAATGTATTCATTTCTTGATGGTTATAGTGGTTATAACCACGTTCGAATGGCTGAGCAAGATATACCAAAAACAGCGTTTATTACGAATTGGGGTGTCTTTGCTTGTACAATTATGTGTTTTGGATTAAGAAATGCTCCTAGTACTTTTCAACGATGTATGCAGGAAATCTTTCCCCCTATCTTACTTCTTTCATGCAAGTATATCTAGATGATTTCTCTTTATTTGGTAAGATGGTAGCACACCTGTATCATTTACGGTGTTGCTTTGAGAAGTGTCGTGAATACAGACTCTGCCTGAACCCAAACAAGTCTGTGTTTGCGGTTTCATGTGGTAAGCTGCTTGGCCATATTGTGTCTGCACAAGGCATACAAGTTGATCCAGATAAAATTGCAGCTATGTTAGAAGCACCTGTGCCTACTACACCGAAAGAAGAGATGAGATTTATGGGTCAACTCAGATGGCATGGTCGACATTCGTGGTGGCTTGCTCATTTGACAATACCCCTCAATATATTAATAACCAGTACTCCTCGACAGTTTGTTTTGACTCAGGAATGTCAAACAGTATTTGATCGTCTAAAGGGCTTATTAACACAGGTTCCAATTCTAGAATCTCCTGATTGGGAACGTCCATTTCATGTTTTTGTAGATGCATCAGATATCGCCATTGGGAGTGTCTTAATGCAACAAACTGATAAGTGGTTTCGGCCTCTTTATTATGCAAGTAGAAGGCTTGCTCCTGCTGAAAAGAATTATTCTGTAACTGAAAGAGAATGCCTTGGTTGAGTATATTCTGCAAAGAAATTTTGGCATTATTTGTTAGGCCGAAAATTTGTCTTTCATGTAGATCATGCTACGCTAGTATATCTGGTTCGACAGCAGCATTTAGGTGGTCGTTTAGCGCGTTGGGTTCTACTTTTACAAGAATTTGATTACGAAGTAATTCATCGACCTGGAACTGCACATGCATTAGCAGATTTCCTTTCTTGATTAGATTCCGATGAAGCTCCGGTCATTGTTGATGACACCACACCTGCAATTTATGTTACTGACCCAACTAATGATGAATCTGCAGAACCTCCTGTGACATCTAATTACTATGATCAGTTATTAGCCTTTCTTTCTGATGGATGTCTTCCTGCTCAGACTTCTCCTGCAATGGGTAGGAGAATTGCACTTTACAGTCGCAGATTCCGGTTGATTGTTGGAGAATTGTATTATATAGATCACACTAGAATCTTACTTCGTTGTATTCCTCCACATGAAGTAAACTCAGTTATCGCTCTGGCACATTCCATACCTTCCGGTGGACATTTTGCAGCAGATTTAACGCACCGGAAAATTCTGCAAAGTGGGCTTTGGTGGCCTACCATGTACAGAGATGTATCTTAGTTTGTCAAACAGTGTGACAATTGTCAATGGTCTGGACAACCTTTACAACGCCATTTCTTTCCTCTGCAGCCTGTCTTACCTTTAGAACCTTTTCAAAAATGGAGTCTTGATTTTATTGGACCAATTACACCTCTAGCAATACTCAATAATAATCGTTATATTCTGACATGTACAAATTATGCTATTAGATGGGCAGAAGCTTGGGCTTTGCAGTCCCCTACAGCTATTTTGGTAGCAAAATGTTTAATGAAAGACGTATTCCTACGATTTGGATTACCTTTGGAACTTGCGACAGATCAAGGCACACATTTTGTTAACAATTTAATGAAAGTTCTCACACACTCTTTTCAGATTCTGCACAAACTCAGTTCTCCTTATTACCCTCGTGCTAATGGCTTAGCTGAAAGTACCAACAGGACCTTGTTGAGTATGCTTCCTAAATTGATTATGGAATCACGAGAAAGATGGGATCAATTAGTACCTGTAGCATTATGGGCATACCGGACTGCTTATAAAGTTGCCACCGGACTGAATCCTTTCAAACTTGCATATGCAATGGAGGCAATTGCACCAATGGAAATTGTAGTACCAAGCTTACATGTGGCCATCTCTCAGAAATTGTTACCTGAAGATTCTTTGCCATTTCGGTTGGACACACTCAGAGAATTAGATGAGCATCGCTAGAAAAGTTTTCTGACTCTTCAAGAAGTGCAGTTGAGGCAAGCTCGTACACATGATCGGTATCTTAAAACTCCAGTTTTTTCGGTAGGACAACTTGTGCTGTTTTATAATGCAAAATCAAATCGTGCTGCTGGAAAATTCAAGTTACGATGGTTTGGTCCTTACCGGATTACTGAATAAGTGGGCCTAGCAACTTTTTGGTTGACTACGTTGACCAGAATTCCTCTTCTGCAAGTGGTAAATGGTTCCAAGTTGCGGCCGTATCATCAAGTGCCTGATTTGCACTGAAGTACTTTGCAGTTCCCCGTGGATTTTTTTCTCTTTTCTTTTTCTTTTCCTTTTTGGTTTTGCATGATTAATAAAATAAGTCTGTAAATATCCTCGTTTTGATACCTAATTATGATCAACAGCCGCCTTGCATTATCGTTCTACTCATGCATGCACACCGTAGTTATGAGGTTATCATCTCAACATCGCGTGATGATTAATGATTTCAATTGCTTCCCGCTGCCAAGTATCTACTTAACCTTCTTCATTCCACTGTTAATCGCTATTGTGTCTGTGTGTTTTGTGTCCTTGTGCTCCCTGTATACCCTGAGCAGTTGTGTTCTTGTGATTGTTATTCGTGCGCGCATCATGGAAGCGTTAGCAAACTTTGCTGCGTTCTATGACGGACTCCCTGCCGATGTAGATGAGTTCTTGCGTGTTCGTGGGTTGGCCAATTTCGCTGAATTGCTTTGGCATTCAGTGGATTGTCACCCGTTCTACGCCAAGATCATTGCCGCCATCGCTACTACACCTACTACGGAGCAGAGTTGGCCAATTACCTCTTTACCATCTCGTACTGTAATCACAATGCAGACCTTTACTGATGCATTACGACTCTCTTCGGAAGGTCGAGAAAATGGCCCTAATTTACCGATAGCTACAATGATCCAATTATTCCCTAGACATTCTTCTAATGAATATGCAATCCTTTGTCGCTCTGAACCTGAGAGAACAGCCCTGCAATTTTTAGTAGCAATACTAAATTTGTAGAAACATACATATGGCATATCTCGCCCTTTTTATTCAGCAATAGATTTGGTTGACAGAGAACCTGTTAACTTTGCCTCGTACTATTTCCGCCGCATTCACAGAGAATGCGTTTCAGTAATTAAACAGGTCAACAAAGGAGATATGCCGCGTTCACGTCTCCCCCATATACTAACTTTCTTGTTTCCGGCCATACAAGCAGCACAACCACCTTCACGAGGTCCAGTTCTGTACCATGAAGAATCTGCACAGATATTGGAAGATGATGAAGAGGACGACGAAGAAATCTTCCAGCTACTCCGCCAAAAACGCATTAGAATCAGTTCATCTGATAGTCAAGTACAAGGTTCCGCCGCAGGTCAAGAAGCAGACAACAATCAAGAAGAAGAACATGAAGAAGAGACTTTCCATGACACAGCAACATCAATGCACCAGGATTCATCAATGCAGTCCTCTCCAAATCAGCAACAAGAGCATGATGATACCACCCATTCTGCAACCAGCTCCTCTAAAGAAGAATCCCAGCAACAATCCGAACACGAAAAGCAAGAAGATGGGCAACCTATTATTAAAGAAATTTTTGAAGAACTGATTAAAGTAGTGGAGTCTGCAGTTGCCAACCCTGATGACACTATGCAACAAACCACCGAAAAGGTATTAGAAACTAACACTGTTCTTCTCAGTCCTCCACCTGTGCCTCCAATTTAACCCCATATTCTCATTCCACCCATTGTACCTGACGCACCTGATTCCTCATCTTCTTCACCGAACTATTCTCCACCAAATTCCCATCAGCTCCTCACCACTTCTTCATCTCAACCACGTCCTTCCCTTCTCTTTCCTTCGTTCCGTGTATTTAATGAACTAGCATCCATGGGACAAATGTTGATCCAATTATCACGACAACTATCTGAATAAATAAAAGAGGTAACTGATAATATCAGAGATGATTTCCACCATAAAGTTGATGTTTTGGAAGCAAACATTAGCCCACTTCAGGAAGAAATAGTTACAGTCAAAGCAGAAAATCAAGCTTTAAACGAACAAATTAAAGAGTTACAGGCTAGACTTGCTGAACAGGAAGCAATAACCAGTCAACGAGATGCAGCAATGGCTAAAGTTTGAGAAAAAGATGAGTTATTAATTGTTGCTGATGCAGAACTTGTCCAGTTGAAGCAGTTAGTCCAAGATAAAAGAGGATGCATGCATGGCTCTGGGCAATCTTTTAGAAGAGACTAGAGCACAACTGAATGAAGCAGTACAGAAAGGATAAGAGATAGCCGATTTGGCTAAAAAGACTAATGAAGAGCTCCAGCGAACAGAAGCATATTTATCTGAATCAAATACAGATCTTAAAATACAAATGAATTTAGTCGCTCAACTACAGAAGGAAATACCAGGGATAAGAAGAGCGCGCGATGCGTATTACAAAACCAAACAGTTTCAGAATCAAGAGTTAGAAAGAAGGGAGTATCAACTAAATGTTCAAAAAGAAAGATTATCCAAAGTTGATAAGCAAATTGCAGATATGAAAGTCAATCGTGATGCAGCTCAGTCAAATGAATTTTAATTACAGGAAGCTTTTTTGCAGACACAGGCAGAGTGTTTAATGAGCCAAGTTATTTCTTTTAGTTCAGTACGGAAAGATGCTCAGCTCGTAGAACCAAAAATTTTGAAGTGGATGTTAGAGTCATTGAAAAAGAAAATTGCCCGGATATTTAAGTTAGCCAGAACTATGTATTTAGAAGGTATAATAGATGAACCGTAATTTTTGTATACCTACGGGTTCAAGTCCACCGTCCGTGCCAGTGTAAGCCGCCGGATTGGCAATTTTAAAGTCTGACTCTTTTCATATTCCGAACCGAAAGGTCATTGCATAGATGTTATAACCTTTATATAAATCAATGAAAAAAAGACGCTTCTGTGACCACCAGAGGAGTCGCCAGACTATTTGTCTGGTTGATGTAGTCTGTGTAGTTTCTGTGGTGTGTTTGAAAACTCTGAGTTATTCTGTATCTTTCTGTGTTGTTGATTATCTGTACTAGTGCGGTAAAGATTAAGTTACAGTAAGGTTATCTTAAGTTAAGTACTGAATCACGGTGTCGCTAAGTTTATTACTGTGAGTTTGTGTTACGGTCATCTTTGCATTGTACATTGGTCACTGACGAAGTCTTAATCTGTGTATGAATCCACATTCTATGAGTAGATGAATCAGACAAAGTTCGAGTTTCTAGTTAGTAAGTTGGATTAGTAAAGTTATTCAACAGACTCTTATGTGAGTGAGTTGATTTGGGAAAATCAAGTATAGGGCCTCTGTTTAATAGACCCCTTCCACTCCCAAGAACCCGAATAGAGATGTTTAAACGCGTCTCTGATGGCAAGACCTGCGTTTAACAATATGCATACATGCTTAAGCATGCATATGCATATGCTTACATGCATGCATACATAAATGCTTACATGCTTACATGCATGCATACATGCATGCATGCATATGCATATGCTTACATGCATGCATACATACATGCTTACATACATGCATGCATATGCATACACGCTTAAGCATGCATATGCAAATGCTTACATGCATGCATACATACATACATACATGTTTACATACATGCATGCATGTATGTATGTATGTATGCATGCATGCATATGCATACATACATGCATACATACATGCATCCATATGCATATATGCTTAAGCATGCATATGCATATGCTTACATGCATGCATACATACATGCTTACATGCTTACATGCATGCATATGCATACATGCTTAAGCATGCATATGCATATGCTAACATGCATGCATACATACATGCTTACATACATGCATGCATATGCATGCATGTTTAAGCATGCATATGCATATGCTTACATGCATGCATACATACATACCTACATACATACATACATGCATATGCATACATACTGAAGCATGCATATGCATATGCTTACATGCATGCATACATACATGCTTACATGCTTACGTACATGCATGCATGCATATGCATACATACATGCATGCATATGCATGCATGCATACATACATACGTACATGCATGCTTATGCATAAATGAGAGAGAGAGGCAGAGGGATATGCATACACACATGCATATGCATATGTATATGTATACATGAATGCATATGCATATGCATATGTATATGTCTACATGTATGCATATGTATACAAGGTTAAGCATGCATATGCATACAAGCAAGCATATGTATATGTATATGTATACATATACAAGCAAGCATATGCATATGTATATGTATATGTATACATGTATGCATATGCATATGCATACATGTATGCATATACATACATGTATATGTACATGTATGTATACAAGCAAGCATATGCATATGTATATGTATACATGTATGCATATGCTTATGCATATGTATACATGAATGCATATGTATACAAGCTTAAGCATGCATATGCATACAAGCAAGCATATGCATACATGAATGCATATGCGTATGCATATGTATATGTATACATGTATGCATATGTATACAAGCTTAAGCATGCATATGCATACAAGCAAGCATATGTATATGTATATGTATACATGTATACATATACAAGCAAGCATATGCATATGTATATGTATATGTATACATGTATGCATATGCATATGCATACATGTATGCATGTACAGACATGTATATGTACATGTATGTATACAAGCAAGCATATGCATATGTATATGTATACATGTATGCATATTCATATGCATATGTATACATGAATGCATATGTATACAAGCTTAAGCATGCATATGCATACAAGCAAGCATATGCATACATGAATGCATATGCATATGTATACATGAATGCATATGTATACAAGCTTAAGCATGCATATATATGCATTGGATGAGATGAGATCTTCATATTGCATCAAATGGGATCTCCATGTACACCTTGGGTTGCACATGATCAATGCGAGTCGAAGATATATCATATCGGTAATGGAGCTCCAGTTATGGATGCGGCAGGAAAGTCAATACATCAGCGTATACGACAACTCTGCTCTATCGAATTCGGTCATTCAGTAATGTTAAAATGGACCGAATAGGATAGAGACTCTAAAAATCATATCACACAATGCATATATGAAGAGTACCGGCCAGCACCTAGCAATCCTATTGTGAGTTCCGAATGGACTCAACATACAGCACACAAGGTGATGTCGCATCGACAATCGGAAGCTCGCGATGCTTTCAAAGCAGGCTTACCGAAGCCTGTATGGCTAGATGCCGAAGAATCGGAATCGATTCAGAATGAGCATCAACATACTCCTGATTGGTATCGTCAACAGAGAGATGCGGCGGCCACACGTTTAGATATGGTTGGAACGTCGCATTTAGGTAACGGCCGATATGACAGTATGCGCTACCAATGTGGAAGTATGATGTTAATTATTGAAGTTGTTTGTCTTAAGTATATTATGTATATTCATCTAACATTTTGCATATTTACTATAGGAGTTGGCAGTGGGTCATCCTCCAACGCGAACTGAAGAATCATATGGATATCGACATGGATTGACTGCACTGTTACAAGACTTAGAGGGACATGGTGCAATCGTCCCATGGGAGAATATTCTTGATTAGGTAAAGTTATATCTTGGTTTCGTGTTTTTAGTCGTTGTTTATAAATTTCATGTTAATTGGTCTTATTTTATACATGCATATGTTTTGTTGCAGGATTTTAGGTGTAAATATTTTGATCAATGCCACAATTTTGTATCACACTCGCATATGACAATGATGAACCATAATTTTGTATTCGATTTCTATATGGAAGTGTTTTGTCACATTTCCACAATTTTGTATTACACTCCTATGTGGTAATGATGTACCATAATTTTGTATTCAATTCCTATATGGAAGTGCTTTGCCACACTTTTGTACATTTTTCATTTATGGAATATACGACTTTCTGTACATGAATCATTGTTCATTTTTGCTCATATAAGTTTATGTTTTGGTTGCCATTAGAGTACATAACACATGTACTCAGTTGGGCAGAGTGTATTGTCTTTTGCTAAACAACATGATGCTGTAGCAAAAGACAACACACTCTGCCCAAAAAACTTTGTGCAGCTATGGTCGTCGGTATACGCGTCCGTAGCTCTAGTATGGTCGTCGGTATATGCGCCGGTACACCCAGCGGGGACGTCGGTATGCGCGTCGAAAATACCGACGTTGATACCGACGCTTATATCGGCGCTCATACCGACGCTTTCTTTTCGACGCCTATACCGAGTGTAACACCGATGTCCCAAAGAAATCACACCCATTCATTTGCCTCATTAGCAGCCTCGATGTACCCTCGATATGTTGTAGTGAAAACAAGGAAAAGACAAAGGTTCTCTTTCCATTCTATTCAAAGTCTCGGCAAAAGATTCTATCTCTATGATCTATAAACCATATAACTCAGTTAATGCAGATTAGCGACATGTTGAAACACAAAAACGTGTCCCTGATCTGCATTAACCGAGTAATATGGTTTATAGATCCTAGAGATGGAATCCTTTGTCCAGACTTTGAATAGACTAGAAAGAGTACCTTGGTCTTTTCCCTGTTTTACAACAACAAGTAGAAATATTGTAGCATGTTTCTTCATCAGATGGGAACATAAACATTCACTTTGACCAAACACAATACACAAAGGAAAACTATTCCGTAGCATATTCAACAGACGATCATGCAAATAAAAATTATCTTTCTTGGCGAACTGGAAAATAAATGAAAGCATTGTATGTGAAAGACTATACACTGATAGTAACAGTAAGTTAAGGGAAAGAGAAAGAACAATGCCCAAAATCTTCACATCCTTTTGCACGGACCACACCACCATCCAATGATATTCCTCGAGTTTTAAGTGCATCTTTTGCTCTTAAAAGATTCCTCCTAGTTTCATAAACATGAAGCTCTTTGAACAAGCTGTATAAAAGTGATACTCTCAAGCCACCATGATTTCCACTTCGTATCCTAAAGTTATATGTTCATCATTGACATGCAAGAGGTTTTCTGCATACCCCAAGAACCTTACTAGCACTAGTCCATTATAATCAGGTTGCTCTATCTTGAGTAACCTCTGTACATGCGATTCATCTAGGTCACCATTGTATGGCCTATAAACAGTGCCAAATTCTTTGAATAGAAATTATAAACCCGCTTCTCACACTTTCAAACTGAACATATGATAGAATCGACAAATCATTCAATGAAGGTACATACTTCATATCCTCCAAAACAAACAATCGTATCCTGCCATCCAAACAATCAAATTTTTCGCGAATATTTTGAAAGATGCATTAATAGTTTTAAAAGATGTGCGGACAAAAAGTGTCCATTCAATTCAAGTTCTTGTTCTTACCTTATCTAAAGTAAGAATAAAAACATGCATTGAATGGACACTTTTTGTTCGCCCATCCTTTAAAATTAGTTTTCCATCCTTCAAAATCTTCAAGATAAATTTGCTCCTCCCATTTTACATGTGGCTTAATACCTTCCTTGGTAACTGCTATTTAATATTTGTATAATTAGTAGCATAGGTATTAGGTTGACTAAAATAGGAGAAACATATGTGTCAAGAAGATTCTAAAGGTTGGGTGGACACTTCTAAAGGCTAGATGGACAAAACATCTTCATTCGATACAGGTATGTATAATTTGACCTTACTCTCATAACATGTGTATGTGTGTATATGTGTGTGTATGTTTATATGTGTGTATGCATTCATGTATATTATGTGTATGTTTATATATACATGTATATATATATATATCTATATATATATATATATATATATATATATATATATATATATATATATATATATATATATATATATATATATATATATATATATATATATATATATAGATAGATAGAAAATTGAAAATTATACCTTAATAGTGTCGAAACAGGTACATTACTCCATCCAAAACGATTTTGAAGATTGAGAATAAGTAAGCTCGCACTTAGCCATATACATGCTTTAGACATTCCTCTCGAAGATATTTCTCATTTTTAGAAATATCAATGCTCGCATTGTCATTTTGATACCAATTCTCAATAAAATCTACCATTCCATCATCTTCATCATTGTCACACAAATCTTCTGCTTTATGGTCTTTTGAATATAGATCTTTCAACCTTGCATATTCCAAAGGATTACTTTTGTGTAGCCTCCTCATAGAAGCTTCTAATAAATGAGGTCTTACTGGCAATTGTGAATTATGTGAAGGAATATCATCAACATCATACGTTGGAATCTACACATATGAATAAAATTCATTGGTATTCTGTAAATGAATAAAAAGTAAACTTTAAATATAAAATTAAGTATATAAGTTATTACCACCAGACTACGCTTAAAGCACCTAATAGGCAAATTTGTGGCTAGAATCATGGTTGGAATTGATACAGCCATTCGCTCATACCATTCCTTTCAACAATTTGAACCTAACATGAAAATCCATGTAAGTCTCACGATTCAAATTTGGAAGCTTCTTTATGTCACCTCAATCTTCAAGTGGACGAAAACCAAAATGCACCTTTCGATTCTTTTGTACTTAGTATTTGAATTACTCATGAAAACTAATTTCTAGTTTCACTTGGGTATGGAACATGACAAAAAGAAAACTCTAGGCAACTATAGTTTTAAGTTTTTCAATATCTGCATAGCAAACCATTTGAATTGAATTGAAGGGTTCTTTTGTTTACCTATTATCACTTATTTCACTTTGAATAAAGTTTACGAAGTTATTATGTACAAATTCGATCACTTATTGTCTAAAGAACACATTGCAACATTTATTATTCTAATTCAACATTTGGAAGGTTAATAAATAGGGAAAGCGTTGGAGAAAATATAGTTAATCACGAAGAAAATAGCTCCAAAATATGGTTAAGCATACAAGTGGGGAGCTTGCACGGCTTTTATGTGAAGTTTTTTTTTTTTTAAGGAAGTTCGGCCTAGGCGTATTCTCCCAAACTTTAATTAAAATAAAGAAGAAAAGTTACACATGAATGGGACTAGTGCCCATGGGACCCCCCAAATCCCACAAAGCAGGGGACAAGCTCGGTAAGCTAGAGGGCATTACAAATGAGGCATACAAAACTATCATCTCCCTCATGCGGGACCCATTTGGGTTTGAGCTTGTTATCTACGAGGAGATAAATACAGTGGTGCCTAAATGGTGGAGATGTCTTATCCGGGAAGATTCTTTTACCTAGAAGAAACAAGGATTACATTACTCAATCGACCATTCCTTTGGGGTTTGGCCAAAGTTAACAGCACATCGCTCCCTCCAAATCTTCCAAAGAGTGTCACCTCTGATGGCATTCCACAGCCTTGCGGAGCAGCCAACCACCTCACCCAACAGGGCCTGTTGCCAAATGATTTGGTTTGAGAGACACAAAATCCGTGTAGCGTGATGCTAGATAACATGGGACTTGGGGCAATGGAAGAAGAGGTGAACAAGGTCTTCGATGCATCGACGGCACCACTTGCACCAAAGAGACACACCACAAATTTTGTTGGCCCTTGCGTTGTACCAGATACCCTTGTTGGCTTTCATGTGAACTTCATTTGCTGCGCGGAGAAAGGTTTATGAGTTCTGCCTCAGAAACCTAGTAGTGCATATAAAGTTCAAAGAAGGGACCCCATACGGGTCGATATGGACAAAAGGTAAAGACTGGCTAATCTGCACGGAAGCCAACTCAGCTTTATAATACAGCGAGAACGAGGTACTGAGTTATGAGTTTTTCCTCGGGATCTAGTAGTACAGATCAAGTTCAAAGGATTAAGTCCACTTCGCAGGCGGAGTGTAATCGATATTAACCAGCGTCGACGAAGCTAAACCGCGAGCCCCTAGGAAGGCACCCATCCCCCCGACAACGGTGAGATAACGTATAGGATCCACTTCCCGCAACTGCCCGGATATGTCGATCGTTCCTTTGAAGTCGCCCTCGGTGATGTTGGCAGTGAAGAGATGAAAGAGCGTAAACTGTGAAGGAATTCAGGACGTAGAACCCCTGCGCCTTTCCGAGCGACGTGGAGCTGTTGGATGGGCCGGCAGTCAGCGGATCCTCAAAGGTATTCATTACTCCGAAGGAGAAAGGGTTGGGAAAGCTGATGTTGGGCGGGAGGCCGTAGATGGAGTTGAAGTAATCCTGATTATCGACGACGGGGTTGTAAACAGTATTGTGCAGATAAAACAGGAATTTGCTCGGTCCGCAGGGCAGTTTTTTCTAGCATGAAGATGAAACCCTGCTTGCGTTTCCAGCCGTGCCCCAAAATGCGATGGAGGCTGCTGAAGTAAGAAGCAGGGCAATGCATAGAGCTCTGTTGTTCGTAGCATCCATGTATGTGAATGAACTTGAGCGCTGAGGGGCGTGAGGAGGAAGAAGTAGGGCCTGCTATGCGGCGTGAGTGGGGGCAGATATGGTTGCGGATATGCAGAAGGAGGATGTGTCGCAGGAGGCTGTTGGAATTTGCTTTCCAACAACTCGCTGCAATTACAGGCAGTAGGAAAGGATATATAAAGAACATGAACGGTCTTTGGAGGGAGCGATGTGCTATCAATTTTGGCGAAATTCCTAAAGAATGGTCGATCGAGAAATTCTTGTTTCTTTTAGGTCAAAGAATCTCCTGAGATAAGAGATCTCCACCGTTTAGACATCACTATATTTATCTCCTCAAAAACAACAAGTTGAACCCCAAATGGGTCACACATGAGGGTGATGATAGATTTATCCACCTCATTTGTAATGTCCTCTAGCTTGACTTACTCCTCCCCTGCATTGTGGAATTTGGGAGGTCCCATGGGCACTAGTGTCATTCACTTGTAACTTTTCTTCTTTATTTTAATTAAATTACGAGAGAATAGGCTTAGATCGAACTTCCTTTTATTAAAAAAAAAAAGAACATGAATGGTCGGCATTGACCGGCCATTTGCCGGGTTTATAAATGTGAGTTTCGGCAGGTCAACGAAGGCCTGGAGGAGCGCATGGGGCACAAAGAAGTTTTCACGCTGCCAATCATGTATATGGCCTAAGTTCTAACCCACCCATGTTGGGACTTACGTTCTTGAGTCTATATATGGCAATCATGTGTCGGCGCGAAAAGAACGGTTGGTGGATCAAATCAACCGCTGGAATTATGGCGCACACCGGGTGCTTGGAGCAATCTTAGGTACACAGAAACTCAAGAAGTTTGTTCAGTAATGCATATACAAAATAACCCAATAGATATCCAAGAGCTTATAACACATTCAATTCATTACTTATAATGACCTTTGCTAATAAAAAATTGCATCCACAATTCTACGAATAATTTGTATACTTCAGAGGCTTAGATGCATCAAATAGCTATGTATCAATCATGGTCTCAAACTTCCACATAATTGTGGGATGTACTCAACAAGCGATGGACATACAAAAAGCGTTAGGACTCATTATCCATCATTCATATGAACTCAATCAACAAACATCCAAATGTATTTGCCCTATCATAAAATTTTGAAAGGATTTTGCACCTTGCGCAAATACATTCATAGTTTATGAATACTTATGCAATTACTATTTCTCGGTTCAGCAAAGCATTAAACTTCTTAGTGCAACTATATAAACAGCATACCAATCATATGCGAAAAGCAGCCATCTTAAACTCCAATGTTGTTTTTTGTTTTATAATGCAAAGAGAATTGGGAATCAATATAATGTTACGTTTTCACTTTGATCACTGTATGCCATATGCAAATATGGCACTACAACACATGAATAAGTCATATTGCGACTATAAATAATACCTGTCTCTAGGAAATCCAGTCCAAGCATAAGCGCATAACATGGAAGATCGATTTCCTCATTTGCAGGTTTTCTTCTCCTTGTAAATACCCATCCAATATGAAAGGCACAGACTCATATGCAAATTGGTAGCATATTTTTTGTAATACATTAGCATGGCTCCACTACATCCTCATATGTAAATTGGCAGCATATTTTTGTAATACATTAGCATGGCTCCACTACATCCAAGTACTATGTGTTTAAGCTTTGGTATTAAAAGAGCAAAGGTAGACAGAACAGAAAACTACGAAGTTACATGGTGTGGAGCTTCACAGTTAAATCCCATTAGTTTCAATGATTTTCATTTGGGCGTTCCAACATTTCAAGATAACGGAGATAAAACCATGTACAACAAATACATTAAAAGATACAAAACTTCATGCCTCAAGAAGGAGAATAATTATAATTCTATGGTGAATTAATATGTTACTAATACCATACGAAGTTCAGAGAATATATTCCAAAGAACTGCATTCCAAAGTCGTCTTGATGAATGATGAGCCTGTCATTAAGATATTTTCATCCTCTGTTGATTGTGGCTATGTAACCGAGACACAACAATCATTTGATGTCTACATAAATCAAAATCTGCTATATCGTGCAACTTGTTGCCATAAAAAATCTACAACATGGAGCGTTCATGTTGACAAAATCTGCTACTCCAATGCCATAACTTCCAGATTCCTCAGATTTCACTGCACAACATGTATCTACTTGCATTCACTGCACAACAAATCGATGATCAATAGCATCCGTTCCCAGAATTGAGTTCATCTCTGAATTTTTGAATTCACTCTCTAAACAGTATTCATCTCTGAACTTTTGAATTCACTCTCTCTTTCTTTGCGATATGATGCAAAATTCCAAACCCTCTTGGTTCCTTCCGTGTAACGTCATTCCTTCAGCATGTATATCCTTCTCAAAATCTCTCTGATCCACCGAGTAGCATACTTTCTCCTCTCCTCTGTATCCTCATGAGCTGCCTCTTCGTTCAGGATATTCACGTGCGGCTCAACAGCGCAGCCACCATCACTTCCATCAGTAGTTGCTATTCCTCTGTCATTGGACAAATTGAGGCTACAGTGATTCCCTCACAGATTTCGCACCATGACGTGAACTCCCGTTTCCCCCAATTGTCTCCAGCGCCCGTCCTCCTGTTTGTTAGATTATGGTCAAAAAAAAATTATTTCCTCTCTGTCCATTCTCTCTTTGCGCTATCTCATGTTTGCCGTGCACGCGCTGCAGCTAAAGAAACAAAGTGAAAGAGTTTGGTCAGAGCACTGTGCAGATTCTCTCTCTAACCATAGCCTACACATCTGCCAGAACTGTTGTGATTGATGACAGTAACTAACTCCCTCTCTAACTTTCACTCTCATACCATCAGTTTCTGTGTGCTACAACCCATCTCTTTCTCTCTCTTTCTGACTATGTATCTTTCTGATGCGAACTCCTATTGCCAGAGATAGAAGAGGAAGAGTAAGAATAATTAAATAAAACAGCTCTCTCTATTTGCACACAACAACAACAATAGAGTGGAGAAGAGGAAGAATAAAAATGATACCTGCAAGAAAACATTAGCAAAATATGGAGCAAAGCCCACATATTTATACACACAGAGATCTTCATTTTACCACTCTTTTTTATTTGCTTTAAATTCTCAACCTCACTTTAACTAACTTTTCTTTCTTAACCTGTCTTTTAATACCATCACTCACACACCATTCTTTCTACCATTCACTTTTCCTACTTTAATTGCATAAATTATTTAGGCCACTCTTTTATCTTGCACACATAATTACCACACTTTTAACTACTCACTTTATTCACTTTAATTACACACTTAACTCACACCATTCGTTAAATACCACTTCATTTTCATATTAATTCTATTATCCTAAATTTCTTTATTAAATAATGCATTTAAATTAGGCTTAGGTTAAGAAATTAATTAAGTAGAACCTTAATATTTAAACTCACACACACTATTAAGATAACTAATTAAACCATATTTTTATTTTTATAAGTTAACCAATATTAAATTATAAATTAATTTCATTAAATATTAATTGTTTCAACCCTTTAAACTAAGGCTAATCTTCATTCCCACTCATCTTGCACACTAAAACCCCTTAAAACCCTTCTGAACCCTCTCATGAGCCCATTAACACTTAAATAAACTCTAGCATGAACCCATTAGAATCTTTTGAGACCCTTCAAATGAACCCTATTGACATAAAATCATATGAACTTATGAAACCCTATGGTTGAATACCCATGAATCTTGCATGTATAAATATAAAATACTCATTAAACGTAAAATTAGGGTAAACCCTAATATGACCATAGAATCTTCATCATCATTTGTATCTGTAAACACTTTCAAAGTGGATAATTCCAATCCAGAACAACTAATCAACTGTGATATAAAAGGTTTGAGATCACCAATAAAGTTGTTTTCATTTTCTCTGGTCATCAACGGAAAGGTTGAAATCTTTCCGACAACCGGCCCAACAGGAATAACTTTAGAGACGCTCTTGGATGAACCTTTGATTTTAGGATGTCTAGGAGATTCATTGTTGGACGAACCTTTGATTTTAGACAGTGAAGAGTCCCACCACATGACCAACAAGAAGGATTGGGAGAATTCCTTAATGCCTTTATGCAAAACTCTCGACCAATAGGAAGGATTGGTAAAATTCCTTAATGCCTTTATACAACACTCTCCTTGTAGTTGTGGGAAACTACTTAACATGTCTACCTAAATAGATTGCATCCAACTATTTTGTTGCTATCAAAAAAGCGAAATTCAGTATTATTTTAAGGCATACTAGATCATGGCCTTACATTTTATATACACACAAGCACATATAAATATGAATGAATTATATAATTAAAGTACTAAAACACATGCTTAATATAAACCATAATAACAATCAATAGAACAAAACTTTTCATTACTTAATACCATACACACAATTCAAAACATAACTGAAATGAACAATATATAGATTATATATATATATATATATATATATATATATATATATATATATATATATATATATATATATATATATATATATATATATGTGTGTGTGTGTGTGTGTGTGTGTGTGTGTGTGTGTAAATAGATGTCCAATGTCATAATCAAGAATCCTAATCATCATCATCATGATGGTCATCAGCATCATGATCATCCTCATCATCACGATCATCCGCATGATTTGATGTATCTATGTGAGCACCCTTTGATGATCGAGATCATCCCTCCTATTTCCGCCTCTCCACCTCATCCATATTTGCCTCTCCATATTACTGCTATATTACATATAACAAACATAAATAAGTAAAACAATTAAAGCATCCATAAAAATAAAATAATTATATAAAATTTAATAATACTCACAAAGGCATCCGGATGATCTCGCATATACTCGCTCAAATGCCGATATCAAAAATATGTAGCAAACTTGATCTCATGTTTTATAGGATATCGACTATAATATTTTGCTGCATTGAAACAAATAAAAAAGATTAATTTCTTGCATTTTAAATAAAAAAAATACTCACAATAACACATATACTTAAAAACGTATCTACAAAACCATGATGGTCCATTTGGCCTAGGTGCGATGTGTGGCCCGACTCAACTCTCTTCTTTATAGCAACCTATTTATTTAAAGAAATAAGAAATACATAATTTAAATGTAAAAAATTAATAAAATATATAAGAATTATTAGTATAAACTATTAATTTGTATACCTTCTACTGAGGAAATGACTCCTGAAGACATAGCTGTCTACAAAAAAACTGCCACGTCTCACGTGGTATGTTAGGTCGCCTCTTATGTTTTTCCACCATACGATATCTCCTGTTAATTTAATCTCAAATAGAACAAAAGAATCATAATACATACACATATATACACACACATACACATACACATACGCACATCCACATATACATGCGAACATATACACATACATATATGGATACATATACACATATACATACATATAACATAAACACACATATACATATCCACACATATATATGTACACACATACACATGCATGTATATACACTCATTCATAAAAAATACATGCATTTATCCCATAATAATGTGTATTTGAGTATATGTGAATATGTGTGTATGTGTAAATGTGTAGATTTGAATATGTATGTATCTGTAAATATGTATATATGTGAATGTTTATGTATGTAAATAATCACATTATTAATATCAAATACCATTATTTGTAGCTTCCGATCAATTAGATGGAACTCCACCACCATCTCCTAATCGTGCAAGGACTATATATTGTAAGTATATCAAACTTTTAATTTTAAGTATATTTGATGGATACATAACGGATATATTTTTTAGTTTCTTGTTATAATTAGATTCTGATCAATCAGAGGACAGTCCACCACCTCCTACCCATGCAACGACTTCGCATGTGTCCTCCGATAGGAATTATGATGAATTTTGCTATGAAGAGCATATTATATGTTGGCCGTACTCTTGCTATGGCACGTATGGAAGACCACGATTGGAATCTATTGAACATGAGGCAAAGTATGGTACTTTTGAGCATGGACCACCACTTGGTCAACATGATAATGCTTGGGTATGTATTTTTCTATAAATTAATGTCATTATTTTATTTATGGGCTCATAGAAAATCAAATTATTGTTGATATGCAGGAATACTTGCTCGATGATGACAATGATGATAATAATGCTCATAATGTTAATATACCTCGTACACATCATGGACTTGCTGTCATCAATTACAAGCAGAGGATTCTAAAAATCTTCTACCTCGTGGTTAAAAGATTGAAATAATTGGAGATTATCCATTTACAGCTTGTGATCATTCCCTAGTACAAACATATGATAGAGGAAGATATGGAGGATGGAATAGAGGACCACTTCCTTTAGATGGAGAGGTCTTCAACTTTTGGGGTAATCGCTATATGATTGCTCCATACACTATTACTATTGTTGGTTGTGGTCTCTATATTTTAGAGGATTTGTTTGTGCCTTTGAACTCTCAAGTCACTCTTATGTCATTTTTTGGTCCTATATATGGATGGGGAGATTGGCATCGACTTGCATGTTACGTTCAAAGCATGAATACTTATATAATATGCTTGAATGCAGCATCTCTTACTAGTAGAAGGATTTTACATGCAAAAAATGAAAGATTATATCTTGATGGAAGACCTTACACACATGGAAGTATAAGACATTTAGTAAATAGTAGTCGAGGGTTACATAATAGTTCAAGGACTAATTGCACATTTGACGAGCATGAAAACCATACATCAGTAGAGACGTATCAAGATACATAGTTATCAATGCTATTACTACATTACATGTTGGTGATGAATTATTAGTGAATTATGGATGGCGTAGACCTCCAATAGCACATTTTAACTAGAGAGAGAATGAAAATTTTATATCCATATTTCATAACTTATATATTTAATTTTATGTTTAAATTTTACTTTTTATTCATGTATGGAATACTAATGATTTTAATTCATGTGTGTAGACTCCAATGTATGATGTTGATGATATTCCTCCACACCATTCACAATTGCTAATAAGACCTCATTTATCAGAAGCTTCTATGAGGAGGCTATGCAAAAGTGACCCTGTGGAATATGCAAGGTTGAAAGATCTATATTCAAAAGAAGATAAAGTACAAGACTTGTGCAACAATGATGAAGATGATGGCATGGCAGATTTTACTGAGGATTGGTATCAAAATGACAATGAGAGCATTGATATTCCTAAAAATGAGAAATATCTTCGAGAGAAATGTCTAAAGCATGTATATGAAGGAAGTCGTTTGATATGACTAAGTGCAAGCTTACTTATTCTCAATCTTTAAAATCATTTTGGATGGTGTAATGTACCTATTTCGGCACTATTAAGGTATACTTTTCAATTTTCTATCTATTTATATATATACATGCATCACATACACACATACACATGTTATGCGAGTAAGGTCAAATTATACATACCTGTATCAAATGAAGATGTTCATATATATATATATATATATATATATATATATATATATATATATATATATATATATATATATATATATATATATATATATATATATATATATATATATATATATATATATATATATATATATGTTCATATATATATATATATATATATATATATATATATATATATATATATATATATATATATATATATATATATATATATATATATATAAGCATACATATATACATGTTGTGAGAGTAAGGTCAAATTATACATACCTGTATGGAATGAAGATATTTTGTCCATGTAGCCTTTTGAATTGTCTATTCAACCTTTAGAATCTTCCTCACACATCTACTTCTCCTATTGTAGTCAACCTTATACATGTGTTGCTAACTCTTTTATGAACTTTGGATACAAGTATTAAGTACGTCTTAGCTATGGAGATATTAAGTCATTTGAAAAATAGGAGAAGTGAATTTATCTCAAAAATTTTGAAGAATGAAAGAATATTTTTAAAGGATGGATGAAAAGAAATCATTCAATCAGTGCAGGCTTTTGTTTTTACCTTAGCTAAGGTGAGCACAAGAACTTGCATTGAATGAATGCTTTCTGTCCGCCCATTCTTTAAAACTATTTATCCGTCTTCCAAAATTTTCAAGACTTCCTTGTCTTATTTTCCAAATGACCTAATACCTCCATAGGTAAGTGATACTTAATCTTTGTAAAGAAATATGTAAGCCTTAGTTAGCAACACAGGTAATATATTGACTAAAAAATGGGAGACAGTCAAACGATTAAGTGGTCTAGATATGAAAGTCTGCAAAACACACTATACAAAAAAACGAATGGAATATACACAGCTACACATGCATACATACATATACATACATACATACATACACATTCATATATACATACACATACATACATACATACATACATACATACATACATAAATACATACATACATACATACATACACACACATATATACACACATACACATACATTTATGCATACATATATATACATACATATACACACATACATACATATACACATATGCATACGTATACACTGTAGATGCATATACACATCCACATACACATACACAAAAGCATGCACATATATAAAATTATATGCATATATATGTGTATATATATATATATATATTTATTTTTATTAATATGTGTTTTTTTCATGAACTTAAGATTATTATCTGAAAAGTTTTTACCAAGTTAGAATATTCTTCCTACCTCACATGATGAAATGAAGAAGATAATCAACAATCAATGTATACATGCATGTCCTAATGGTTGTATTTTATATAGATGTGAATATGCAAACTCTTGGATATGTCCAAAATGTCAATCTCTTCGATTTAAAGACGAAGAAGGTAAAATCCCAAAAAAAGGTATTGAGACATTTTCCATTGGCTCCATGGATTAGACATATGTTTGAAAGCCCCGAATTATCAAATCTTTTGACATGGGGACATGATCATAAAAGTACTGATGGAATAGTAAGAATTCCTGATGATAGTATTGCTTTTCAGCATATTGATTGTACATGGACTGAATTTGCACAAATTCTAGAGACTCTAAAGTTAGGAGTTGCACTAGATGGGTTTAATCCATTCTCCATGAAATCCAATAAATGGTCAACATTGGCTAGTGGTAGTCATAAACTACAATCTTCCACCATATCTTAGCATTAAAAAGGAACATTTAATGCTTTCACTTTTAATCCCAAGAAAAAGACAAGTTAAAGATATGAACATATATCTTGCTCCTCTCATTCACACTCTCCAAGAGTTATGGAGAGGCATTAATCTCATTGATGTATCGAAAAGCATCAATGAAAGATATATATAGTTTGTGGTATTGTGGTTTGGACTATTCACGATTTTCTAGGATATGGTGTTTGTTCAAGTATTGATAATTTTTTTTTCAATATGCATACAAATAATATGAGTTAATCTAATTATACTTTTATCGTTTTCATGATGCAAGAATATCTACTAAGGGTTATAAAGCTTGTCCATATTGTGGTGATTGGTTGCGATCAATCTATAGTAAGAATCACAACAAAAGTATTTATCTTCCACACGCATGATTCTTGCCTGATGATCATCCATTAATATCTAAAAGAGAAGCGATAAATTTTAATGGAAAGCTTGAAACAGGTCAGTAACCAAAAGATTGGTATAAAGAAAGGAGAGATGGACCTCTGATAGATCCAGAATCAGAAATCTTCACTAATGATGAAGATAATTAGTATGTGAAGAGAGATAAAGAAAAATTAGCACTCGCAGAGAAGATATCAATATGGTATTCTTTGGAGTATTGGAAAGAGTTAAAAGTATGTCTTCTTGATCCTATGCATACATTCAAGAATATTGGTTATTCACTATAGTAGCATTTTCTTGGAATAAAAGCTACCATAGTATCAAGGAATGATTTGAAAGATCAAAACTAAAAAGCCAAGTTAGGACCAGTTTTTGATATACATCGACACGAAAAGACTTACACACCTGCTCCTTAGGTACTCGACAAAAGAGATACAGACTATCAACAATAGGATTCAATTGATTCGGACTCCTACACGATATGGAGCATCTTTCAGAAACATGTTTACTGTGGATGATAAGAGCTTATCTAGGTTAAAGACCCATGACTTGCATAACATTTTGAAATATATCTTACCTTTGGTTATCGATGGATGTACAAGGAAAGGAGTACGAGATGTGATCTATCATCTTGGATTGCTTATAAGGTAATTATGATACTTTTATATTTAATATGTATGAATATTTGATATCTTTTATTTTTGAATTTACTTCCTTATAATTTCTCTTATGATATGTATAGGTGGATTACATCAAAAGAGATTGACAAAAACCCGATCCCACAAAAAAAATGTGAATGAGAAGAGCTACTATGTTTGATGGAGAAAGAGCTTCCTATTTCATTTTTGGATATTCAGGTTCATTTATAAGTCCATCTTGTAGATGAAATAGAGATTGGAGTTGTTGTCAACACCGATGGATGTTTTGAGTTGATCAATTTATGGGTATATTAAAAGTTTATGTGCGATAAAGAGCAAAACCAGAAGGATTCATGGCAAAGTCTTGGATACTTGAAGAGTGCATGTATTATGTTAGTGAGTACCTTGAAAGATTTCCTGAAGAAGCTTCACATGCATGGACCAACGAGTCTTGTTCAAAAATAACAGATGAGGTATTATCAAGTAAGGGAGTTGCATTTTTATTTACATTTCAAAAAAAAAAAATGATGTTTCTACTTTTGTAGCATATAGTTGTGAATGCATGCAAGCATTCCTTAGCGAATACGAACAGGAACCTCGAAATCTCTCAAGTAAAAGATAAAGAAACAAAAGATATAGATGTAATCTCGATAATAATGAGATTACAAATATATCTTCTTTCATGGATTGGCTATATAGTCGTTTGCAATGCACCAACGCAAATAATGAACAAATCTTAGATGAGCAAAGAGAGCTAATGATAGGTTCTGAATGAAAGGCAATTTTATTTTAATAATATTTTGTTTTTTTCATATATATTAACTAGTTTCTATTTACTAATTTAATTTCTTTTGCAGGCTCGAATGCTCACTAATATGTGGGCTTTTGGATAGCATATTAGAATCAAAGCGATTGATTCTTCATGTGAAACAGAGGATTCTAGTATTGTTGCTTATTTCAAGCAACTATCATGTGCTAGCTAAAAGACACGAACCTTATAGATGGCAAACTTGGCTACATGGGAACTATTATTGGTATCTACGAACTATCATTTTGTACATTCAAACAGGTAGAAAAAAGTTTAAATTTTTTATGATAGATTCTATTATTTTTTTAAGCACCTAATAACGGGTTTTTATTTTTATATATTTTGATAGGTCATTTTGAAGGTTGACTGGTTTCAAACCAAGTATAAATGTAGTAATTTCACATTCAGATAGGAATTATTTAGGTTTTGTGAAATTGATTTCTCCAAGGTAATGCGATCTACTAAAGAACCATATATTCTTCCTAGGCATATTGAACAAGCATTTTTTTTATAAAAACCTAGATGCTCACCCCTTGGTGGCAAGTCATTCATGTTCAACCTAGAGGTAGGTCATTGTTTGAACAGTTTATAGTTAGAGCGATCGAAGAAAGTCCTCTTGATGATTCACCATCAGATACTGATACATCAACATGTGAAAGAGAAATTAGAATCATTATACATGATAATGATACTAATCTTTCAAATGAAGAGGATAATACTCTACATGTTGATTCTACCTGATGATGAAGAGGAATTACCAGAAACCAACATTAATCCATCAATAGATGATGTGTCTCATGAGAACACAGATTTAACAACAGAAGAGATAAATGAAATCAATAAGGATAATGAAGATGAGACTATATTGATGTCTTACTAAAATTATGGCAATAATGAAAATATATGAGCAGATTAGATAGTTAATTCTACTCTAGTTATCGACCAATACCTTGAAGCTTGTGAATGGATATCAGATAATAGATTCTTCTTTATTCAACTAGAATATCGATGAATCCTACTAGACAGATGAAATCATGTTTTTTTAAGTTAGAACATGAAGTTCGGGGGTAAGCCTAATTATTTTACATATAGCTTTATCTCCGAGGAGCAAATTTTTCTCCTGTATGTATGCACTTGTATGTGTATTGGCATGTGTATTATATGTATACATGTGTTAGTATGCATATATATGTGTTTCATGTATATGTATGTGTATGCATGTGTGTGATATATGTGTACATGTGTTAGTGTGCATATGTGTATATATGCATATGCATTTGTGTAATATATGCAAGTGTTTATAATTATGTATGCATGTATAAGTATACATGTGTCCATTTAGGCATGTATATGTGATGTGTACATGTATATATGTATATGTGTCTATGTGTAAATGTGTACATGTAAATATGTATGCATGTATATAAATTTATGTGTGCATATAAGCATGAATGTGTGATGCATAATGTATCTACTCCAATTTATAGCTATGTATGTGTATCTATATGATGTGTATATATCTTTATATCTATTATGATCCTCCTTGATTGAAGTAGCTATATAAAGAGGCATAAGGTTGGGAGGAGAGACATCTCTCTAGTAGGACAACGGAGGAATAGATGCAATGTGTATATATACTTCAAATAAAATTAGTGTTTTCGAATAAGGACTTTTGAAATAGGATTTCTAAATTAGAATATCTATAATAGGGGTTTTGAATTAGGATATATATATATATATATATATATATATATATATATATATATATATATATATATATATATATATATATATATATATATATATATATATATATGTGTGTGTGTGTGTGTGTGTGTGTGTGTGTGTATGTGTGTGTGTGTATATATATTTGTGCAAAGTAATAGATAGAGGTACTTGGATGTAAGGAGTGTTAAACAATTTTCACCAGGTCTCATTAATGTGGTTGAAGCCTTATTGGAAATTTCTTGTTGTGCATATAAAGAAATGGAGTAGCAATCTTGATGGAGAAATTTTGTGCAAAGTAATAGATAGAGGTAGCTATAATGGAACATAGATCCTGTTTTAAAGATTATCAATGCCGCTTGGCATATATATTAGAATGATAATGTGTATGTATCGTTTTTTGACAAGTTCCTAGAAGGGTTTTTTTGTTCTAGCAATAAATAATGGGACACAATATCTTTATTTTCTATCTTGTTCTTGTGTACATGGATATCCTTATTATAGAGCTAAAGAAATCACTCTCAGTATAGTTTATAAGTTTTCACATAAGTTGAAGGAGGTACGTTTTGTTCTCTTGGAAGTGGGATCTTTGGTAGAATTGTTCAAGAAATCCTCCAAAGACTTCAAAACGGTGACTACAAAAGAAGAGTTAAGCAAGATTTTTGTCTAAGTTGTTTTTCATATATTTCAAGTGTCGATGGGCTACTAGTGCTCCAACAATCAATCTGCTTGGAGGTGATGTGTGTGGAGATTCTAAATAATAAAAATTGTGCTAATTATAACACATGATTTGACATTAACACTACTAGGGTTCTAATTCAAAAATGAATATGACATTTTCAAAAATAGTTATAGTTTCATGCTCTTTATCTATTGAAAATGAGAAAGTTCATAGTTCAATGAACAAGCTCTAGGCTCATTCAAACAATCTTTGGGAAGGTGCATTTATTACCATAGTAGGTCAACACAAACTATTTTGAACCTTGAGCATAAACATGTCTAGATCTATATTCCTCTACACAAATTGCTTCAAGGCAAATGATACAAATAAGGAGAGACAATAAGTGGAATAGATATAATAATGCTTGTTTATAGGAAACAATAGTATTATGGAAAGGTTTCCTTCAAGCCACACAAACATCATTAGAGAAAACCATGTTCTTTTCCTTGGACTAATAGGGTTAAAAGAAAGCCATCAAGCTTGTTGGTGAATACAAGTAGGGATTTATGGTGCATTAAGGTTCGAAATAGACATATGGCTGTTCGATTTAGTTAGCAAGCATACTTAGACAATTTCAAACCTTGTTGTAAGTTTTTGAATTCTCAATTGAGGATGCACAAAAAATTATTTCTCAATTTTAAAGATTAGGTTCTATTATCTACTCAAGATTCCATGAATATCAAAATCTTGACGATTTCAATATCATTGAATCGGTCTCTTTTCACGTACATAGTAGACCAATAAAGCTTAAATACTATATCAACCTTCTTCACAAAGTCATTCCCTTCCAAATGAGTTGGTGTTTCTTGGACTCCAAATCAATGTGGAAAATTTTGACCACTAGTCAAGATTCACAAGAACTTTGTAGATAATGTGCATTCCATGTCACATTTGAAAAGGTACTTGTCTAATTTTTGGTCTCCTCTTGCATGAGAGAATAAATCTCCCTCAAGTAGAGTTGATCATCTCTCATCAAAGATGTGCATGATCAAAATAGCTATAAAAAATTCTATCTTCCTATGGGAAATGTGAGACTTTTGCAAAAGCATGTGTTTTAGTGCTCAACTACATTCTATAGCGGCATGAATATCAATTTTGAGCTTAACAACTTTGGAGATTCTAGAGAGAGAACAAAATCCAGGCATTATCTTATAGTGAATTAAATATAGAGCTCAAAGCAAGGTACTTAAAGTGTCATATGTGTGCACTGCCTTTCTTTTATACAACATTTTTCATGATTCTTTCATCTTTATATTCAATTTTTAACTGGTAAACATGGTGCAAATGAGGCAGAGAGAGAATATAGAATTTTTCAGCCATAGACATTTTCTATACCCATAAAACAATCTAAGTTTTCATTCTAAACATTATCCGCATAATGTATAATAGAAAGTTCAAAATGAATAATTTAACTATCAAAAGGCTTATTACAATATATGAGCACACATTGAAGGGTCAACATCATTTAAATCCTTGTAGGACCAAGAAAATATATCTCTATATTGTTGGAATTTTTTTGTTTTTAGTTCATCCTCTTCTATTTCTCTTACTTCACTACCCATTTAAGTGCTTTTTGCTTCATTTCCTTTGACTATGAAAACGCCTTCTTTTTAATCTTGTGGTTTTCATATGACTCTCCTACTCATGCCACCCTATTGTCTCTCAAGGCAGTGATATGTTTACTTTCCACCTCATAGGTTCTAAGTTATTCCAAGCTAAAAGTCATTTGATTTTCTATCACTAGAGGTTATACACTCTTTTTCATGGTCCTCTTCTTTATGTAGAGATTATGTATAGTTTATACAATCCCTTTGTACAATGCTTGCCTTGAATTTCTATCATGAATGCATATCCAGTATCAAAGTTAGGTTCAATCTGCATGGAGACTAATTCATCATTGAATGATTAGGACAGACTATCATGACTTGTAAGGAATCCATCCCAGATTTAGATTGAATTCTTGCATATGGCGATCCATCATTCATAGCTTTCGTTTCCATCCTCATTTCTGCTATAAATTGTTTTCCGAGAATTACTTCATAAGAACAATTGTCTTGAATAAAGAAATGAAATTCTTCTCGAACACCTCCTATCATAATAGGCACATGTGCGCATGCACCTAGTAAAATCCGTGATCCATTAGTGGTTTTTCTCATTCTAAAGCCATGTTCTTTGTCAATTGGGCATCTAAATTTATCAGAGAATTTCTTTGAGATTATGTTTATCTCTAAGCCGGAATGAATCAGAGCGAGAGCTAAACATAAATCTTTTTCATCACCAATCTGAATTTTTACTTCTCGAGTTCCTCGTGCCTAGAAGGTTGTATTAAATTGACTTTCACCTACAAAATTACTATTTACACTTCGAATCGTAAAATCCTCTTCCTCCTCATAGTCGCTATCACCAAATGTCAGAGCATCATTCATTGGTAAGGTTTCTGCTGCTACATCTTGCATATCTTCATCTTGTGGCACTCAAAATAATCTTCTTCAATTAAGTCTAATAAAGCTATCCTTGAACTCGGGTTTTGCGATTGCAAACACGTGCTCAAGGGACATAGTGACTTGGCTTTTTAGTAGTATATCATTAAGGATCTCCCTGGCATCATTCTTTCTCTCGAGCTCTCAGATCATAATTGCTCTTGGAGCTCTCCTTCCTTTCTTTTTCCCTTTTTCCTCACCTTATTTTTTATCATATTTTCGCTCATTTTTAATATTATGATTTTGAGTATTTTCAATTATAGTTTTCTTCTTTTCTTCTTTAGTTGGGGCATTTTGATTTTCCTGTGATTGAGTATTTTCCTCTATTGGTTTCTTTCCTTCTTTGATTATTCTTCCTTAATCTTTCTGATACATATCTATAGTATCTTCAAATTGCACTCGTTTTTTGGTATTAGTATTTCTGTTCTCATTTTCTCTAGTTTGCCTTCTTGTCATTCTCTTATCTCCCTCTTCTATATCATCTTGCATGTCATCTTGACTCCATTTCTCCTAAACATTGGCAATGTGAGAATACACAGAGGCTTAGTCAATAGGAGATTGCCATGCAGTTTTGCACTTGATTTTGTCTCTAGCTCTCACCAGTGCCTCGATAGAATAGGGATTTTTCTTATAGTAGGAAGAGTTCTCTCATCTGATGGATCTAATCTAGCAGTTGAGGTACTGGCAGTTGCATTGGAAAATAATTAAGTTTTCATACAAATTTTTTATGCCTCCTTTGCCCCAATTAACTGCTAAAGGAAGTCTTGATCTAAAGTCACATAGTTTTCTATCAATTTCAACTACCAACTGATTATCTTCTGCATTCTTTAACACATCACAAGCATATGTCGCATGTTCTTGACTATCACACCAAACATACATTTTACCGTGAGTACCTCTTTTATAAATATTTCTCTAAACAGTGGACTCAGTAGGAGGAACCAGCTGATAAACTAGTTGAGGGGAAATAAATTGTGGCATAGCAAGCTGTATGGGTGTAGTCATAGTCACTTGACCCAAGCCACTACTGCTTGCTCCAGGCTCATGCACACTCATGGAATACACTTTCTTGTTTAATTGAGAAACCTTCTTGGAAAGAGATGTGTGCATATTCATTACATTTTCCATTTGTTTACATGAAATATCTAATTGAAATTTGATTGGGGCCTTAGGGGAAATGTAACCCATAGCTACAGTTGGAGGCATTGTCATATTAGCTTGCCCTGTTGTAGGCAAATCGCTAGGCTGAGTAAGATTTAGGTTTTGCATACAAAACACATTGTCATTGTTTCATTTGAGCTAGAGCTTCAATTTCACATTTTACTTTTTACCAATCATCAGTCAAACCATATCTTTTGCTTGGCTCCTCTATTCTTTGCTCTACTTCAGTTCTATCTTCTAGACTCCATCTCAAAAATCCTTCTCGACTCTGCTGACTAAAATCCTCAAGATAACACATTTTATGCAGTCTTTCCTAAAATCCTTCCAAGCTTTGCTAGCATGTACTTTGATGATTTCAAGTATGGATCCGGTAACTACACAACCAGAGTACTTTAGCAGTACGTCATCAAGTAATCCTTAGATCTGCACTTCTCGTCAAATGCATCCATGTATTTAGTGATATTCACCCCATGAATTTACCTTTCTCTCATAGGATTTCTTGTACAGTCTGTGTCCCTTGTTTTTCTACCATCGTATTTTTAAACATTTCCTATATCTTGCATTCTTGATATCACCTAGAATGGAGTACCAAGTCTCTAATAGTAGGCTCTAATCTCTCTCTAAACTTTCTAGAACTATCACTAGATGATAAAGCTAGGAATATTAACTTTACCAAAACCTAGGATTTTCCACTTACAGTTTCATTTATCAATATATCTAAAATGTTCAACTTTTTTTCTTTTGTCTCAAGAGTGTAATTATTCTAGTCTAAATTGATATTTTGTTATGTATTTTTCTTTCTAACCTTTGAGTTTTTAACCCAATGTTTACTTTAATGGAAATTGTATGTTTATAGATTTATATATAAGTTTTATGAATTTTTTTGTGGAATTTTATGTAGTACTAAAAAACAAGAGAATTGGGAAACAACAGTAAATAACTAAATGAAGAAAGTAAATAACTAAATAACTAAACAAAAATCTTCTCATGCAGTGGTAAAGTAAATTCTAATGCAATTTATAAAGCTTTCATGTGTTTTGTAAAAACCCACCTATGATCTAACATGTAGCTACTATCATTCTTACTACAATGCTAAAAAATAATCTATTTATGTTGTTTTAATAAATTGCAAATGCAAGTGTAATGAATCTTTCCTAATGCAATGTGAGATGAAAAGAATTCATTTGCTTATAAGTGCAAGTGATGTATGTAAACTTGTTGTGCAAATAAAAATGATCCTTAATAATTGTTACCTTTAAGTTTGTTGTAGGAGAAGTTTACTTGTTTAAAATTAAGATCTAAATACAAACTTTCCTTCTTGTCGATGGGGGGGTGGGGGGAGAAGTGACAAGGCTCCCCCTTCCCGTGGAGGCATTTAGTTCCCTAGGGAACAACCCTCAACAATTAGGGAAAAGGAATTGTGCTACGTTGGGGCTCCTTTCTCCACTCACCTACAAACAAGAAGAATATAAAGATTGATTTTTTTTATTAATGCTAAAAACACACATAAGAAGCCTAACCACACATTGGTGACATTTCCCGTCAGGTTCATCAAATTTTCGAGGGGTGTCAATGGATACCAATGACCATTCAAAACTGAACTTCCTATGATCTCACAATGTTACTACATGTAGGGTGTTTGTAGTGTACTTTAGGAGCTAAGATGTGTTTCAGTGTTGTGGAAAGTGGTTATCTATGATCCAATGGCCTATTCTAAACTATCACCTTAAGGTTGTACAAGTAGAAATCTAGATAATTAATACTGATATGATGGAGTGGTTAAAGATTCACTAGTAATACGGTCCTTGATAAATTCTTCTCCTTCTAATTCCTCTTCTTCTACTTTTTTATCAACCACGTTCTGATTAGGTTGAGTCGTAGTGTTAACACGTGGTGGTAATAAAACCTAAAAAATGAAAGATGTAAAAGTTGTATTTTCATTCACAAACAAACTATGCACAGACTCATTCCTAGACTCAATACTCTGAGACTCATTCAAAGGCTTAGTAGACATAAGAAATATAGCATTATGAAAAGTACAAATTGATTAATGAATAATTCTAGACTATTTTATTGATAATGCTAAAGACATTTTGAGTGTGCGAGACATTTTCTCAAAAACATCTTTAGGCTTCATGGATTGCCTGATGATATTGTTAGTCATTGAGGTCCATAATTCATATCCAAATTTTGGAAAAGTCTTTGCAAGCTCCTTGGATTTCAACTCAAATTGTCTACATCAAATCATCCACAAAGTCATCAAGAAACAAAAAAAGTGAATCAAGTCCTACAATAGTATCTTCGTTAACCATCAACTACCATCAAAGTGATATTTTTGAGTTCTTGACCTTTGCACAGTTTGATTATAGCAATATTGTTCATACATCCATCAACTAGACTCCTTTCTTTGCAAATAACGAATAACACCCAAGGATGGAATACAACTCTCACACCAGGTCAAGAACCTAGGTAGTAGAGATAAGGTCCAGTACCTCATGGATATCCACAAGAACTCAAGGATGAGATCCATAGAGCTCAAGACCAATATAAGTATTATGCATATCTGCATCATGTTCAAAATCAATCCTATCATATTGGGGATAAAGTGTGGCTACTCAGATATAATTTGTAGACTTCAAGGCCTTGTGCAAAGCTATGCAATCAAAGATTTGGTCCATTCACCATCTTGGTAGAGATTAATCTAGTAACCTTCAAGCTCTGGTTACCAAGTACCATGAGAGTACAAATTTTTCATGTATCCATGTTGGAACCATATTAGACTTCACCATTGAGGCGTGAGAGACGTAATCCTTCAGTACCTATCACGATTGATGATCATGAAGCTACATCTCTTCTCTGTTTTCTTTCGCGATTAGGATTACCCCTTTGAGAATGTGGTGTACTCTTTCTCTTTTAGTTCTTTTAAGTGTCACTCACTTGTGTGTGTATTTGTGTTGATTTTTCTTAATCATGTTCTATTGAGAGCTCTATAGACATCCCCCATGCCATGGGGGTATGCATATGCCCTATGTGAACGTTGCGCACCAAGAGAGGAACATGGATCACCACTACCTTTATGGTAGGTACATTGTCCACGGTATTATGATGAGAATGCAAATGACCCTTTCCTTAATAGCTTGTGTGTTTGTGTGCACAAATGTATGTGCATTATCCAAGGAGCTTCGCATACACTAATCTCATGCTTTTTCCTTTCATCTATGAGTCGAGTAGTGAGGTAGTGTTTAGAGGATCATTCATTCAAACACCTCTTAGCATATTGACTCAAATGTTTAAATGAATAAGAACTAAGTTCGTTCTCTTTCAATCTACTAAACCACATCCTATTTTTTGGCCTTCTTTCTATGTCTCCTAAATTCTCCCATGATCCAATCCAATGACACTTTCTCTAACCCTTGTTGATACCATTTTTAAAAGAAAATACTAAGATGTTATAACCTCTTTACATGCCTTTTGGTTGCTTTGAGCTAGTATTTTTATCTTGATCTAATTTGGATATGTGTTTGTGCACGTATTTTCAATAATTTAATTCCTTGCAACGAATTATAATTCCAAAACTCTAAGGTCTATCTAGACCGTTGGACCTCTTTAATCCTTATTTCAAAAACTCAAAATTCCAAAATTCACTCCTACTCGGGGTTTTATGCTTTAGGAGGTCAATATTTTATTATCTTATAAGATATTCAAGATCTTGTTTCAATTACTTTGGTATAAATACCAGAGATATTAAATTATAACTACTTGGGAAAACTTTTCCAAGTTTGATCAATTGTCGTTTATTAGATGACAATAATAAGGACTTAATATTTATTGTAAGTCTCCTTCACTATCTTGGCTTACCCTAGGGATTTTTTAAGAGAGACCTTCCACTCAATTCAAGTCTCAGTGTCCACTAGTGGGTTTTAGATTCTAGAGGTAAGAGTTTTTATTAGGTTGATATCTCCTTGAATTATACACATCATAAGACTTGCATGCCACTACCTGTGGTTTGTGGAATACTTGGGAAATACTTGCTATGTAGCTAGCTTGAGGAATTTTTCTTTCCCATCAACATGGAACATTCTATTCTTCAAGTACTCACCTCAAGGAAGCAAATGTTACATGAGGCAAGGACTCATCTTTGAACTATTTGCAACTTTTGACTAATAGTTGAAAAGATTTTCGAGATTTTAGACAAGAACCTCAAGCTCCATTGTTTGATCTATGTTCACTTCCATATTGCCAAAGTAAAGGAAAAATATCAACTTAGGATTTGATTTCCCATACTATTAGGAAATAAACTTTCATTTAACCTATGTGTGATATCTTTGTGTCATCTCCCAAGATTGAAGCAAAGCTTAGCATCACTACTCAATCTATATCTTCCTTTTATCTCTTTTAAACATCTTCTTGTATCCGATTCGGATACATCTTTTTAAGTATGTTTAAATTATGCAAGAGATACGTTATCCATGTCATGTTTCTTCTGAACCCGGGTAAAATAGTCCTCTATAAACTCAAATCCTTCTTTTTTATCATTTACGAATTGTTTTGAACATTTAATAAAAGTGATAATTTCTTAATACCCTGAAATAATTGAAGGATTAAACTTCAAAAATAGCTTTTTCAAAAGATATCCTTTTCAAAATTTCTTCCTTGGCTTTGCAAATAAAGGTATGATTTATAAGTTATCCTTTATGAAACTCAATCTTCCAGAATGATGATATCTATATATTTATAAACGTGATTAAGTTTATATTTGATTTTGAACAAAATAAATGAAAGAATTCAGAAGGAAATCTATGTTCATTGACATGGAGAGGAAAGTTAAGAGAAGTATGTCAAGTTGCAGGTTTCAAAGAGAGTTGGGATTTTAATGTTGGACTCTTCATTTAGCACTTACTAAGGATATATGTTCCCATATCATTTTCCATCATAAAAGAGGAGTGCAATGCATCAAGATAATGTATATCAAACATTCTTAGATTGAAAGAGTAGTACCATCAATTTTGGCATGTGGGAGTATGCAACTACATTGTTGCAAGCACACATGTTTGCATGAGCCAAATTCAGTAGGTTTATTCTTTGCGTAAACCATGCATGTAACCAAGTGAAAGGATTGAACATGCATGCATGAGAAGATACACCATATTGAAGTTAGTTCACATAAAATTAAAATTTCAATTAGAGGACAATTTAATTTGGAAAGTAATGAGGCCTTCAAAATATGAGATCCAATCTTGAACTCAGTTAATAACTTGAACTTGGTTACTCTATATAACCAAATTCATTATCTAACTAGATTATATGAATCCTATTATAATAAAACACTGATATAAGAAATGAGATGGCAAACTTGCAGGACAAAAAGAACCCTAAAGAGCGTACAAATAGATGTTAAAAAGTTCATACAAGTTCTTCGCAATAGACAAGGATAATTGTCGCATACATTATGAAAAAACTTAAGTTCATGATTCCTTAAAAACTTATTATATAATACAATAATAATTTTATAACTATAGACAACTAAACAAATCATTCCAATTTTGTTTTTAAAATATGTAAATTATTAAAGAGAAACATTTACAGAAAATATAAAAGAAACATAGAATTGGTCTTGAGTTAACAAGTCAAAGTGCTTTGAAAGAAAATTTCCAAAGAATGCTCGCACTTTCGAATTATATATTTCAAATAGAAAGGTACAAAAGTTAAAAGTTGAGAAAGGATAAGCTATTTACAAAGTTCAATCCTTGAAATTGTTCCAAGTATGAACAAATTATCATTTCTAGTAAAAAATCAAGAAGATTCTTAGATGATAAAGATGAAGAATTCGTGTTCTTAAAGAATTGTTATGAATTGTTTCATGAGCAACATGGCTTGTGTGAAGTATGAATCTTGTACTTCAAACATACCTCATGAGTGCACGTTTTGAAGGACAAGCTATAAATTAGCTAGAGTCACATATGAATTTGTAACCTTCTTTTAGAACCTCCACTAGAGTCCATTAGTGGAAGGTGTACTTGTCACTTTAGTTCAGTTCCACAAAGATCAAGTTAAATCTTGTTAAACTAAGTGTATGACTTTGGAAGGCTCAACAGATCTTTGGAAAACATTCTCTTCCCATGCTCCCCATGGGGGTTTAAATGAAGCATTCCCCCTTCCCATCCTTGAACCTTAACCACTAAGCTAACTGGATTGATTTCTTTTAGAAAGAGCATTGACCTATGCTGAAGTCTAATCCTAAGAACTTTGGCCCTATAGGAGAATGAACAAATAATATGATATTTCATATTACTTTAAATCAATAATATGCTCACGTCATAAAGGTACTTTACAAAAGCATTCATGGGGTTTCTAAAGAGCCTTGGTCTTGGTTCCAAGCCTTAAATCATTCCCCACAATCCATTTTCCATAAGGAAATGAGATACTCTCAATCTTCATAATTAGCAATTGTATTTATCCAACTTTTCTATCTCAAAACAAAAATTTCTCCTTTTTCCATAGTAATAACTTGGGATTAGTCCTAAATTTTCCACTAAGTTCTTGAGATAATGTTTCACGTTAACAACCTCCAAACGTGAATCCTTTGTACTTTCTCACTAATATCCTGAAGTTGAGAGATCTTCAAAATTAAGTTCATTAGTAGTTATAATTTCTTCAAAGGTTGATGATTAGCCTTTTAGGCATGTTTTGATGGTTTAGGAAGCTTTGATACGAATTTTAGGATAATATTCAATCTCTCACAACATGAAACATGACAATGCCCTCAGAGATAATTAGTCGCAAAGTACACATGCTTAATAGAACCTTAATTTCTTTGAAACTATGTAGCATTTAAATTCAAGAATTGAGAATAGCTTAGATAAATAATATCATGCATTCAAGAAACTAATAATTACAAGAAATGGACATTGAATGGAGTGGAAAATGACCTAAACCTAAACCAAGTGCACTACAAAACATACCATGTAGCCCATGAGATATGGCTACTCAAACTTGCATCCAAAGTAGGCAAGGGACTTGGTTCATACTTTATTCATGAATTCATGAAAACAAAAATCTGGGGCACACATAAGATAAAGTGGTTTGAATGTATGTACCAATCCAAAAGATTCCTTGGATGTTACGAATCCCTTTTGCTATTTCTTGTGCTTCAGCCAATGTAAGTGTGATTCGTCCGATTAACTAAGAGAAGGGGGACGTGAGCTTCAATTCAATTTCTTTGGTTGAATTTTCTAACTTTCTCTCAACTTTATTTAGTAGCACATGGCACCAATTGTTGATGAAAAATAGCTCGTAATATTTAAGCTTGACTTTCACAACTCCCATACTCTAGTAGAATTAATTCAAAGTTCATTGTAGAGCTTAGAACATCTCGCTTATATGTGCAAAGATTGTGAGGTTTAGTCTAAGTAAGGTGAGACAAGTTACGTTTTTTATTCACTATGGTGGCCAAGTGTGAAGTCCTTATGACATTCCAACACAATATATTCTACAATTTGGAGTACACACACACACACACACACACACACACATATATATATATATATATATATATATATATATATATATATATATATATATATATATATATATATATATATATATATATATATATATATATATATAGACATGTTTGCACTATATATATGCATGCCTGTATGTTTATATATATGCATGTATGTATGTGTGTATGTATGCATGTATGTATGTATGCATGTATGTATGTTTATATGTATGTTTGTATGTATGTATGCATGCATGCATGTATGTATGTATGTATGTATGTATGTATGTAAGTATGTATGCCAGTATCTATGTATGTATGTATATATGTATATATGCATGCATGCATCCATGAGTACCAAGAAATCATGAGCTAATGACATTGACATGTGGTCCATTTCAAGCTCACTATTGTAGATAGTAATATTCCAATACAATGTGTAAGGTTACATAGAAGTTCATAAATACATCATTTCATGGCTGAAATTACAAAATCAGGAATTTATTCTATTCTTGTTCGAAAACCAAAGAGAAGAAATTTGAGGTTAGACTCATTCTCACGTTAATTTTATTTAAGTAAGCATCATATACGTATCATGTTGAAATGAAAAAAGAGTAGTTCTATTCTACTCACATACACACGTCTAACAAGCTATGGAGGAAGGAACAACAAAAATGAAAACATGATAATGAATTAAAAACCAAATGACTTACAAACAATGCTTTATGAGGGTGGAGACTTCATGGTGAGAGTGGGGGACCTCTTGCCAAGATCTTGCGTCAATGAGCTTGTGAGGAGTAAATTGAGGCCCTTATTATATGGAGTTTAGGGCAAATCTTTTTGCACGTGGCATAAATGGATTTACATGTGAATGAAAGTAGACTTAGACACAAGGATGGAGCATGGAAGTCTCAGCTTACCAAGCATTGATTCTTCTTGAAGATTAAGGATTCTTGAAATTTATGTTCTTACTTACTATAGTAGCACACATGTTCAATGTAGAAACCTCTTCATATGTGTGGTATTTCCATATCACCATCAAGACACTATATAAGTAATCATTGATAACACTGAAAGCTTCTTTCTTGGGTCATCAATGAAACTAGAAAAGTATACATGCTTGCCAAAAGATGGAGTCTTCATCAGACTATATAGTTCACTATGAACAAGCTGCAAATGTTTCGATTATGTGAAACAACATCTTTGGAAAAATAAGCACGATGCATTTTTGCAAGTATACAATCTTCATAGGCATGATCTCCAATGGAATCAAGTCTTGGGAAACCAATTATCATTTCCTTTTTCATGAACAAAGAAACCTACTGAGGTTCAAATGAACAAAACAAGCATTCCATAACTATGTTTTTGCCATAGAGGAAGTATAAGTAAAGAAGGAATTTGAGGAAACTCGATTACATATGTCTAGGTCATACAAACCATTACATAATGTCCCCAACATCAAAATAACATCCCCATATCTCAATTTGGGACCAAGCATTTATTATGAACAAAATGTACATCAAGATCCTCACAAACAATAGTAGGAACTCAAAATCAAGTTTTTCTTGATAACGTTGTGGTCAAGATTCAAAGACCAACCCTACAATATGATCAGAAGCAAAAACTTAAAGGTTTTTATCCTCTTTTTTTGTTCTTTCCTGAAGATTCGTTTTTGTTTTGTAAAGGAAATGAAGACAAAAGTTTTTTTTTAGATGTTTCTCTCTTTATCTAGAAGTTGTTACCTAATAGATATATTCGATTAACCTTTCTTCACCAACATATCTTTTTCTCCTCTACAATTGAAGGTGAATTCTTCTGTTGTGCCAACTAGTTTGAAATCCACAAGCATCATTGGCTCCCCAAAAATTTGCCTTCGTATGTATGGGTTATATGGTATAGTTTTTTGAGACTTATAGATGTCAAAACATTTGGTGGATATTCCCTCCTCTCCCTTCTTCACCTTCCATGGCACTCGTAGGCTTGTAGGAGCCTTTATCCCACATGTGCTAGTTTTTGGCACTCACCTACATAAGAAAGGCCATTCTTTGTCCAACACACAAGTCTCAAGGCAGCTCCCTCATGGAAGATCTCCTATCCCTTGTGCTCAAGCATGAGGAGGATACTATGTATCAAATTCATTACTCCTTTTCCTCAACACAAGCTTGTGGAAGTCTATCCTTGGCATTGTGTGAGAGAGAGGTTAGGATGTCATTTTACCTCTTACAACTATGCATATGAGATTGAGGTGGATACATATTGAAACTTATGAGAGAGGAAGGCAAGGTTGCATGAGCCTCTCAATCCCTTTCATATGGAGTTGAAGAAGATCTATACTCTTAAACTATTATATTCCCCATAAAAGGTATCATAGATATGTTGGGAACTCACCCAAATTCATATACTTATAAGTTAGCTAGGGGCTCTTATTGATTTCCCTGATCATAGTTAGTTATCATGAAACCTAAGATGTAAGAAAAATTAGAACTAACATCTAGGGAATCTTTTCTATTTCTATATAGGTTTAAAAAACTTCGAATCATGGGTTCTCCATGTTTCTATGTTTCATTAATTCATTAATAGATATCAAAAGTCCCCTTTCATATGATGCACTCTTGCTTATTTGGCTTGAGGTTTGTGTAATCATGTGTCCTGGGTTAAAGTGTTTGTTTTGTATCATACAAACTCTGATTTGAGAGTAGTGCTTCTCCGACTTGTATCATCCATTTCTTATATTGCTTGTTTTGTTAGAAGCATAACTAAAGTCGTTTCAAGAGTTGAGTTCAAACTTTAGATTCATTTACAAAAAATATGGATTGTACTTGTGAGTGATTTTTCATGTGTGCAGTGTCATGGTTCATGTTTTTTATGGATTGGGACTTATCCCAATAGCCACTAGACTTCCTTAAAAGGATAACCTATTCACTGTGCAAAATGGGTATGGCTCTATATAATTGCATTCATTTAGACATACACTAGATATACTAGTGAGAAATTATTCTCTATACTTGGTAAATATCTAATTCTAACACTCTTCAAATGCCAAGTTACCTAGTTTGCATTGATCTCCTTCATGTTAAGCTTTTATTGACACTTCTTCGACTTACAAAAATCGATGAACCAGGTCATAATTTTAGTGATCTACTCCTTAGTGCTAATGTACTTGATGTCCACCTCCTCAGCTATGACCTCTCCCCAAAAATGGTAGTGAACCATGATGTGCTTGTTCCTTACATGAAGAATGGGATTTCATGCAAGGTGGATACTAGGGATATTATCCTCAAATTAAAAGAACTTCTCAAGCTATACACAATTCCTTGATTACCTTCTTAAGCCAAAATTTCTCACATATATCAAGGGCATAAGATCTTTATTCAATTAGTAACAATAAAATCTCTTCGTCCTTTAAACAATAAAGAAAGTTTGTTGTAGAAAACAACAAGCTGAAGAAGAAATGGATTCCCCATGAAAAGTCTAAAAATATAATCAATCTTCTTTGATCTTCTCTCTAATTTTCTTGTATCATTGCTTCCTTTTATATTTTAAAGCTTACAAGGTCTAATCTAAAAAGCAATTTAGTTCTTATCCATGTAAGCATTTGAATTAATATGATAGCATGTGTTCTAATGAATGCGCCTCTTAACACTTCCATACTACTCAAATCATGAATGAAAGGGACATATCTTAGATTCATGTACACAAAGCTACTTGGATGATGCAAATATATTTTTATACACAAACACAACATCCATAAAGGTAGGGGTTACTTGCATTGCCATCTTCATACCATGAAAAATATAGATACACTTAGGATCGTGTTGATCCATGTGTTGATCCATGTTGCACTCTTAATGCACAACATTCAGATAGAAAAAATGCATACCTCTAAGCCAAGGCTGATTTCTCTACAGCTATTAGTAGCACGATAAAAAGAAAACAAACACACATACACAGACAAGTGAGTGACACATAAAAGAATTCAAAATGGAACGGTATACCACATTTTTGAAGGGGTAATCCTAAATGGAAATTATAGAGAAAACAAATATAAGTTACGGGATTAAGATAATATGACTTGGACAAGATGGAGTATAGAGAATCGAAGTTTCATAAACGAGGAAATATGGGAGAAAATATACTTAATCACTAATTTGACTTTGCTTCAATCATAAAAAACTACATGGTGATGTTTCACACAATGTAGTCCCACATTCACACACTTAAACTTGCTTAAGATCTTGAATTGCAACACTCTTTTCTCAAGATTAAGTCATCTAGCTCGCATTGATCTCATCGTGTTAAGGTTTCCTTCTTCTTCAACTTGCTTGAATCCATGATCTTGGCCATAATTTGAGTGATCTATCCTTAGTGCTGATGTACTTGATCTGCACCTCCTTGGCTGAGTGGTCTTTCATAAAGCGATAGTCAACCTCTATGTGCTTGTTCCTTGCATGAAACATGGTGATACTTGCTAGGTGGATACTAGGAATGTTGACTTCAAATTTAAAGAACTCTTTAACCTACACACAATTCCCTAAATAGCTTCTTAAGACATATTGTAGCTCAAGCGTAAGCACCACCTCCTTTACTTGTCAATCCTCGGAGACGTGAGGACCGGTATGAAGACCATGAGCAAGTGAAGGCACAAGTGCGTGAGTGAAAGCACACAAACATGCACACACATACACACACATGCGCACAAAGTAAGATCAAAGAGAGGAACAATGGAAAGCTTCGATTGCAAAAGAGTTCTCTTACAAAAGCTCTATTCTCTAACAAGCTAACCTCAAAAATGAGCTTTCTAGCTCTTTTTATAGTTTTTTGACTAGTTTTGGCGCTATCCAGACCTAGTGTCCGGCCTAGTTAAAAATTAGGTTCCAGGGCTTATTTGAGGGTTCAAACGAAGTCTAAAAATTATGAAAATTGGCACGATGATACTTCTAATACTCCTCAAGCTCAAGGACTCCTTGGCTTGAACAAAATGGAGTTACTAAAAATAGAAAATGGTATTTACAATGGTTTTTAGTGATGAAAATCACTATTGTTGTAGGAGGTTCTTCTGAAAATTTGACATACACTTCTTGGAGCTCCCTACTTGCTCCTTCTTCTTATGTGTCCACCTTTTGATGTGCTTCCATGCTTTGTCCTTGACTTTGAGCTTCAACACTCCCCCCCCTCTCGAGTGTGTCGTCCCTGAGAGACCCTTGTTGTAGTGGTTGTTCCAAGTAGTGCCTTGAGAGGAAGTGTCCCTTCTGTATGAACAAAAGTCGTCTAACTTCCAGATGTGGCAAGGTTGGTTGTCTGGTTCTGCATCTATCACTGTGAGTCTTTGCACGTTGTAGTCTCTTGGTATGTGCTTCTTCCTTGGATTCCAGCATGACTATGTCGTTGTGAGTCGCAATTGATGACCTCAGAATTTCCAAAGATGATGTTCATAGTAGTCATGCCAAGTACTCATAACCCATAATAAATGATGGGTGAGTGTGTTCGTGCATGGGTTGAGGAAAATATGTGCCTTGTGCACGGCCTTGTAATGTAGCCCTATGAATGCTTACTTGGGAAATGCATTGGAAGAAGTATGGTGCAAAAATTGGGCATCTTGAGCTAAGTGCTCAAGGGTATGCCGACGAAGAGGTTTCCTAAGCTATCATGGTTATGATGTTTCCAAGGTAAAGATACTTACCATGGAGTAGGTCGATGGATGTTCATCTCTTCGTGTTGTATACTCGGCCTTTGGGATGGAACATTGTTGATGAATGTCCGTGTTGATGGTCCACTGATGAGATCTTTTGAGTGGCAGATCCTGTCTCCTCCTTTCAATGCATCATTTGCCAAATACTGAGAATTGAATTTCTTTATATTCCTCTTGCACATATTTCCGTGGATGCTCTCGGACATGCAGCAGTTAAGCATCACTCAAGTTGCGGACCTTTAGGATCTTCACTCCTACCATAGTAAGAGGGAACCATAGTTGTGGATGCCATGTTCAGGTGAAGTTCTTGACATCTACCAGATAAGGCATCAATTATATCATCTGCTAGCTGAGACACACCTCTATCGAAGCTGATAAATTTCGAGTAATCAATGGTTCCACCTTCAACTAAGCATGACTCATTCATGTTCCATGAGCCAATCCTTGGAAAAAGCTTTCGCTCTATCTTTTCTCCTTCTTCTTCTTTTTTTTTTTCTTGCGAAAGAATGTCACAAAACAAGAAGACAAAGGTTAGTATCAATAAAAATATTTGACATATGTCAATGTGCTCTTGTGCCTAGGATTCTCAAGTGTGTCTATGCATACTTTGGAAATGCATGACCTGAATGGTGCAAAAGACAAGGTTGTGCAAGGAGCACATGGTTGTCGCTCGTCAAGGCTTTCGATGTTATTTGCAAAGGTTGATGCCCACCTTGGTGGAGGTATCCATTGAGTCTCGAACTGATGTAATCCTCCTAATTGGAGTCCATTTTAGAACAGCATTTGACACTGTAGAGATCACTTCAGGCGTCTTCCTCTTTGGATGCTTTCTGAACTGTGGTATCCAGTGTGGTTGGCGCTTTGATTCGGTGAAGGCTACTTGTACTTTTGGCTTCTAAACCCATATCCTTTTTGCACGTCTTCCTACTATTGTTGAAGAGCTGATTTGATCTTCCTTCGGTCTTTGTACGTGGTTCTTACCCTTTTCTCTTTTTGGCTTCTTTGTTGAGACCTTTCGCATGTGGGAGAACATAGGTTGTTGTGGATATAAGAGCTTCTTAGGTACCCACATCTGTAATCGCCCTTGTTGAGCTGCAGCTAATTTCTTAGGCACCCAAACTTGTTGGATACCTTGTGGTTGAGCTTGTCCAAGCTGCTTCCTTCGTCTTCTGGCTTGCTCGGCTTGCTTGGATGGGATTTGTGGGGGCAAGGCTGGTGGTTGCTCTCCTTTGCGTACCCAGATCTACTTCATGCTCGGAACTGCTTTCTTATCAAATGGTGTCTTTCTATTTGATGTAGCAGTTGTCGTGAACAGTTGTGTTTGCTTGTGTGGTGGACTCATTACTATGGCTACTTGATTCTTAGAAGAAGAAGAAACATCCACCCGCCTTCGAACCTGGTCTTCCACGATTGGCTCCTTCTGCATCATAGAGCTTTTGACACATACAACATCTTCTTTCATATGATTAGTCTTGGAAGAACTAAGAGAGTGTGTGGTGCCATGATCTAGGAGCATGCAGTTCTCTAATTCTAATGTAATGCATTGTTCATGTACCCAAACTTGCAGAATTTGACTTCTTAGGTTTAAGTTAACTGCATGGTCATAGATCCAATCTTGACCCAAGACAAGTGGTTCTGTAAGGTTCTCATCTTGACATACTAGCGCTTTCACTTTCATTGGAACATCTTGAAGGTAGATGGGAAGTTCCACCTCGCCCAAACAAGGGGTTTCCACACCTCCCAATCCTATGAGATAAGCTTCTATGGGATTGATGTTCAACTGCAAGTCTTGGCAGTAGGAAAGTCTAACTGCACTACTTGTTGCACCTGAGTCAATCAATGCTTTCACCGTCCTTGCACCCTTCCCTTGTCCTATCTCTATGGTCACAAAGGGACGTCGGTCAATGACTTGAGAAGTAATTATGCCTGATTTTGGGCACATATCCATGTCATATTTTGGGGCTTTTGAGTTGACATCTAGGCCTAGTCGCCTTAACTTATTTCGCCTAATACGCTCTTTGGCCTCTGCCTGTGCTTCTTCTCTCACTCTTAACTCTTCTTCTTTTCGCTTCTTAGCCGTGTTGAGTTTCGTAAGCATATCCTCTGTAAGAGGTTCTTGGTATAACTTGACTCTACCTCCACTAATATAGTTTTGCAAGATATCTCCTTCTAGAGTGGCCAATTGAACGGCACCACTAGTGGAAATTCTATTAATGATCATGGGTCCGTATCCTCTTTTTTCCAACTTACGGGCATGTTGTTTTAGTGTGTAAACCAACACTAGATCTCCCTCTTTCAATCCCTTATCCTTGATGTGTGCATCAAAGTATGCCTTTTGCCTCTTCTTTGCAGTGTAGATGCCTGCTGCCGCTCGTAGACTCGTCTCACCTAAGCGTTCGAGATCAAAGATCCAATTCATGCCCATTCCACTCATACTCTTGTGCTAATTTTAGGGAAGGGATTAAGAAATCTAATGGTAGCACAGCGTTCTGTCCGAAGACCATCTGAAATGGGGTGGCGTTGAGTACCGTTTTGTAGGCAACTCGATAAGCCCAAACAACATGATGAAGTTGTTTGTCCCAATCAGAGCGTTTATTATTTACCAGTTTTGTCAATACATTACAGAGGATCTTATTGGTGCTCTCGGCTTGTCCGTTAGCTTGTGGGTGATAGGGGGCAGACTTCTTATGTATCACCAAGAATTCTTGGAGAAGATTTTCAATGACTTCATTCAAGAAGTGTGTGCCTCTATCGCTCACTAACTCTATTGGTAGTCCATATCTCGTGAACACATTCTCGAATAAGAACTTAGCCGTCGTCTGAGCATCATCTTTGTTGTGGCTTTGACTTCTACCCATTTTGTAAGGTAATCTGTGGCTACAATGATGTACTCTGCATGGGAGTTTCTAGCTGGGGGGTTAATAGGATCTACAAAGTCTTTACCCCACTTTGAGAATGCACGTCCTCCCATCATTGGCCTCAAAGGCATCTCATCTTTTCTAACTGGATATTGTGCACGTTGGCACGTGTCACATTTCTTCACATAGGTATGAGCATCCATATGAAGAGTGGGCCACCAAAGTCCTGAGAATAGAATGGTCTTGATTACTCGCTCAGGGCCGAAGTGTCCATGTGCAACACCGCTCTGTGCAGTTTCTAAGACTTTCAAATAGTCTGATTCATGAACGCACAGTCTTAATTAACCATCTTTGCCTCTTCGGTATAAGTTGTCTCCTACTAAGGCATAGGCTTGAGCTTCTTGCTCCATGTTTCATCTTCTTGCTAGACTAGCCTCTTTGGGTAATCTTCCCAATCTCATAAACTCTACCAATGGAGCACTCCAATCTGGAATTAATGACACTTGATTAAGGGTCGCATGCTCCACTGGGGGTCTCTCTCTGCACATTGGACAATTCTTGATCCACTCATGTATTTCTTTGTCCATGCTAGGCCAATACACTCCTAAAGGTTTTAGATTCTGCAATGTGCGTTGTTTAGAATAGTGATTTCCGAGCAATCCTTCATGAGCTTGCTGCAACCAACTACAATGTTCATCATCCTCGACACAACAAGCTAATACACCCTTGGTATCTTCTTTGTACATGCTTCCTGCCAATATGTGATATTTTTGTGATTTTACAATTTCTTCTTGTGATGTTTTCACATTCTTATTTGCAGCGCCGAAGGTTAGGACTGGTACCAACTTATTTGCCCATTTAGGAACAACTTCTAAATTGAACAAATAAGCATCAGGCAACTCATCAGGCACTCCTTGCGGTGACTCACCTGAAGTTATGCAAGAAAGGTGATCCACCCTAAGGTGGGTTCTACCCTTCCTGACAACAACTTCAAAGTCATATTCCATTAGTAAGAGAAACCATCTTACTAATCGTCCTGTATTGCAAGGTTTATTGACCAAATATAGCAAAGCTTGATGATCAGTGAAAAACTTGAATTTGTTGGCCAATAAGTAGTGTCTAAACTTCTTCACAGCATATACCATGCCTAAGCCCTCTCGCTCAGTTGTGGTATAGTTTCTTTCACCTGGGTTTAGTTTTCTACTAGCGTATGCTATAGGCAAATCTAAGTTTCCTTCACCTGTGGGTTGTGCTAGCACACATCCTATGGCGTGATTGGATGCATCCACATGGACATGGAATGGTTTATTCCAATCAGGAGTGGTCAGTATTGGTGCTGAGCACAAACGTTTCTTCAGTTCATTGAAAGAATTCTCACATTCGTCGTTCCACTCAAAATTAGACAACAAGGCATAAAGGGGTCTAGCTATGATCGCGTACATGTGGATAAACCTACGGTAATATCCACAATGGCCCATAAAGGCTTGTACCTCTTTAACATTCCTTGGCCTTGGCAGCTCCGCTATGGCTCGTACCTTTTCTTCATCTGTTGAGATTCCATTCTTAGAAACAATATGACCTAAGATTTTACCTTGACACACCATGAACACACACTTTTCTGGGTTCAGACACACTCGATATTCTCTACACTTGTTGAAGATTTGTCTGAGCTCAGGGATGTGGTATCTTCTTTCTTGGGAATGGGCACATAAATCCTCCACATATACTTCTAAACTCTTTCGCAAGAACTCTTTGCAGACATGACACATGAGCCTTTGGAATGTTGCAGGTGCATTCGTGAGCCCAAATGGCATCACACGAAATGCAAAGATTCCCCACTCTGTGGCAAAAGCTATTTTGTGTTGATCTTCTGGGGCAATGGCTACTTGATTGTAACCTGAAAATCCATCAAGGAAGCTATAAACTTCGTTGCCTGCAACACGCTCCAATAGGTGTTCTGTGATTGGAAGTGGATAACTATCTCTGATAGTAGCGGCATTAACTTTTTTAAGGTTAATACACACTCGTAACTTACCGTTCTTCTTGGTCACCACGACAATGGGGGACACCCATTCAGTATGCTCAATCTCATAGATGAATCCAGCTTCAATCAGCCTATCAATTTCCTCTTTTATTTTGGCAGCATATGTATCATTATATGTGTAAGGCTTCTGTTTGGTGGGCTTGGCATCAGCAGTCATGGGGATAGTATGAGAGCAAATTCTTGGATCTACCCCTTTCAAGTCTCTATAGTGCCACGCAAACACATCCCTCTATTCCCTTAATAGAGCTACAAGCTCCATTTCTTCTCTTGCACTTAGGTCATGTCCTATATATGTGCATCTCTCTTCGTTCTCTTCAATGGTCACTACAATTTTCTTGGTCTTTTCTTTATTATCGTATGATTCCCCGATGATGGCCTCTCTCTTAGGCATTCGTACCAAAATTTTACGGTCGTCAACCTCATATTTCTTGAAGTTTTCAGGTACTTCAAACAATGATTCCTCCTCTTCTTGTTTTACTGCTTTTCTTTTTTTTTTCTTTTGACTTCTCTCACTTCCATCCTTTGAATTTACCGTTTTAATAGTTGTGAAAGGTTCTTCTTCTTTCTGGGTGAACACACCTATATCTTCTAGATAGTGTTGCTCTGAGTTAAAGCAACTATCCATCACAATGGACTCTAGATCATCTTCATTCTCTTCTTCTTCTATGACATCACTAGGGTCACATTCTTCTAGCAAGGGCTGAAATATGAAAACTGAAATATCATAACCCTCCTCATCACAATGAGGTGTCCATTGTTCTTCATTCTCAGCAATGTCCATGGTAGCTAAGATTTCTGGCCAGCCATGAGGTTCAAATTCTTCATCTGGAAAGATCATGGGTGTGTAGGCTGGGTCTCTAATTGTTCTATCTCCTGGTGAAGTTCCTTCTTCTCTTGCCTTCAAGCGTTTTTCCTCTTCCTCTACGACCTTGCACATCCACAAATGAGTATCTTCATGTAACCATGATGGATCAGGTGAACTTTTAGAATGCACAGAGATTGAATCTTCTTTTGCTTTTGTGGATAGGATTCCACTGTAGGGGTGGTACATCTCTGAAGGAGTAATCCTTCAAATTGACCTTGGTGGTGACCCCTAAGTGTTGTAAGTACAAGGAGTTGGTTCCCCAATCTTGTACTATTTGCAATTGTCGTAGGAAGGGTCTTCCCAGGATCATCTCATAAACGTTATTTTTCTCAAAGTCACATGTAGCAAATGTGTGTTCAAACTCTACACCACAAGTAGTTAGAGTTATCCCTTCTAGCAATCCTAGAGGTCTTTCAAAATGACCATCGGCCATTTGAAGCTTCATTCTAGTTGGTCTTAATGTGGGTTTGCCCCATTGCTTCCACAAGGAGGTGGTTGCAATAGCAACACCAGCACCTGAATCTATGATTGCTTTGGTTGTGTAACCTTGGTAGGTGATTGGAAGATAAGTGTTACCTTCTTCACCCTCACACATGTCCCCTATTTTGTCTAGAGGTATCTCTGGTACTTTTTGCTTAGAGCCTGTTTTTGGTATATTGGACTCAAGTTCTGGGACCTGATCCTTCACATGATTCCATAGCTCAGGTTTTGCTTTGAGCAGCTCTTCTATAGTGAGGTGACACTGAATCTTAGTGTTCTTCACGACATCAATGTTCCTTGGAACCACTGAGTCTTCATGTCTGACTAGTATTGTGGGAGCTCTGACCTGAAGAGATTCAGATTCCCATGGGCCTGGAAATTGGGGCAGTTCTTCTAGGGTATTAGATTCAAAATCTAATCCTTTGTCTTCTTGTTGTTTTGCTTCATCTCCGTAAATAGATGGAATGTATTGGAGAAATTGATCATGAAGGTCATCAATCTCAGGAATAGGAGGGGAATTACCCTTCTCCTTAGCCCATTTCTCTTCTTGTATTTCCCGCAAGAACTCTTGAGAGTACTGTTGAATTGAAGGAGGTATTCCAGCATCCATGGAATTAGGAACATAAGCTCCCCTTGATAGTGAGCCTCCTCTTTCAATAACTGGTTGAGCCTGTGGAGGTAAAGAAACTTGTGGTTTGTTTACCAATTGCTCTAATCTTTCTAGTAAGCCCTGGAAATGCAAATCCGATTTGACATAGTTTGTCTGATTGAACTTTTGACTAGTCTCAAGTATAGCTTGAGCTTGTTCTACCATTTTCTTGCACATTTTCATTTGTTCAATCTCTAAGTCCGCTCTAGGATAACTCTTATCTAGGTTTGCAGATGTTGGCCCTTCTTGAAGACGAGCCTGATAGGCCTTGAACATCATGTCCAAGCCTTCTGGGGTTGGATCTGCAAGAACAGACCCTGGTTGCGGCCTATTTACAATGGGTGGTGGGGTGGGATGAGGTGGAGTGGATGGAGTTTTGGCATGCGAGGGGTTTTGAGATGCAATGTCTTCTATTTTTGTTTTTGCGTCTTTCAAGCTTTCTTCTAGTTCCGATAACTTTTTATTCCACTTGCGATTAGCCTTCTCTCTGGTATCTTTCCATGTTCTTGTTTTCCTCTTACTAGGTTCTCCCGACTCACTCGACTCTAATTGCTCTACTGGTTTATCCTTTTTTAAGGCTTGTGCTCTAGTGACAGCTTGTATAGGAGCCATATTACTACTACTTGAACTTGAATCCGCCACTAAACCTACCACATTAATGGGTGTAATCTTGGGTGCACTAGAGGGGTTTCTTGGACAATCTCTGGGGACATGGTCTTTGCCACAATCAGGACAAAAAGCCTGTATTGTGATAGCCTGTCCTTGACTTACAGGTGGTGGGTGGGGACAATCACAAAGGAAATGGTCGCCCTGACATCTGAAACATGGTCCTCTAGGGGCTTGTGGTCTTACTTGTCTCAATTGGGGCCTAGGGTTAGCATTTGTGTACATGACATTGGAGTATTCTGGCTCCCGATTTAGCTCCATAGGTGGTGCCTCATATTGATACGGATAAATCTCACTATGTTCAGGTGACTCTGTGTAATAAGCATGTGGACTACCTTCAAGGGAGTAGTCTGAACTATGAGCATGAGAGTCATTCTCTAAGATCAGTGGTGTCACTGGCACCAATGCTCTATTAAGGTTCGCTTCTGCCACTGCATACTTAACTGGAATTGTAGTGGCAAGAGCTGGTGGTTGGTTTCCCAAGAGTGGTTGTGGCCTATATGGTGCTTGATATTGCTGTTATGGTCTATAATATGGCTGTTGGTATTGGTTCTAATACCTACCTTGTGGGTAAGGTTGCTGATAATTCTGTCTAACAGCCTGCCTATTGTAGGGACAATCTTGAGCCGTATGGTTTGTGTACTTCCTTTCAATAGTGCAGTATGGGGTATTCCTTTCTCTCATGTTTTGGTTGTGCATTGGGCATACATTAGCCATGTGGTCGCCTCCGCAGATATAACACCGATTCAATGGGGTGACTCTCTGTGTTTGTCTATTTTGGACTCCCAACTTCTTGGCAACTTGCTCTGCTATCTCATCCAGCTCAGTGGAGGCTTTGGCGGTGTGACTCGTAGAACTATCAAAGTCTTTATAGAGTTTGGATAGTCCTAACTCCTCACCCAAGTTGTCTTCTATGTCAATGCAGGTCCGCACACACTCTTCTATGGATCTAGGCTCTTTCAAGTACACATATGATTTTAACTTGGTGCTTAGTAAGCCATCTAAAAACAAAGCCACTTGTTTGGCTGGTGTGGGTAACTCTGGAGCAGGGCATCTCTCTAGATACTGTCTGAACCTCCTACCTGCTAGTCGCACTGTTTCTTGGGGTGTCTGCTTAAAGCTGTGGATCAAAGATGAAGTGTTATGCCTGATCACACTCTTGCAAAATTCTACAATGAATTCGTCTAGCAGCTGACCTATATCGCGATAGTTGCGACTACTCAGTGGTTGAAACCAAGCTAAGGCAGTGCCCTTAAGAGTCAAACCAAATGCCTCGTACTGGGTGAACAAATCCTCAACCTATTCAGCTCTTAGCACCTGTTTGAACTCGGGATGAAAATCACTATTGTTGTAGGGGATTCTTCTGAAAATTTGACATACACTTCTTGGAGCTCCCTACTTGCTCCTTCTTCTTATGTGTCCACCTTTTGATGTGCTTCCATGCTTTGTCCTTGACTTTGAGCTTCAACACATATCCTCTTGCATATAGCAAGGGCTTATAGTCTCCACTCAACTAGCAACAATAAAATCTCCCCATGCTTTAACTAACATAGAACTTTTATTGTGGACGAAAAGATAGTCACCCTTCATTGTTCTTCTCTCTAACTTCCTTGTATTACTGCTTGTTTCATAATTTAAAGCTCTTTTGGGAGAAAATAAAAAAGCAATATTGAGTGTGAGAATTAAGCAAGAAACCAACTAGTTCTAACGTTAGCTCATACTTTCTTGGTTGTGTAGGAAATAAACAATTTAGGTTGGTATATTGTTAGTGTATTTAAAAGGTTATTGATAGGTTGTGAGTTGAGAAGAAACTTAGTTCTTATTCATGTAAATATTTGAGTCAATATGACAAGAGGTGTTTGAATGAATGATCCTCTCAACACTACCTCACTACTCAACTCATACATGAAAGGGACAATCCTAAGATTTGTAGATGTGAAGCTATTAAGGCTAGAAGTCAACCTTCTTTGATCTTCTCTCTAATTTTCATTTATCATTGCTTCTTTTTATAATTTAAAGCTCAAAAGGTTTGATCTGAAAAGTGAGTTAGTTCTTGTTCATGTAAACATTTGAATTAATATGATAACATGTGTTTTAATGAATGAGCCTCTTAACACTTCTTGACTACTAAAATCATAGATGAAAGGGACATATTTTAGATTAGTGGACACGAATGTTGAGATATTAAGCTCAACATGTGATGATCTAGGATGACACATACCAGTTTTTCGTTTCTCTGACATGTATAGTGGTCACGCTGGTATATGTCAGGGATACTTCATTGAGATTTATTAGATTTTTCTACCAAGAGTGATGTCACATTTCTTTCTTGCTAGCTCACTCATTCCCGGACATTAGGTTTCTCCTTATGTACTGATATATGTATATATATTGCACTTGTTGTATGCTTGTTTTTAGGTTATTCTTGTACATTCCTTTTATGTAATAGAAGAAGAAGAAGTAGATCATTCTTCCTTGCCTCAATCTGTGTGTGTGCTTCTCCTTGAGAGTGAGAGTGTGTGTGTGAGCTCTCTTCCTTATCTCCTTCCTCATGACATGGTATCAGAGCCAACGTGGCTGTAGAGAGCTCGTGGAGAAGGCAACGGTGAAGACTACATGGCAAGGCGTGGAGAAAACGTGATTTCAAAAATGGCCTGTGCTACAAAAATTGGCATGAAGGTAGAAGACCTCAAAATATTTTCAAGATTTAACCCTTTAGGGTCACTTGTTTTTGTCAGATCGAAGTTTCGGAGCCATTTAGACCTCCGTTTCAAGCCCGAAAGGTGGGGCCCACAGAAGAACCTGGTCAGCTTCAAGAACTGTAACTTGTATTGTGTTTGCGATACTCATATATTCCAGATCCAAAATTTCAAGCGATTCTGTGTACTGTTGATACACGAAAACTGTGTTTTTCTGAGATCGAAGTGTCACGTCATAGTGCGACGGTGTTCAAGTAGAAGTGTTGCTTGTAGTGGTTTGCAGTGTTGTGAACTGTTGTAGAAATGGCAAACGCAGATGGAATGAGTCAGCTTATGAGCAATAAGCTGGACACGAACAACTTCCATGCTTGGAGATTCAGAATAAAGAATTTCCTGATGGGAAAAGGCTACTGGAAGTACATCGAAGGAGAGAATGAAAATGCTCCACAGTTACCAGAAAGGAATCGGACTGCAGAACAGTTCAGAGCATATGAGTAATGGAATCAAGGAGCATGAAAGGTAATGTATTGGCTATCTGTTAGCATACAAGATAGCATGATTGGACACATACAAGATGCCGAGACTCCAAAAGAGGCTTGGAACAGTCTGGTCACTTTGTATGAGACTAGTACAAAGGCACAGAAATTGCAACTCAAGAACGAGCTGCATACATTGGAAAAGAAGAGCATGTCGGTAAGTGACTACACCCTAAAAATCAAAAGCATATGTGAGTCACTTGCATCTATTGGTGTGAATGTAGATGATGATGATAAGGTGGAAGCCTTCGTGGTTTAGGAATTGTGGTAAACCTGGACACTTTGAACGTGATTGTGGGTTGAAGAATCAAAATAATAGAAGGCAGCAAAACAACTATACATCCATAAGTGCAGATGATTCTGAAAGGTGTTTATGGTTCAACATGACATGATGAATGCGATGTCTGCTAGTGTTTCAAAATTGAGTGACAATGTCTAGTATATTGATTTAGGTGCTTCAAATCACATGACCTGTCATGCAGAATGGTTTAGTAGCTTGCAAAAAATGCCAGTTCCTCGATATGTTGAAACAGGTGATGATACATCGCATCTCATTGAGCATACAGGAAACAGAGCATTGTCTATGGAGGAGGGGAAGGTAAAACATCTTGCTGATGTGTTGCATGTTCCAAATATGACAAAGAATCTGGTTTTTGTTGGACAAATGGTTGACCAGGGATTACAAGTCAGGTTCTATGAAACATAATATGCATCACTCCTTCTTTTTATGATTTAGAGATCTTTTGTGAGGAAGAAAACGAATATTGAATGCAAGACCTTAGCTCGGTTGGTTGGAAATAGTCACTTTAGGTCGGTACATTGTTAGTGTATTTAAAAGGTTATAACGTTTGAGTTCAAAAGAAAGTTAGTTCTTATTCATATAAACATTCGAATCAATATGATAGGAGGTGTTTTAATGAATGAGTCTATAAACACTTCCTCACTACTCAACTCATAAATGAAAGGGACAAATCTGAGATTAGTGGACACTAAGCTCCTTGAATGATGCACATATGTTCATGCACACAAACAGAAAACCTATTAACAAAAGGGTCATTTGCATTGCAGAGAGACGAGATGTAGGTTATGCAATTAAGATATGAGAAGACTTGGGCCAGATCGAGTATAGAGAATTGAAGGTTAATAAATAGGGAAAGAGTTGGAGAAAATATGCTTAATCACTGAGAACATAGTTCCAAAATATGGATCATGTGAAATTCACTTGCTGCATGGAGAAAGGTTTATGAGTTGTGTCTCAAAAATCTCGAAGTGTACGTAGAGTTCAAATAATGGATCCCAACTAACAGTAATGCGGGCTGATATGTATAAAAGTCAAAGATTGGCTAATCTGCTAGTAGAAATTGTTAGAGAGTGGAGTGAAAAGGATAAGAGTTTTATTTTGACTAATTTTCTGTATTTCAATATTTAAAATCAAGATTTAAGCATGAAGTATTGAGACACCCTCGAATAAGTATAATGAGCATCACGTAAAACAAGTAAGATCCAATTGAAGAATGAGCTCAATAACATTTGGAAGACCCTCACTAGCAATTCGATATTCTACACATATACTCTCAATGGGTTGAGAGAAGGTGAGAAGTGGATATCGTTCACGCCTTCTTTATATATTAGGTATGATTTACTTTGCTCAAGGAATTTGGTGACCTCATTATCAATAAGGGCTTTTGGATACAGGATATGATACTCCTTATCACATCAATCGTATTGGGTTTCTGATGTTATTGAGTAATTATAAAAACAAAATATTTGAACGATTGCCTTCACATAGCAACCATCACCAAACATTGTTTTTTGCGTGGGAAATTTTGGATAGAGGATGTCATGTAACTTAAATGGATGCTTTCTGTTTACCCTAAGGACGAAACAAGCTGAAAGCATGAGTAAAGAATGATGCAAAACTATTTACACTAGAGATAGAGCCTAATCCGAATTATACCATCTACTTTAATATGGTAAAAGGTAGATTGGAGAGATTGATCTATGGCATAACAAGATGGGAATCATTAAGGATATGGAAAAGAATCCTTTGTTTTTGGAAATTCAACTTGAAAAGTCACAAACGGGAGAATTTGTGTCAATTATGACATTGTTTTTGTGTCGAAAATTTTGGATAGAGGATGCCATGTCTAACTTGATGGATGCGTTTGCGGGAACCCTAAGGAAGGAAAGAAGCTGAAAGCATGAGTAAAGAAGGATGGAAGACTATTTACACTCAAGATAGAGCCTAATCCTAATTATACTATCTATTTTACTATGATAAAAGTTAGATTGGAGAGAATATTTCGTTTTTTTTCTTTTGGTAATTCAACTTCAAAACTCGAAAATTGAAGAAATTTGTGAACTACGGGAACTAGAGAAATAAGCAAGATTTCCATTCAAGAAGTACGCTTGCATTATCAACTATTCATTGGATGTCTTTCATACAAACATTTGGTGAGCAACAACAATGGCTTCTTTGGGGTGCAAGAGATAGTTTGCCATATTTATTGGTAATCTCCTTGAGATGGTTCGTTTTTATTGCATGAAGCATGCTTTGTAACACTCCCTCTTTCTATAGTTTAAAGCCCTTTTGTGAGAAATAAAGATACAATATTGAGTGTGAGAATTAAGAAGCAAAGCAACTAGTTTTAAGGTGACCCCATACTTTCTTGGTTGTGTAGGAAAGAATCAATTTAGGTCGGTATGTTTTTAGGTTTGAGTGGAGAAGGAAGTTAGTTCTTTTCATGTAAACATTAGAATCAATATCATCGGAGGTGTTTTAATCAATGAGCCTCTAAGCACTTCCTCACTAGTCAACTCATAAATCAAAGGGAGAAATCTGAGATCGATTATAGAGAATAGAAGGTTAATAAATAGGGAAAGAGTTGGAGAAAATATAGTTAATCACGAAGAAAATAGCTCCAAAATATGGTTAAGCATACAAGTGGGGAGCTTGCACAGCTTTCATGTGAACTTCATTTGCTACGCACAGAAAGGTTTATGACTTCTGTCTCACAAACCTAATAGAGGTTTATGAGTTCTATCTTAGAAACCTAATAGTGCATATAAAGTCCAAAGAAGGGACCCCATGCATTTTCAATCATGTATATGGCCTAAGTTCTAACCCACCCAAGTTGGGACTTACGTTCTTGAGTTTGTATATGGAAATGTGTATATTCCCTAATGGGCCCAACACAAAAACCTTTAGAGATGCTGTTGGAGGAACCTTTGGTTTTATTGGTAAAATTCCTTAATGCCTTTATACAAAAATCTCGACCAACAGGAAGGATTGGTCAAATTCCTTAACGCTTTTATACAACACTCTCGTTGTAGTTCTGGGAAACTACTTAACATCTCTACCTAAATAGATTGCATCCAACTATTTTGTTGCTATCAAAAAAGAGAAATTCAATATTATTTTCAAGCATACTAGCTCATGGCATTGCAATACGTTTCCAAATAGAGGGTGTGGGTTAAATAACATTAAAAGGTAAACTCTTGCATAGAGATATATCCTTAATGCTTGCTCCAAAACGTGATGCATGCTGCAAAAGTAAGGAGGGGGCAACACATAGAACTCGATTGTTGTTTTCATTTGGAAATTGATGAATTTCTCTATGGGAAGAGCAGATTGGAGAAAGTACACCTTCCTTATGTAGCTTGTTCTAATTGTAGTCATCTTAACCACTATGCAAAAGGTATCTTTACAATGCAATCCACATGTTTTAGCAAGTTCTTTAGCTAAAAGCCTTTCTTTACACCTAGCAATGCTACCATCTAAATGCTTCTTTACCTTATATAACCATTGTTTTTCCCATGACATTTATGTCTTTTCTTCGTGGCACTAATGTCCAATTGTATAACATTTTGTGGTTGTCCAATTGCATAACCTTCTATGCTTGTCCCTTTATCCATATATATTATGTAAGACCACGATACATAACACTCTATCTTTGGTTACAACATGAAAATTTCTCTATCATTTGGTATTCAAGATGAAAGACCATTTTCCTTTGCGAGCAACCACCAAGTACTTCCAAAAGTTGGTCTTTGTAAAATTCTCCATGAATCCCTCCCGATCTCCATAAATACTTTGAATCTTCATATATACTCCAAATGTGCATCAGCTAGAGATAGTGCATAGTATGGCTTGAATTAAGCTCTCTACGAGATTCACTATGGCCAAAGTAATATGTTATTAACAATTCAAAATGATTTGCGAAGGTACTCGAAGGGTTGTCTCACAAATGTGTGCAATTGCTTTTGCAAGATATTAGGCGTTAGTGATAATGCTGAAGACACAGGTTAGACCCTTCTCCTCATTGCTGATGCTTTTAGAGAAATGTTCATGAGAGAAGAAATATATAGAAAGAATCAACAAGGCTCAAGGAATGCAATGCAGAGGCTGAAAACATCTTTGAATGTTTTAAAAGGATGCCAAAGGAGATGAGGATTATGATAAGTTGCTGCTAGTGTGAAAAGACATTTCATTATATGAAGCGCTATAGAAAAAAACAAGATTATTAGAGGAGGATTACTTTCAAATGAACATGGAGGAATAAAGAATCTACAAATAACACATATCTTGCATGATGTTTTGTTATAGTTAAGGAACATAGCTTCCCAAGACTCTCATGGTAGCTGTGGGAAACTACTTAACATTTTACCTAAAATTATTGAATCCAACTCTCTTATTGATATCGGAAAAGAGAAGTTTAGTTATTATTTTCAGCCATAATGCATCATGGCCTTAGAATAAATTTCAAAATGGATGTTGTACATGTATTGCATGGGTTAGATAATCTTAAAAGTTAAACTAATGCTTGCATGAACATATATAATGTTGTCCCCAAAATGGGATGCAAGGTACACAAGCAAGGACGGCAACAAATAGAACTGTATTGCTTTTTTTGTTTTATGAGAGAAAGTTCGCTTCGGGCCTATTCTCCCTTACATGAGTTAATTTGAAGTGATGATGTGGGCATAACTATGGAGGATCACTTTCATAGACATTGACACCTAAGAGATAGAGATGGAGAGAGCTACATAAGGTCCACATGCACCGTAGAGAAGTTAGGTGCACCCTTTTTATTAAAGGCACTACCTTATATAAATGGCTATAATACAACTACATCAAATTGCTCCCTCAAGCTCAGGATGAAAATTCAATATAAAATCAAGTAGATACATATTCCCAGCTAAGATGAAGTCAACATGAATATTTGAGGTACAAACAAAAGCTTCCGAACTCCTAAAGCATTCTAAACTAGATGAATGTCTCTATGGGAAGAGCGGATGGGAGAAATTACACCTTCCCTATGTAGCTTGTTCTGATGGTAGTCATCTTAACCAGAATGTTAAGCCTCTCTTCATGTTTCACTCCATATATTTTGGCAACCAGTACAACATATGAGAGGCATATTAACGCTATCCTTACCAAGGATCATGCCTTGGCATCAGTATGACCATTAGAAATGTGTCGAAAGACCATGTAAATCATATGAACGATCACTTGACTGTCAGTCTAAGCATAAGAATATTGCTTCCACTATACACATCAGAATATCGAGTCACGAGTATAGGCACCGGTATAGGTGATGGTATGAGTGTCGGTATAAGCATGCATATTCTGCTAGGGTGAGAACACAAGAGACCAGTGATCATGTGCACAAGAATATATGCACACGAGAGTTGGAGAGAGAGAGATAGAGAGAGAGAGCCACAAACGTGGATTTGATAGGTTTGGTAGAGCACAATCTCAAAGAGAGAGAGAGAGAGAAGAGAGAGAGGGAAAGAGAGAGAGAGAAACAAAGAGATGGAGGGAGAGAGAGAGAGAGAGACAGAGAGAAACATAGATATAGAGCAGAGAGAGGGAGAGAGCGAGAGAGAGAGAGAGTTTTTTATGTTATGAGTTAAGAGATTCTTTTTAATATTATGTTCTAAAACAATTAATTATTTCTTATATGATTATTATTTTATTGCTTTCTTTTTCTTATTGTATCATTGATTATACCATTATCATGTATTTTGTATTAGGTCATTAGCAAGATAAATCACAATTGTACTAATTCAAAATCCTCATTGTATTAAAAAATTCTGATGGATATGAATGAGATAATAGACAACAATACACATATGACCTACATTTTCAAGTTTCCTCTTACGTGACCATCTTTTCTTCCAGTAAAATGCAAACATGGCTCATTAGCTTACACTAAAAGCACCCAGCATGCAAAGTTATTAGATCCATCAAAATACACATGCACATATAACCTTTATTTTGAAGTTTCCTCTTACATGGCCATTGTTGTCTAGCAAAACACAAATGCAGACCACCAGACTATGCGTTAAGTGCCTAACAGGTAAATTTGTGGCTAGGACCATGGTTGGAATTGATAGAGCCATTGGTTCATACTATTCCTTTCAACACTTTGAACCCACCATGAAATCCATATCAATCTCACGATTCAGATTTGGAAGCTTCTTTATGTCACCCCAATCTTCAAGTGCAGGAAAATCACAATGAACATTTCGATTCTTTTGCATTTAGTATTTGATTTACTCATGAAAACTAATGTCACTTTTCATTGCACATGATTGTGGAACATGAGAATCAAAGAAAACTGTAGGCAACCATAGTTTTAAGTTTTTCAATATCTGCATAGCAAACCTCTTGAATTGAATTGAAGGTCTGTTTTGTTTACCTGTTATCACTTATTTCACTTTGAATAAAGTTTAACAAGTCATTATCTACAAATTTGATCACTTATTTTCTAAAGAACACATTGCAACATTTATTATTCTAATTGAACTTTTAAGTTGGCTTTCGTTCGCCTAGCTTTATATAAATTCATCCTATAACTTCTCATTCTTCATAATGTACTCATGCAACGTTTTCTTTAACATTTACATTTCTTGCTCAAGGCCACCTATTAGGGTTCACACATGATTATAGTTTTATATAGCTATGTTTGCTTTCTCTTAATTATCCAGCTTATTCACAAGATAATGATCCAAGTTAACTAGCATGCATTGATTCTGAATGAAGAAGCTTTATCTTTCCCATGATACTACAAGAGGCCATCAAATGCAACATGAAATGCACAAAATCTACAAAGTTCTTGTGAATCTAGACTAGTGGTCAAAAATTTCCACATTCATTTGAAGTCCAAGAAACACCAACTCATTTGGAAGGGAATGACTTCATGAAGAAGGTTGTGATAGTATTTAAGCTTCATTGGTCTACTATGTAGGTGAAAAGAGACCAATTCGATGATATTGAAATTGTCAAGATTTTGATCTTCATGGAATCTTGAGTAGATAATAGAACCTAAGCTTTAAATTTGAGAAATAAATTTTTGTGCATCCTCAACTGAGAACTCAAAACCTTACAACATGGGTTGCAATTGTCTAAGTATGCTTCCTAACTAAATCTAAAAGCCATATGTCTATTTTTAACTATAATGCACCATAAATCACTACTTGTATTCAGAAACAAGCTTGATGGCTTTCTTTTAACCCTATTAGTCCAAGGATAAAAACATGCTTTTCTCTAATGATTTTTGTGTGGTTTGAAGGAAACCTTTCCATAGTAGTAGTGTTTTCTATAAACAAGAACTATTATATCTATTCCACTTATCCTCTCCCCTTATTTGTATCATTTTCCTTTTGTGTAGGGGAATATAAATCTAGCCATGTTTGTGCTAAAGGTTCTTAATAGTTTGTGTTGACCTACTATGGTAATAAATGCACCTTCCCAAAAATTGCTTGAATGAGCCTAGAGCTTGTTCATTCAACTATGAACTTTCTCATTTTCAATAGATGTAGAGCATGACACTATTACTATTTTTGAAAATTTCATATTCATTTTTGAATTAGAACCATAGTAGTGTTAATGTCAAATCATGTAATATAAATAGCACAATTTTTTTATTATGTAGAATCTCTAAACACATCACCTCCAAGCTGAAATTTGTTGGAGCAGTAGTAGCCCATCGAAACTTGAAATATATGACAAACAACCTAGACAAAAAGCTTGTACAACTCTTCTTTTGTAGTCACTCTTTTGAAGTCTTTGGAGGATTTCTTGAACAATTCTACCCAAGATCCCACTTCCAAGACAACAAAACGTACCTCCTTTAACTTATTTAGGCATTGATCTCCTTGGTTCCCCCATTAGAGCTCTAATCTTTAAAGCTGTAGTTTTACTACACTTCTCAAAGTCAGAGAAGAGACCTTGTTGTTGATGCTCTATTTTTGTTCTTCCCCAAAATTTCATTTTTTTTCTGTAAAGGAAATGAAGTGAAACGTTTATGTTATATATTCCTTTTTTTTTAGAAGCTACTAACTACTAGAATTATTTGATTAACCTTCTTCACCGACATATCTTTTTCTTGTCTACAATTGAAGGTGAATACTTATATTGCATAACTACTTGGAAATGTGCAAGCATAATTGCTTGCCCAAAACTCTGCCATTCTTGAAGATCCTCACATAAGATCTTTTCCATGAGAAAACAGATATTTCGAGCTTGAGGTTCTTGTGCAAAAGCTCAAAAATTCTTTCAACTATCTGCCAAGAGGTGTAAATAATTCAAAGCTGAGTCCTTTCCCCATGTAATATTTGCTTTCTAAAAGTGAGCACTCAAAGATTAGAATTATCCATAACAATGGCAAAGAGAAATTCATCAAGTCAGATAGATAACAAGTAGTTCCCAAATATGCCCAAAATGAGAGGTAGGGGCATGTAAGTCTTATGATTTAAAAACTCAAAGAGATATGGTTCTTATAAAGACTCTTAGCTCTAGAGCTAGTAGACCATTTGTAGAAACTTAGACTTAAGTTCAGGGGACTTGTAAAATAATTGTTTCGTCAATAGGAATTGATTAGACTTGTAAAAGCTTGTCCAAGTCGTTATGATTCAAACTATGAGGTATTTCTACCAAAATAATGGAATAGCCCTTGAATTTCTTATGCGATAAGAAATAATTGACCCCTTAAACAAAAATAAAAAGAAAACTTAGATTCATATTTGGAATTTGACTTTCTCAAGCTAAGGAATAAAGAGGTACAAGCGTCTACATATGCCCTAGATATTTCACATAAAATTTGTTTCCAAGGACTTAAACTATTGGAAATACACGCACTAACATAGATCCAAATTAGATAAATATGAAAAGCTATACCAAACGAACTAATAGGCATGTAAAGAGGTTATATCTGAGTAGTTTCTATCAAAGTTGATGCCAACAAGGGTTAGAGAAAAAAACCATTAGAGTTGGTTATGTTAGCATTCAAGTGACATAGAAACATGACTAAGAAGAGGATGAATTTTTGTAGATTGGAGAAAGTATCCAATCATATGGGATAGTGAAATGCTAATTCCTTTCCACAACTTTTCTTTGATGGCCTAAAAGAAAGCATCAATTAGTTACCCCTATAGTAGTAAGATACATAAATTTTATGTACCTAAACCACTTAAAGAAAGGATAAAGAAATGAAGAAAATCCTTACTCTCACATTTACACTAGAAGTGAACCTTGTAAAGCTTTGACAAGTCGAAGTTTTGAATAAATTTTATATTTCACTATAAAGAAAACTTCAACCAAAGTTTTTTGTACTAAGTCAATTCAAGTTAAAAACACCCAGTTCCTTAAGCAACTCAAGAAATCTATTTCTTGACTAAACACATGCATAAGAATCCTATTCCCATTAATGAAAATGTTGAATCCATACACGTATCTAATAGTCGAATGATATTTAATTTCACTCTAACAATCTTTTTGAGGGTCAAGTTCACCTCTCCTAGACATAGAAAAAATACTTCAATACCTTCTTGAAAAAGATCTTCGATAATGTAAAATTATGAGTCACAAGACTTGAGTCAACATAGTTTAAGGAGTCTTAGAAGTTTTAATTGGTTGCACCAAGTTTTGTTGTTTCCTTCCCACTTTCCAAATTTGTTGGATCTAACTTGAATAGAGTATCTGACTTATTTCGGTAAGGGTTAGGGTTAGATGGTCAGAAATCCCTTCAATATTCAAAGATGCTAAGTTTAATTTTACTCACCCATCTGAGTTTGTGTGAAGCTAAGTAGCATGAGTCCAACGAATAAACAAAGATTTCAAACTTCTGTTAAGAGAAGATCACAACACTATTGCAGAGAGCAATTAGGAATGTCTCATATATTTGACAATTTCCAAGAGTTAAGATACGTTTTTCAAAAAACCATCCTAAGTCACACAACGTTCATTTTAAATTTAGATTGATCTAAGTGAACTTGAAGAAAAGAATATGGCACAACTCAACCTATATTCTATTCAAGATTTCCACGCTTACTTGGACAAAGTAGTCGTCCATTCGGGAAAAAAATCAAATGCTCATTGGAAGTCGACCATGTTACAAACACCTAAGTCACATTATTGGGTCAACAAAAGTTCTAGTTTGACTCGGAAATGAATTCCAATGAAAGAGAAGCTGTCAACTTCATGAGAAGCGTGGAGATATCACCCCCTTTGGCTAGGTCCATGCACTTGGTGATGCCTAGCAGTGGAATAGTATCTTGAATCAACACATTTCACATGCTATAACCTAGATCACACATAGTCATAAGAATGAATTAGGGAGGGATGATTTTATCAAGTGCAAAGCCATTTGGTGCTATGAATCATTAGGACATAGATCGAACAATAGAATCCCCTCTATTCATTTCGAATATAAGGTGACGCCAAGCACAGCGATGAAAAGATGTTTTTCTAGATTAGAAAAAAAGGCTCGAAGGTATGCATATAGTTTATTATATATATAGATTCATCTTCAACGATAAAAGGAATTTCGAGCGAGGGAAGAATGTGCTCTCTAAAACACATAATCCACTCAACCTAGTCATTAAATCTAAAGGATGGGGAGGAGATCTTAAGTTCAACGATGGATAGCATAGGAAGAGAGTTTCTCCCAAGGAGCTCTTGAGCCTTCTAGAAGCATACACTCAAGAAAATAAGAGCTAAATTGAGCTCTGCAAACTGAAGTGAAGTGGAGAGTAAAGCTAAATATTGGCTTCTAATGAAAGTTGTAAACGTTTTGGTGGAGATTACTGTAAATGTTTTGGTGGAGATTATGCATGCATAAGGTACTTTAGTAAATCCAAAGATAGTCATCCACTCACAGCACTATATACAGAGGCATAATGTTCGGAGGAGATTCATCTCTCTAGAGTGTGGTTCCTGATAGCCTAGTTCTTCATAAATGCTTCGTACAAACTAATAGATAAGGAAGTGAAACGGATACCTTGGAATGAAAGGAAAGATCAAGAAATTTCTCATGATTTGATTTTTTTGAATTTTCATTTTTTCTTCTAAGTGACTAGAGCATAAACCTCACCATAGTTCACTACATATGAGCATGTTTGAATGCCTTCCTTAAAAAAAAATGAGTGTTTTCATTTTCTTTCTCTCATTCTCTTGAGTTGAGAAGACTGTTTTTCCTTGTTAACAACTCTTCCTCTTCTCAAATGTAGTGACTCCCCTGCATGATTCGTTCCCACAAGATCTAAAATATTCATATGATGATCCTCAAACATATGTTAGCTCTGATGTTGTTCTCAACTGGCTACATGATTTTTCCCATTAGACGTTGATCTCTTTAGTCATCTCATCAGAGATTCACTCTTCAAAGTTGTTGTTTTACCACACCTCTCAAAGCGAGACAAGAGCCCTTCTTGTTGATCCTCTATTTTTCATCTTCCCCAAAAAAAGCATTTTTATTTTGTAAAGGAAATGAAGAGAAACATTTCTATTAGATGTTCCTCTTTTTTCCTCACTACAAGGAATACGGGCGCATAGTGATGGTTAAGGCGACACAATTTCACTGCTATAAAATTGCAAAAAGTGTCGCAAGAAGTGTCGAGCATGCACCATTGGTTAAATGACAAGCAATATGAAATTTTTATCGACATGTGATGCGATGGGATCTGTGATACTCACATTGAGCATTGTTAAAGCAACGATTTAAAAAAGTGTCGGATAAGCGATGCTAATTTGCATTGCATAAGCAATGGTACTTAACATCAGTTATGCGATGCCAATTGGAGTGCCTTTTACAACACCTTAACATCACTCACACGATGGCTTTTTGACAAAAAAAATAAAACATTGGAGGCTTTTTGATCAGCATCTTCACACATCTGATCGAAGAGCTCTCCAATGTCCAAAATTGCATTGCACTTATGAGCTGAAACAATCCCTTGAAGAATTGTTGTTTTGTCTAGTCTCTATCTTATTGTCTCTCTTTGTCTTTGTTTTTCTCTTTCTACCTCTTTCTCTCTTTGAATTATCTCTCTCTCTCTCTCTATTTGTCTTTATTGCAGGTTATTGAAGAAGCTAACCAAGCATAAAATATGGCTAACTACTGTAAGTACAACTTCTATTCTTTGTATATCATTGAATTGTGTTATTTTCATTAGTTAGCATACTCACACCTATTGATATGCACATATACACTTATACATGATGAATATGCACGTTCACACATATACACATATACACATGCACAAACATACACATATATACACACACATACATGTGCGCATACACTTACACATATACACACATACACATGCATATGCACAAACATTTCTACAACCATATAAAAAGTCTTACATGCATGCATTATTGCATATATACATACACATACACACATTAACATATACTTAAATACATGTATATGCACAACCACATGCATGCACATGGATGCAAATGGAAATGCATCCACCTGCACATGCATATTTCATACATATACACATGCATATATATAAACTTGTATATGTTTATACACATAGACATGCACATACATATGCACATATGTATATGGACACACGCACACACACATATATACACATCTATATGCACATACGTACACACACATATACACATACACACACATGCACATACATACATATACACATATACATGCACATACACATATACACATACACTTACACATATACATGCATATATACACACACATACACATGCACATGCACATACACATCTACACACATATACATTTACACATGCACATGCACATACATACATATACACAAACATACACATGCACATGCACATACACATACATATACATATGCACTTACACATCCACATGGACATACATGCATATACACATATACATATGTACATACATCCATATACACACACATATACATGCACATACATACACACACATATTACACATACATATGTGCACATACAGACATACATATACACACATACACATGCACATGCACATACACATACATATGCATATACACTTACACATGCACATGCAAATACATCCATATACACATATACATATGCACATACATACATGCGCATATATACATAGATACATACATATACATGCATATAGACATACTTACACATATAGATATATACCTACATGTGCATACATACATTTTATATACACACAAGCACACATAAATATGAATGAATTATATAATTAAATTATTAAAACACATGCTTAATATAAAGAATAATAACAATCAATAGAGAAAACTTTTCATTACTTAATACCATACACACAATTCAAAACATAACTCAAATGAACTATATATATATATATATATATATATATATATATATATATATATATATATATATATATATATATATATATATATATATATATATATATATCAATGTAAATACATATTCAATGTCATAATCAAGAATTCTTATCATCATCATCATGATGATAATCATCATCATCAGCATCATGATCATCCTCATCATCACGATCATCCGCATGATCTAATGTATTTGTGCGAGCACCCTATGATGATCGAGGTTTTCTCTCCTCTGTCTGTCTCTCCACCTCATCCATAGCTGCCTCTCCATAATACTCCTGTATTACATATAACAAACATAAATAAGTAAAATAATTAAAACATCCAGAAAAATAAAATAAGTATATAAAATTTAATAATACTCATAGAGGCATCTGGATGATCTCGCATATACTCGCTCAAACACCGATACTAAAAATGTGTAGCATATTGGATCTCATGTTTTGTAGGATATCGGCTATAATCATTTCCCTGCATTGAAACAAATAAAAAAGATTAGTTTCTTGCATTTTAAGTAAAATAAAAAATATACTCAATAACACATATACTTACAAATGTAGCTACAAAACCATGATGGCCCATTTGGCCTAGGTGTGATGTGTGGCCCGACTCAACTCTCTTCTTTGCAGAAGCCCATTTATTTAAAGAAAAAAAAAATACATAAATTAAATATAAAAAATTAATAAAATATATAACAATTATAAATATAAACTATTAATTTGTATACCTTCTATTGAGGAAATTACTCCTGAAGATGTAGTTTTCCATAAAAAAAACTCCCACGTCTCAGGTGGTATGTTAGGTTGCCTCTTATTCTTTTCCACCATACAATATCTCGTGTTAATTTAATCTCAACCAGAAAAAAAGAATCAAAATACACACATGCACATACACATACCCACATACACATATACATGCAAACATACACATACATATATGCATACATATAACATAAACACGCATATACATATCCACATATATACGTACACACATACACATGCATGCATATCCAATCATTCATACAAAATACATGCATTTATTCCATAATAATGTGTATTTGTGTATATGTGAATATGTGTGTATGTGTAAATTTGTATATGTGAATATGTGTTTATGTGTAAATATATATATGTGAATGTTTATGTATGTAAATAATTAGATTATTAATATCAAATACCATTATGTGTAGATTTTGATCAATCAAATGGAACTCCACCACCGTCTCCAAATCCTGCAAGGACTATATACTGTAAGTATATCAAACTTTTAATTTTAAGTACATTTGGTAGATACATAATTGATATAGTTTTTTGTTTCTTGTTAAAATCAGATTCTGATCAATTAGAGGGCACTCCACCACCTCCTACCCATGCAACGACCTCACATGTGTCCTCCGATAGGAATTATGATGAATTTTACTATGAAGAGCATATTATATATTGGCAAAACACTTTCTATGGCATGTATCGATGACCATGATTGGAATGTATTGAACATGAGGTAGAGTATGGTATTTTTGAGCATGCACCACCACCTGGTCAACATGATAATGCTTGGGTATGTATTTTTTTAATAAATTAATGTCATTATTTTATTTAAGAACAATATACAATATCAAATTACTGTTGATATACAAGAATACTTGCTCGATGATGATGATGATGATAATAATTCTCATAATGTTAATATACCTCGTACATGTCATTGACTTTTTGTTCATCAATTACCAACAAAGGTTTCTAAAAATCCTCTACCTCCTGGTATAGAGACTGAAACGGCTGGAGATTATCCATTGCCAGCTCGTGATCGTTCTCTAGTACAAACATATGGTAGAAGAAGATATGGAGGATAGAATAGATGACCACTTCCTTTAGATGGAGAGGTTTTCATCTTTTGGGCTAATCGCTATATGATTGCTCCATCCACTATTACTATTGCTGGTCGTGGTGTCTTCATTGTAGAGGATTTGTATGTGCCTCTGAACTCTAAAGTCACTCTTATGTCATTTTGTGGTCCTATATATGGATGGGAAGTTTGGCATCGACTTTCACATTATGTTCAAAGCATGAGTACTTATGGAATATGCTTAAATGCAACATCCCTTACTAGTAGAAGGATTTTACATGCAGAAAATGAAAGTTTATATATGGATGGAAGACCTTACATGCATGGAAATATAGGAGGTTTAATAAATAGTATTCGAGGGTTACATAATAGTTCAAGGACTAATTGCACATTTGAGGTGCATAAAAATAGTCATGAATCACCATACATGACTAGAGATGTATCAAGATACATAGTTGTCAATGCTATTACTACATTACATGCTGGTGATGCATTATTAGTGAATTATGGATGGCGTACACCTATGACTAAGTGCGAGCTTACTTATTCTCAATCTCAAAAATCATTTTGGATGAAGTAATGTATATATTTTGGCACTATTACTATATATTTCTATATATACATGCATAAATATATACATATAAATACATGCATATATAGACATACACATAATTATACATGAATGCATACACACATATAAACATACACACACATACACATGTTATGAGAATAAGTTCAAATTATACATACATGTATCGAATGAAGATGTTTTGTCCATCTAGCCTTTAGAATTGTCCACCCAACCTTTAGAATCGTCTTGACACATCTATTTCTCCTATTCTAGTCGACCTAATACCTGTGCTGCTAACTCTTTTATGAACTTTGCATACAAATATTAAGCATCAGTTAGCTATGGAGGTATTATGTCGTTAGAAAAATGGGAGGATCAAATTTATCTCGAAGATTTTCAAGGATGGAAAAATAATTTTAAAGGATGGGCGGAAAGAAAGCGTCCATTCAATGCAGGTTTTTATTCTTACTTTAGCTAAGGTAAGAACAAAAACTTGCATTGAATGGAAACTTTCTATCCACCCATCCTTTAAAACTATTCATGCATGTCTCAAAATATTCAAGATAAATTTGATCCTCCTATTTTCCAAATGACATAATACCTCCATACCTAACTGATACTTTCTATTTGTAAACAAATATGAAAGCCTTAGTTGGCAAGACAGGTAATAGATTTCACTCTAAAATGGTAGATAGCTAGATAAGTCAGTGGTCTAGATGTCTATATGAAAGTCTAGAAAGCACAATACACAGCTACACATGCATACACACACATACATACATACACACACACACACACACACACACACATATATATATATATATATATATATATATATATATATATATATATATATATATATATATATATATATATATATATATATATATATATATATATATATATATATATATGTGTGTATGTATGTATGTATGTATGTATATATATATATAAACATACATATACACATGTTGTGAAAGTAAGGTTAAATTATACATACCTATATCGAATGAAGATATTTTGTCCATCTAGCCTTTGGAATTGTCTGCCCAGCCTTTAGAATCTTCCTAACACATCTGCTTCTCCTATTCTAGTCAACCTAATACCTACGCTGCTAACTCTTTTAGAACAAGAACTTGCATTGAATGAATTCTTTTTGTCTGCCCCTTGTTTAAAATTATTCATCCATCTTTCAAAATTTTTGAGAGAAATTCGTTTGTCTTATTTTCCAAATGACCTAATACCTCCATAGTTAAGTGATACTTAATCTTTGTTATCAAATATGTAAGCCTTAGTTATCAAGGCAGGTAACAGATTGACTAAAAAATGGGAGACAATCAAACCATTCAGTGGTCTAGATATCAAAGTCTGCAAACCACAATATAAAAAATATTAGAAATTAAATCGAATATACATAGCTACACATGCATACATACATATACATACATACATACACGTTCATACATAGATACACATACATACATAGATACATACATACATACATACATACACATATATACACACATACACATACATATATGCATACACATATGCATACATATGTATACATACATATGCACATATAAAACACATATGCACACATACATACATATACACATACGTATATGTATACACATGCACATGCATATACACATCTACTATAATAGGCCTCTTTTCTAGTGAAATAGTTCATTTTGAACTTTCAGAATTTCATTGTGGGGATAATGCTCAGAATGAATAGTAAGGTCATTTTATGCATGTAGGAAAACTTTTGGGTTGACAATTTTCATATTCTCTCTCTAGACCTTATTTGCATCATGTTTTCTAGTGGAATTTTGAAGGTGAAGATGAAAGAATTAAGGAAAACTTTGTATGAGAGAAAGGTAGAGCAAGTATAAGAGAATAAAAGTGCATGTGTGAATTTTTTTTAATCATGTTTTAAGTACCTCGTTCAGGGTCCTACATTTAGGTCATTGTAAGAAAATGCCTTGAATTTACTCTCTCTCTAGAACTTTGAAACCTGGAGGTCTCAAAAGTGGCATTGCAAAGTGGATTTGGACCTCCGACATCTCTTAAACTATTGTGTAGATGGCAAAATTGAATAAAAGTGTGTCTCACAAGCTTAAGCTAATTCCACAACATTTTTGAGTTACAGGGCTTTGAAAAGTGTCGTTTTCCAACAAATGAAAAAAAGGCAAGAGCTCATCTATTTCTATTCGAGTCCGTGATTCTAATGCTCACGTCTCACCATGTCTAATTATGGATGTTTCTGGATATGTCTTTTTGGTGTTTTTCTTCTATTTCTAACAGGTAGGCTAAAGAAAGAAAGCACACTACGATTGCATGGTTTTTTATGAAAGTTTTGGAGAAACTTGACTTTTTCTAAATTTGGTGGATTGCACACTTCTTTGAGAGGGCAGCGATCAAACTCTGATATAGGGAGACCTGCGCATCAACACAGGCGACGCACAGAAATCAGAGAGTTACCTTGTGATTGAGAGTGAGAGTGAGAGTGAGTTAGAGTGAGAGTGAGAGTGTGCTTGAGGGTGCGAGTGTCAATGCGATTGTGATAGCTCGTGGGTGGTCGGGAGATAGAGGCTTCGTCAAGAAGCTATTGTCCAAAGCTATTGTAACCATTGATTCACATCTATAATATCAAAATTCTTCCTTCTTTGTGTCATATTGTTTCTACTCTTCCACATCATATTTTCTCTTACCTTGTGCAATCTCTGCATTCTTCTCTCCTCTGTTATTTTTGAGTGATCCAAAGGTTGTGATTGGGGATAGATTGTGATTGAGGAAATGATAGAAGTGGGATCAGAGCAGAATCAATCCTCGGGAATGATGGAAGGTCTAACACAAAAGATTCATGAACAAGAGGAGCTTATTCAAAATCTTCTTGGAGAATTGTGCAAAGAACGAGGCGGAAAGCCACTAGAAGGAGCAACAAATTTGTTTATGGAGCTGAACGATGAAGTAGATGAAGGTGCGGGAACATCTAGTGTACCTCACGAAAAACAAAAATGCAATTATGAAGATATGGAACCAGGTGAGTTTGCCCTTAACCAAGTCTTCAAGAAGGCAAAGTTGAATGTCTTTGATGCTGAGAAGAAGAGTGGCGAAGATCTTGAGGCATGGATTGAAGAACTAGAGGATTTCTTTGATCTTCGACAATTTAGTGAAGAGAGCAAGGCAAAAGTTCGGATCCTACACCTGCGTGGGATCGTGAAGTTATGGAGGAAGTCGTGTATGCAAACTCGAACGTGTTCTCGTCTACTTCTATGGAAGGAATTTAGGCAACAAGCTAAAAAACGCTATTGTTCTCCACACTACCATATGGAGAAGAAGATAGAGTTCTACAATTTTCAACAACACAAAAGTGATGAGCATAGCTTATCTGTTGATGAGTACAAAGAGAAGTTCCTACATCTTCATAAATATGCATAAGAGGTTAGTGGTAACGCTCTAAAGAGTAAATTTATTGAATGGCTTCGTGAGGAACTTTGCTATCAATCCAAGGGATCTAGGTGCATTGATTTTCTTGATGCTATTGTGATGCCCGATAACTTTGAGAAGGTGGAGAAGTTCAATTTGGAGAAGGCAAATAGAAGTAGATTCATTGCAACGGGACATAGGCCACAAAGGCCTGTTACAATGAACATGAACAATTCAAAGAAGACTCCATCTTCAAATAACCAAGGCAAGAATCCTACTCAAGTGGAAAATCAAAGAAGGCATCAACCAATCCACTGGCAACCAGACATTGATTTTATTGAGAGGGCAAAAAGACTTGGTCTGTGTTTTTGTTGTAGGGAGCAAGGGCATCCGACATATGCATGCCCAAATAAGGTAGTCTTTCAACCTGCACAATCAAAAGCAATAAACATCATCAAGGAGGGTACAATTATTGAGGAAGCAGATGATGGAGGTAAGTGCATTGTGGTTAGTTCTTTCCGAAAGGCTTCTGTAATCACAATTTTGGGTATGATTTCTGTGATAAAACCAGATTTTTGATCGATTCAAGTAGTACCCATTGTTTTCTATCTTTCAAATTGGTAGAGAACCTAGGGATAGCCCTAAATATGTAGATAACTAGACCTGTACAAATGGTCAATGGACGATTACACTACACAAAAGGATATATTGAAAACCTTGAGCTTACTCTTTCTCATAGGTGCATTTTTGGAAGTTTCCATGTAATTGAGATGAAACAGCTGATGCAACCATAGGCATGGATTGGTTAGTTAAAAATTTTGTGATGATTAGTTGTGAACAAAGAACGATCACGTTAAAGCTAGATGATGAATCTATTCATATTCTAGGTGATGCCTATAATCGTAAACCTATCCTTATTTCTGCTATGCAGATAGTTAAAGGTATACATGATGGTTGTAGAGCATTTATAGTGTATGTAAGCAACGTGCATGATGATGATAATGAGGAAAGTGTTTCGAATTATATAGAAAACCTTTTGAAAGAATACACAAATGTACTTCCAAAAGAGCTATCTGGTATACCTCCACCTAGGCAGATTGACCATGCCATTGACCTATATCCAGGGAGTGAACCATATTCTAGAGCACCCTATAGATTTAACATCGATGAATTAAAGGAGCTTAAGGTTCAATTAGATGATCTTCTGAAGAAAGGCTTGATAAGACCGAGTGTATCACCTTGGGGTGCACCTGTTTTATTTCAGAAGAAGAAAGATGGCTCTTATGGATTATGCATTGACCATAGGGGGTTGAATAAAAGAACAATAAAGAATAAGTATCCACTCCCTCACATAGATGACTTATTAGGTCAATTAAGTGGAGCCACTGTATGAGTGTTGGAGGGCAGGCTCCATCACACAGTCACTATGAGTTCACGATTCTACCTTTTGGATTAACAAATGCTCCTACCACATTTATGTGCTTGATGAATAATATTTTTCATGATTACCTAGATGAATTCATCTTAGTATTTGTTGATGATAATTTTTTATACTCTAAAGATGAATCTGAGCATGCGGTACATTTCAAGAAGACTTTGCAAACTCTTAAGGAACACAAATTGTATGGAAAAAAGAGTAAGTGTTTATTTGCTAAAGATAAACTTGTGTATCTAGGTAGAGTAACATCAAAGGAAGGAATCCTTATAGATGAAGATAAGGTAAAAACAATAGTTGATTGGCCGATTCCTAAGACTGTACGGGATGTTAGAAGTTTTCTTCGATTGGCACAATGTGAAAGAGCACATATTAAGGATTTCTCTAAGATAGCTACTCCCCTCAGAGAATGGACTAAAACGAATGTAGGATTTTCATGGCGTGATGCTTGTCAAAAATCATTTGAAACATTGAAACAAAGAGTCATGGAAAATTATGTTTTGAAAATACCATAAATTGGAAAGCCTTTTGTGGTTGCATGTGATGCAAGTGGTAGTCAGATAGGATGTGTTCTTTTAGAAGATGGTAGGGTGGTCACATATGAGTCCAAAAAACTAAGAAAACATGAACTTAACTATCCTACTCATGATTTAGAAATGCTTGTTGTTGTGCATGCACTTAGACATTGGAGACATTTATGGTTAGGGGTAAAGTTTGAATTGAAAACAGATCATCACAGTCTAAAATACATCTTCACACAACCATTTCTTAACAACACGTAGAAACATTGGATTGAATTATTAAGTGAGTATGATTTTGACATTAAGTATCTAGCTAGTGAAGAAAATAAGGTTGCCTATGCATTGAGTTAGAGACCTTTGTGTAATCTTGTTTCTGTAAATAATTCTGATCTTCTCAATCAAATTCAAGAACAGATAAAATAAGATCCTTTTTATGCACCTATTTTGAATTCTTTAAATGCAAACGGGGGACCGATAAATAAGGAAAATTTTCATTTGCAGAATGGAACATTGTATTGTAACAATCGGCTATGCATATCTTCTGAATGTCCATATAAAGTTAAAATATTGCATGATTGTCATGATGCACCTTTTTTTGCACATCCAGGTGATTCAAGGACCTATGTTAAAACAAAGTATTCTTACTTTTTGGCCATGTATGAAGCGAGATATCAAAAAATATGTAAGTGAATGTTTGAAGCACCAACAGGTGAAATCTGAGTTTAAGAGGATGCTGGAATGCTTCAACCTTTGGATGTTCCAAACCAGAAGTGGGCGTCTATTTCTATGGATTTTATCACTAAGCTACCTATGACCAAAAGTAAGCATGATACCATATTTGTTGTAGTCGATCGGCTTACCAAGATGGCACATTTCTTTCTTATGAAAAGGACTTATATTGCATTGAATGTTGCAAGAATCTTTGTAAAAGAAATTTTTTTATTGCATGGAATGCCTACAAGCATAATCTCTAATAGAGATTCTAGATCTACGTCAAACTTTTGGAGAGAAACATTTGAATCAATTGGAACTCAACTTCGTATGAGTACAACTTTCCATCCACAAACTAATGGGGAAATTGACAGGGTTAACAAGGTAGTTGAAGATATATTGCATATGTATATGAATGAAAGGCAAGATAGTTTGCATACAAAAGTGCATGGCATGCATCTATAAAAATGACTTCGTTTGAAGCTTTGTACAGTTATAATTGTTTGACTCCACCTTCGTTTCTGGGTTTTCCACATAAAGTAGAAGTTTCCAAAGAAATGCTTGATAAAATAGATGAAGAACTTGGGGAAATTAAGAAACACATAAAAGAAGCTCAGAAAAGAGAAAAGAAAATCTATGATTTAAAGAGAAGACCACTTGAATTTCAAGTTGATGATATGGTATTTCTTAAAGTTAATCCTTATCGATCTAACTTGTTGCTAGGAAAGGATCATAGACTTTCTCCTCGATATGCAGGTCCTTTTAAGTTTTGAAAAAGATTGGATCTCTTGCTTACTTGCTAGAATTACCTAAACATTTAAGTGTGCATCCTGTATTTCATGTTAGCTTACTTACAAGATATATATCTATTGTTGCTCATGTTTTGCAAGAAAACTATAATCTGGAAGATGATGGCTCTTTTGAGCTTCAACATCAAATAATATTAGACAGGAAGGAAAGATTTCTTAGAAATAGATCTATAGTAGAAATTTCAATGAGATGGCACTCATACCCAGTAGAAGATTCGAGTTGGGTGAACTTAGAAAATTTTCTAAAACATTATCCTTCTTTCCAACTCTGAGGACAGAGTTCTTAAAGGGGGGAGAATTGTAATAGGCCTCTTTTCTAGTTAAATAATTCATTTTGAGCTTTCTGAATTTCATTGTGGGGAAAATGCTTAGAATGAATAGTTAGGTCATTTTATGCATGTAAGAAAAAAATTGGGTTGAAAAGTTTCATATCCTCTCTGTATACCTTATTTGCATCATGTTTTCTCGTGGAATTTTTAAGGTGAAGATGAAAGAATAAAGGAAAACTCTGTATGAGAGAAAGCTAGAGCAAGTGTAAGAGAATAAAAGTGTTAGTGTGAATTTTTTGTAAATCATGTTTTAACTACCTCATTCAACATCCTACATTTAGTTCATTATAAGAAAATACCTTGATTTTACTCTCTCTCTAGAATTTTGAAACTTGCAGGGCTCAAAAGTGGCATTGGGAAGTGGATTTGGACCTCGGACGTCTCTAACACTATTGTTCAAATTGCAAAATTAAATAAAAGTGTCTCTCACAAGCTTAAGTTAACTCCTCACCATTTTTGAGTTATAGGGCTTTGAAAAGTGCCATTTTCCAACACTTCAAAAAACCGAGGGCTCATCTATTTCTATCCGAATCCATGATTGTGATGCTCACATGTCACCATGTCTAGTTATGGATATTTTTGGATATGTCTTTTTGGTGTTTTTCTCCTATTTTTGATAGGTACGCTAAAGAAATAAAGCACACTACGATCACATAGCTGTTTGCAAAACTTTTGGAGAAACTCGACTTTTTCGAAATTTGGTGGATCGCACACTTCTTTTGGAGGGCAATGAACAAACTCTCATATAGGGAGACATGTGCATCAACACAGGGGATGCACAAAAATCAGAGAATTACCTTGTGATTGAGATTGAGAGTGAGAGTGAATGTGAGAGTGTGATTGAGAGTGCGAGTGTGAATGCGATTGTGATAGCTCGGGGGTGGTCTCAAGGTAGTGGCTTCAACAAGAAGCTATTTTCCAAAGCTATTGTAACCACTGATTCAGATCTATAATATCAGAATTCTTTGTTCTTTCCATCATATTGTGTCTACTCTTTTCCATCAGATTTTCTCTTACCTTGTGGAATCTATGCGTTCCTCTCCCCTCTGTTATTTTTGAATGATCGAAAGATTGTGATTGAGGAAATGCTACATCTACATACACATACACATAAAGCATGCACATATATAAAATTATATGCACACACACACACACACATATATATATATATATATATATATATATATATATATATATATATATATATATATATATATATATATATATATATATATATATATATATATTAATATGTCTTTTTTTCATGAACTTACACATTATTATCTGAAAAGTTTTTACCAAGTTAGAATATTATTCCTACCTCACATGATCAAATCGAGAAGATAATCAACAATCTTGGTATAGATTATCGATGTATACATGCATGCCAAAGTTAGGGCTAGTTTTTGATATACATTGACAGGAAAAGACTTATGCACCTGCTCCTTGGGTACTTACGACAAAAGAGATACAAACTATCAACAATAGGATTCAATTGATTCGGACTCCTATAGGATATGGAGCATCTTTCCAAAACATGTTTACTATGGATGATAAGGGCTTATCTGGGTTAAAGACCCATGACTAGCATAACTTTTTGAGAAATATTTTACCTTTGGTTATCGAGCATGCATGTGTATGTGTGTGTGTGTAAATGTGTTTGGATGTGTGTGTGTGTGTAAGTGTGTATGTGTCGACGAGTGTGTATGTGTTTATGTGTGTGTATGTGTCTATGTGTGTGTATGTGTGTATGTGTATGCATGTATGTATGCATATGCATGTGCATTATGTATGCATATGTGTGTGTATGTGTTTCTACGCATGTAAGTGTGTATGTATGCAAATGCATATGCAGTATGTGTGTATTTGTCTATGTGTGTATGTGTGCATCTGTGTGTCTATGTGTGTTTGTGTGTGCATCCATGTGTATGTGTGTGTAGATCTATGTGTATATGTGTGTGTATGTGTGTGTATTTGTGCACATGTATCTATGCATATGCATGTGCATTATGTATGCATATGTCTGTGTATGCATGTAAGTATGTATGTATGCATGTATGTGTATGTGTGTGTATGTCTCTCTATGTGTGTGTATGCATATACGTGTGTGTATGTGTGTGTGTGTCTATGTGTGCATGTGTATGTGTATGTGTGTGTATGCATGTAAGCATGTATGTATGCATATGCATGTGTGTATGTGTGTGTATGCATGTAAGTATGTATGTATGCATATGCATATGCATTTTATATGCATGTATGTGTATGTGTGTGTATGTCTCTCTCTATGTGTGTGTGTGTATGCATATATATATGTGTGTGTATGTATGCATGCGTATGTGTGTGTATGCATGTAAGCATGTATGTATGCATGTGTGTGTATGTGTGTGTATGCATGTAAGTATGTATGTATGCATATGCATATGCATTATGTATGCATATGCATATGCATTATGTATGCATATGTATGCATGTATGTGTATGTGTGTGTATGTCTCTCTACGTGTGTGTGTGTGTATGCATATATATGTTTGTATGTGTATGTGTGTGTATGCATGTAAGCATGTATGTATGCATATGCATGTAAGCATGTATGTATGCATATGCATGTGCATTATGTATGCATATGTATGCATGTGTGTGTATGTGTGTGTATGCATGTAAGTATGTATGTATGCATATACATATGCATTATGTATGCATATGTATGCATGTATGTGTATGTGTGTGTCTATGTCTCTCTACATGTGTGTATATGCATATATGTGTGTGCATCTGTCTATATGTGTGTGTGTATGTGTGTGTATGTGTGTGTGTCTATGTGTGTACGTCTGTGTGTCTCTCTGTGTGTAGGTGTGTGCCTATGTGTGTATATACATGTGTAATTATATATATGTGTCTGTATGCATGTTTATGTGTGTGTTAATGTGTGTGGATGTGCATGTGTGTGTAAGTGAGTATGTGTCTATGTGTGTGTATACATGTGTGTGTATGTGTATGTGTATGTGTATGTGTGTGTGTCTCTATGTGTGTATGTGTGTGTGTCTATGTGTGTATGCATGTGTCTATGTGTGTATATATGTGTGTGTGTATGCATGTGTCTATGTGTGTATATATGTGTGTGTATGCATGTGTATGTGTGTATGTAAATTATTGTGTATATGTGTGTGTCTAAATCTATGTGTATGTGTGTGTATGTGTGTATGTGTCTATGTGTGTATGTGTGTGTATCTATGTGTGTATGTGTGTCTCTGTGCATATATGTGTGTATCTGTATATATATGTGTGTATGCATGTGTATGTGTGTGTGTGGAAATGTGTGTGGATGTGTGTTTGTTTGTGTGTGTGTGTAAGTGTGTATGTGTCTAATATGTATATGTGTGTGTGTCTATGTGTGTATGTGTGTGTCTCTATGTGTATGTGTGTGTGCCTATGTGTGTATATGTGTGTGTATGCATATGTATGTGTGTGTATGTGTGTGTGTGTAAATCTGTGTGGATGTGTGTGTGTGTGTGCATATCTTGCTTCAAAAGATGTATGTGTGCTAGTACCATGTCAATCTCTCTCTCTCTCTCTCTCTCTCTCTCTCTCTCTCTCTCTCTCTCTCTCTCTCTCTCTCTCTCTCTCTCTCTATCCCCCTCCCTCTCTCTCTCTCCCTCTCTCTCTCGCATCGTAATCCTAGCACAAATTTTCCAGGAGAAATCGAATGTTTTTTAAACATTCCAAAGCGTCGCTTATGCAATGCTCTCAAATACCGGGACATCGTGTATGTGATGCTCGAGCATCGCAACCAATTTTCCAATGTCATTAAAGGCATCATTGGCTATTGATGCTCCTTGCAATGCTTATTGTTAGCATCACATAAGTGACGCTATGCATCGCTTATGCGACGACCTATCTTTATTTAATTAAAAAATGGCACATCGCTTATGCGATGCTAGCGTCACATAAGCAATGTGAAACACTTTTTTTTTTCATTCTTGGGCGTCACTATGCCCCCCTATATCTAGTAGTGCCTAGAAGCTAATACCTACTAGAATTATTCGATAAACCTTTCTTCACCAACATATATTTTTCTCCTCTACTATCAAAGGGGAATTCTCTAATTGTGCTAGCTAATTGGAAACGTGGAAGCATCATTGCTAGGAGCATTTAGGTGGTCGTTTAGCGCATTGGGTTCTACTTTTAGAAGAATTTGATTATGAAGTAATTCATCGACCCGTAACTGCATATGCATTAGCAGATTTCCTTTCTCGGTTAGATTCCGGTGAAGCTCCGATCAGTGTTGATGACACCACACCTGCAATTTATGTTACTGACCCAACTAATGATGAATCTGCAGAACCTCCTGTCACATCTAATTACTATGATCAGTTATTAGCCTTTCTTACTGATGGATGTCTTCCTACTCAGACTTCTCCTGCAATGCATAGGAAAATTGCAGTTTACAGTCGCAGATTCCGGTTGATTGCTGGAGAATTGTATTATATGGATCACATTGGAATCTTACTTCGTTGTATTCCTCCACATGAAGTAAACTCAGTTATCGCTCTAGCACATTCCATACCTTCCGGTGGACATTTTGCAAAGTGGGCTTTGGTGGCCTACCATGTACAGAGATGTATCTCAGTTTGTCAAATAGTGTGACAATTGTCAATGGTCTGGACAACCTTTACAACACCATTTCTTTCCTGTGCAGCCTGTCTTACCTTTAGAACCTTTTCAAAAATGGGGTCTTGATTTTATTGGACCAATCACACCTCCAGCAATACTCAGTAATATCGTTATATTCTGACATGTACAAATTATGCTACCAGATGGGCAGAAGCTTGGGCTTTACGGTCTGCTACAGCTATTTCGGTAGCAAAATGTTTAATGAAAGACGTATTCCCACGATTTGGATTACCTTTGGAACTTGTGACAGATCAAGGCACACATTTTGTTAACAATTTAATGAAAGTTCTCACACACTCTTTTCAGATTCTGCACAAATTCAGTTCTCCTTATTACCCTCGTGTTAATGGCTTAGCTGAAAGTACCAACAAGACCTTGCTGAGTATGCTTCGTAAATTGATTATGGAATCTCCAGAAAGATGGGATCAATTACTACCTGCAGTATTATGGGCAAACCGGACTACTTATAAAGTTGCCACCGGTCTGACTCCTTTCAAACTCGCATATGGAATGGAGGCAATCGCACCAATGGAAATTGTAGTACCAAGCTTACGTGTGGCCATCTCTCAGAAATTGTTACCTGAAGATTCTTTGCCATTTCGGTTGGACACACTCAGAGAATTAGATGAGCATCGCTAGAAAAGTTTTCTAACTCTTCAAGAAGTGCAGTTGAGGCAAGCTCATACACATGATCGGTATCTTAAAACTCTAGTTTTTTTGGTAGGACAACTTGTGCTGTTTTATAATGCAAAATCAAATCGTTCTGCTGGAAAATTCAAGTTACGATGGTTTGGTCCTTACCTGATTACTGAACAAGTGGACCCAACAACTTTTCGGCTGACTACTTTGATCGGAATTCCTCTTCTGAAAGTGGTAAATGGTTCCAAGTTGCGGCTGTATCATCAAGTGCCTGATTCGCACTGAAGTACTTTGCGGTTGCCCATGTATTTTTTTTTCTTTTTTCTTTTTCTTTTCCTTTTTAGTTTTGCGTGATTAATAAAATAAGTTTGTAAATATCCTCCTTTTGATACCTAATTATGATCAACAGCCACCTTGCATTATCATTCTGCTCATGCATGCACACCGTAATTATGAGGTTATCATCTCAACATCGCGCGATGATTAACGATTTCAATTGCTTCCCGCTGCCAAGTATCTACTTAATCTTTTTCATTCCACTGTTAATGGCTATTGTGTCTGTGTGTTTTGTGTCCTTGTGCTCCCTGTATACCCTTAGCAATTGTGTTCTTGTGATTGTTATTTGTGCGCACATCATGGAGGCGTTAGCAAACTTTGCTGTGTTCTGTGATGGACTCCCTGCGAATGTAGGTGAGTTCTTGCGTGTTCGTGGGTTGGCCAATTTCGCTGAATTGCCTTGGCATTCAGTGGATTGTCACCCGTTCTATGCCCAAATCATTGATGCCATCATTGCTACACCTACTACGGAGCAGAGTTGGCCAATTACCTCTTTACCATCTCATACTGTAATCACAATGCAGACCTTTGCTGATGCATTACGACTCTCTTCGAAAGGTCAAGAAAATGGCCCTAATTTACCGATAGCTACAATGATCCAATTATTCCCTAGACATTCTTCTAATGAATATGCAATCCTATGTCGCCCTGAACCTGAGAGAACAGCCCTGCAGTTTTTAGTAGCAATAGTAAATTTGCAGAAACGTACATATGGCATATTTGGCCCTTTTTATTCAGCAATAGATTTGGGTGCCCGAGAACCTGTTAACTTTGCCTCGTACTATTTCCGCCGCATTCACAGAGAATGCGTTTCAGTAATTAAAAAGGTCAACAAAGGAGATATGCCACGTTCACGTCTCCCCCACATACTAACTTTCTTGTTTCCGGCCATACAAGCAGCACAACCGCCTTCACGAGGTCCAATTCTGTACCATGAAGAATTTGCACAGATATTGGAAGATGATGAAGAGGACGACAAAGAAATCTTCCAGCTACTCCGCCGAAAACGCATCAGAATCAGTTCATCTGATAGTCAAGTACAGGGTTCCGCTGCAGGTAAAGAAGCAGACAACAATGAAGAAGAAGAACATGAAGAAGAGACTTTCCATGACACAGCAACATCAGTGCACCAAGATTCATCACTGTAGTCCTCTCCAAATCAGCAACAAGAGCATGATGATACCACCGATTCTGCAACCAGCTCCTCTAAAGAAGAATCCCGGCAACAATCCGAACAGGAAAAGCAAGAAGATGGGCAACCTATTATTAAAGAAATTTTTGAAGAACTGATTAAAGCAGTGGAGTCTGCAGTTGCCAACCCTGATGACACTACGCAACAAACCACCGAAAAGGTATTACACCTGTGCCTCTAATTAAACCCCATATTCCCATTCCACCCATTGTACCTGACGCACCTGATTCCTCATCTTCTTCACCGAACTATTCTCCACCAAATTCCCATCAGCTCCTCACCACTTCTTCATCTCAACCACGTCCTTCCCTTCTCTTTCCTTCGTTCCCTGTATTTAATGAACTAGCATCCATGGGACAAATGTTGATCCAATTATCACGGTAACTACCCGAACAAATAAAAGAGGTAACTGATAATATCAAAGATGATTTCCAGCATAAAGTTGATGTTTTGGAAGCAAACATTAGCCCACTTCAGGAAGAACTAGTTCCAATCAAAGCAGAAAATCAAGCTTTAAACGAACAAATTAAAGAGTTACAGGCCAGACTTGCCGAACAGGAAGCAGTAACCAGTCAACGAGATGTGGCAATGGCTGAACTTTGAGAAAAAGATGAGTTATTAATTGTTGCTGATGCAGAACTTGTCCAGTTGAAGCAGTTAGTCCAAGATAAAGAGGATGCACGCATAGCTCTGGGCAATCTTTTAGAAGAGACTAGAGCACAACTGAATGAAGCAGTACAGAAAGGATAAGAGATGGCCGATTTGGCTAAAAAGACTAATGAAGAACTCTAGTGAAGAGAAGCATATTTATCTGAATCAAATACAGATCTTAAAATACAAATGAATTTAGTCGCTCAACTACAGAAGGAAATACCAGGGATAAGAAGAGCGCGCGATGCGTATTACAAAACCATACAGTTTCATAATCAAGAGTTAGAAAGAAGGGAGTATCAACTAAAAGTTCAAAAAGAAAGATTATCCAAAGTTGATAAGCAGATTGCAGATATGAAAGTCAGTCGTGATGCGGCTCTGTCAAATGAATTTTAGTTACAGGAAGCTTTTTTGCAGACATAGGCAGAGTGTTTAATGAGCCAAGTTATTTCTTTTAGTTCAATACGAAAAGATGCTCAGCTCGTAGAACCACAAATTTCGAAGCAGATGTTAGAGTCATTGTAAAAGAAAATTGCCCGGACATTTAAGTTAGCCAGAACTATGTATTTAAAAGGTATAATAGATGAACCATAATTTTTGTATACTTGCGGGTTCAAGTCCACCGTGCGTGCTAGTGTAAGCCGCCAGATTGGAAATTGTAAAGTCTGACTCTTTTCATATTTCGAACCGAAAGGTCATTGCATAGATGTTGTAACCTTTATATAAATCAATGAAAAAAGACGCTTCGGTGACGACCAGAGGAGTCGCCAGACTGTTTGTTTGGTTGATGTAGTCTGTGTAGTTTCCGTGCTGTGTTTGAAAACTCTGAGTTATTCTGTATCTTTCTGTGTTGTTGATTATCTGTACCTATCTGGTAAAGATTAAGTTACAGTAAGGTTATCTTAAGTTAAGTACTGAATCACAAGGTCACTAAGTTTATTACTGTGAGTTTGTGTTACGGTCATCTTTGCATTCTGCGTTGGTCACTGAGGAAGTCTTAATGTGTGTATGAATCGACATTCTGTGAGTAGATGAATCACACGAAGTTCGAGTTTCTGGTTAGTAAGTTGGATTAGTAAAGTTATTGAACAGACTCTTATGTGAGTGAGTTGATTTGGGAAAATCAAGTATAGGACCTCTGTTTAACAGACCCCTTCCACTCCCAAGAACCCGAATAGAGATGTTTAAACGCGTCTCTGACGGCAAGACCCGCGTTTAACAATATGCATACATGCTTAAGCATGCATATGCATATGCTTACATGCATGCATACATACATGCTTACATGCTTACATGCATGCATACATCCATGCATGCATATGCATATGCTTACATGCATGCATACATACATGCTTACATGCTTACATACATGCATGCATATGCATACATGCTTAAGCATGCATATGCATATGCTTACATGCATGCATACATACATACATACATGCTTACATGCTTACATGCTTACATACATGCATGCATGTGCATACATGCATGCATGCATATGCATGCATATGCATACATACATGCATGCATTTGCATATATGCTTAAGCATGCATATGCATATGCTTACATGCATGCATACATACATGCTTGCATGCTTACATGCATGCATACATACATGCTTACATGCTTACATGCATGCATATGCATACATGAATGCATATGCATACATGCATGCATGCATATGCATACATGCTCAAGCATGCATATGCATATGCTTACATGCATGCATACATACATGCATATGCATGCATGCTTAAGCATGCATATGCATATGCTTACATGCATGCATACATACATACATACATACATGCATGCATTTGCATACATACTTAAGCATGCATATGCATATGCTTACATGCATGCATACATACATGCTTACATGCTTACATGCTTACATACATGCATGGATATGCATACATGCATGCATGCATATGCATACATACATGCATGCATACATACATACATACATACATACATACATACATACATACATACATACATGCATGCATATGCATAATTACATGCATGCATATGCATACATGAGAGAGAGAGGGATATGCATACACACATGCATATGCATACACACATGCATATGCATATGTATATGTATACATGAATGCATATATGTCTACATGTATGCATATGTATACAAGCTTAAGCATGCATATGCATACAAGCAAGCATACGTATATGTATACGTATACATGTACAAGCAAGCATATGCATATGTATATGTATATGTATACATGTATGCATATGCATATGCATACATGTATGCATATACATACATGTATATGTACATGTATGTATACAAACAAGCATATGCATATGTATATGTATACATGTATGCATATGCATATGCATATGTATACATGAATGCATATCTATACAAGCTTAAGCATGCATATGCATACAAGCAAGCATATGCATACATGAATGCATATGTGTATGCATATGTATATGTATACATGTATGCATATGTATAGAAGCTTAAGCATGCATATGCATACAAGCAAGCATATGTATATGTATATGTATACATGTATACATATACAAGCAAGCATATGCATATGTATATGTATATGTATACATGTATGCATATGCATATGCATACATGTATGCATATACATACATGTATATGTACATGTATGTATACAAGCAAGCATATGCATATGTATATGTATACATGTATGCATATGCATACGCATATGTATACATGAATGCATTTGTATACAAGCTCAAGCATGCATATGCATACAAGCAAGCATATGCATACATGAACGCATATGCATATGTATACATGAATGCATATGTATACAAGCTTAAGAATGCATATATATACATTGGATGAGATGAGATCTTCTTATTGCATCAAGTGGGTCTCCACATACACCTTGGGTTGCACATGATCAATGCCAGTCAAAGATATATCATATCCGTAATGGAGCTTCAGTTATGGATGCGGCAGGAAATTCAATGCATCACCATATATGACAACTCTGCTCTATCGAATTCAGTCATTCAGTAATGTTAAAATGGACCGAACAGGATAGAGACTCTAAAAATCATATCACACAATGCATATATGAAGAGTACCGGCCAGCACCTGGCAATACTATTGTGAGTTCCAAACGGAATTCAACATACAGCACGCAAGGTGATGTCGCATCAATGATCAGAAGCTCGCGATGCTTTCAAAGCAGGCTTATCGAAGCCTATATGGCTAGATGCTGAAGAATCGGAATCTGTTCAGGATGAGCATCGACATACTCCTAATTGGTATCGTCAACAGAGAGATGCGGTGGCCACATGTTTAGATATGGTTGGAACGTCGCATTTAGGTAGCGGCAGATATGAGAGTATGCGCTACCAATGTGTAAATATGATGTTAATTATTGAAGTTGGTTGTGTTAAGTATATTATGTATATTCATCTAACATTTTGCATATTTACTATATGAGTTGGCCGTGGGTCGTCCTCCAACGCGAACTAAAGAATCATATGGATATCGACATGGATTGACTGCACTGTTACAAGACTTAGAGGGACGCGGTGTAATTGTCTCATGGGAGAATATTCTTGATTAGGTAAATTAATATCTTGGTTTCGTGTTTTTAGTCGTTGTTTATTTTATACATGCATATTTTTTGTTGCAGGATTGTAGGTGTAAATATTTTGATCAATGCCACAATTTTGTATCACACTCGCATACGATAATGATGAACCATAATTTTGTATTCGATTCCTATATGGAAGTGTTTTGTCACATTGCCACAATTTTGTATTACACTCCTATGTGGCAATGATGTACCATAATTTTGTATTCGATTCCTATATGGAAGTGCTTTGCCACACTTTTGTACATCATGCTGTAGCAAAAGATAACACACTCTACCCAAAAAACTTTGTGCAGGTATGGTCATCGGTATATGCGTCGGTAGCTCCAGTATGGTCGTCGGTATATGCGTCGGTACACCCAGCGGGGATGTGGGTATGGACGTCGGTATGCGCGTCGGAAATACCGACGTTGATACTGACGCTTATACCCACGCTTATATCGGCGCTCATACCGGCGCTTTCTTTTTGATGCCTATACCGAGTGTAACACCGACGTCGCGAAGAAATCACACCCATTCATTTGCCTCGGTAGCAGCCTCGGTATACCCTCGGTATGTTGTAGTGAAAACAAGGAAAAGAAAAAGGTTCTCTTTCCATTCTATTCAAAGTCTGGGCAAAAGTTCTATCTCTACGATCTATAAACCATATTACTCGGTAAATGCAGATTAGGGACATGTTGAAACACAAAAACGTGTCCCTGATCTGCATTAACCGAGTAATATGGTTTATAGATCGTAGAGATGGAATCCTTTGTCCAGACTTTGAATAGACTGGAAAGAGAACCTTTGTCTTTTCCCTGTTTTACAACAACAAGTAGAAATATTGTATCATGTTTCTTCATCAGATGCGAGAGAAGAGAACATAAACATTCACTTTGACCAAACACAATACACAAAGGAAAACTATTCCGTAGCATATTCAATAGGCAATCATGAATATAAAAATTATCTTTCTTGGCGAACTAGAAAATAAATGAAAGCATTGTATGTTAAAGACTATACACTGATAGTAACAGTGAGTTAAGGGAAAGATAAAGACCAATGCCCAAGATCTTCACACCCTTTTGCACGGACCACACCACCATCCAATGATATTCCTCGAGTTTTAAGTGCATCTTTCGCTCTTAAAAGATTCCTCCTAGTTTCATAAACATGAAGCTCTTTGAACAAGCTGTATAAAAGTGATACTCTCAAGCCACCATGATTTCCACTTTGTATCCTAAAGTTGAGATGCTCATCATTGACATGCAAGAGGTTTTCTGCATACCCTAGGAATCTTACTGGCTCTAGTCCATTATAATCAGGTTGCTCTATCTTGAGTAACCTCTGTGCATGCGATTCATCCAGGTCACCATTGTATGGCCTATAAACAGTGCCAAATTCTTTGAACAGCAATTATAAACCCGCTTCTCACACTTTCAAACTGAACATATGATAGAATCAACAAATCATTCAATGAAGGTACATACTTCATATCCTCCAAAACAAACAATCGTATCCTGCCATCCAAACAATCAAATTTTTCGCGAATATTTTGAAAGATACATTAATAGTTTTAAAGGATGTGCGGACAAAAAGTGTCCATTCAATTCAAGTTCTTGTTCTTACCTTATCTAAAGTAAGAATAAAAACATGCATTGAATGGACACTTTTTATTCCTAAGATTAGTTTTCCATCCTTCAAAATCTTCAAGATAAATTTGCTCCTCCCATTTTACATGTGGCTTAATACCTTCCTTGGTAACTGCTATTTAATATTTGTATAATTAGTAGCACAGGTATTAAGTTGACTAAAATAGGAGAAACATATGTGTCAAGAAGATTCTAAAGGTTGGGTGGACACTTCTAAAGGCTAGATGGACAAAACATCTTCATTCGATACAGGTATGTATAATTTGACCTTACTCTCATAACATGTGTATGTGTGTATATGTGTGTATGCATTCATGTATATGTGTGTATATGTGTGTATGTGTATATATATATATATATATATATATATATATATATATATATATATATATATATATATATATATATATATATATATATATATATATATATATATATATATATATGCATATATATATATATATATATATATATATATAAATAGATAGAAAATTGAAAATTATACCTTAATAGTGTCAAAACAGGTACATTACTCCATCCAAAACGATTTTGAAGATTGAGAATAAGTAAGCTCGCACAGTCATATACATGCTTTAGACATTCCTCTCGAAGATATTTCTCATTTTTAGAAATATCAATGCTCGCATTGTCATTTCAATACCAATTCTCAATAAAATCTGCCATTCCATCATCTTCATCATTGTCACACAAATCTTCTGCTTTATGGTCTTTTGAATATAGATCTTTCAACCTTGCATATTCCAAAGGATTTCTTTTGCATAGCCTCCTCATAGAAGCTTCTAATAAATGAGGTCTTATTGGCAATTGTGAATGGTGTGAAGGAATATCATCAACATCATACGTTGGAATCTACACATATGAATCAAATTCATTGGTATTCTGTAAATGAATAAAAAGTAAACTTTAAATATAAATTAAGTATATAAATTATTAAATATGGATAGAAAATTTTTATTCTCTCTAGCTAAAAGGTGTTGTTGGAGGTCTATGCCATCCATAATTCACTAATAGTTCATCACCGGCATGTAATGTAGTAATAGCATTGACAACTATGTATCTTGATACATCTCTACTCACATATGGTGATTCATGACTATTTTCATGCTCATCAAATGTGCAATTAGTCTTTGAACTATTATGTAACCCTCGACTACTATTTATTAAACCTGTTATATTTCCATGTGTGTAAGGTCTTCCATCAATATATAATCTTTCATTTTCTGCATGTAAAATCCTTCTACTAGTAAGGGATGTTGTGTTCAAGCATATTCCATAAGTACTCATGCTTTGAACCTAACGTGAAAGTGGATGACACTCTCCCCATCCATATATAGGACCACAAAATCACATAAGAGTGACTTCGAAGTTGGGAGGCACATACAAATCATGTACAATAAAGAGACCACGACTAGCATTAGTAATAGTGGATGGAGCAATCATATAGTGATTTCCCCAAAAGTTGAAAACCACTCCATCTAAAGGAAGTGGTCCTCTATTCCATCCTCCATATCTTCTTCTATCATATGTTTGTACTAAAGAACGATCACGAGCTGGAAATGTATAATCTCCAACCGTTTCAGTCTCTAAACCAAGAGGTAGAGGATTTCTAGAAACCTCTGCTTGTAATTGATGAACAACAATCCATGACGTGTACGAGGTATATTAACATTATGAGAAAAATTATCAGCATCATCATCATCGAGCAAGTATTCCTGTATATCAACAGTAGTTTGATTTCGTATATGGTTTTTAAATAAAATAATGACATTAATATATATGAAAAATACATATCCAAGCATTATCACGTTGACCAGGTGATGGTTCACGCTCAAAAGTACCATACTCTGCCTCATGTTCAATACATTCCAATCATGGTCTTCGATATGTGCCATAACAAGAGTTAAACGAACATATAATATGCTCTTGATAGTAAAATTCACCATAATTCCTATCGGAGGACACATGTGAAGTCGTTGCATGGGTAGGAGGTGGTGGAGTACCCTGTGATTGATCAGAATCTACACATAATAAGAAACAAAAAAAATATAAGTTATGTATCCATCAAATATATTTAAAATTAAATGTTTGATATGCTTACAGTATATAGTCGTTGCACGATGAGGAGACCGTGGTGGAGTTCCATCTGATTGATCAGAATCTACAAATAATGGTATTTGATATTAATAATCTGATAATCTACATACACAAAAAATTCACTTATACATATTTACACACACACACATATTCACATATACACATTTACACATACACACATATTCACATATACACAACTACACATTATTGAGGGATAAATGCATGTATTTTGTATGAATGTATATGCATGCATGTGTGTGTACGTATATATGTGGATATGTATATGTGTGTTTATGTTATATGTATGTATATGTGTATATGTATACATATATGTATGCGTATATGTTTGCATGTATATGTGTATGTGGGTATGTGTATGTGTATGTGTGTGTATATATGTGTATGTATTTTGATTTTTTTTTTTCTGTTTGAGATTAATACAACAGGAGATATTGTATGGTGGAAAAAATAAGAGGCGACCTAACATACCACCTAAGACATGGCAGTTTTTTCGTAGATAACTACGTCTTGAGGAGTCATTTCCTCAGCAGAAGGTACACAAATTAATAGTTTATATTTATAATTTTTATATATTTTAGTAATTTTTTACATTTAATTTATGCATTTTTTTTCTTAATTAAGCACGCTGCTGCAAAGAAGAGAGTGGAGTCGGGCTACACATTGCACCTAGGCCAAATAGACCATAATGTTTTTGTAGCTACATTTGTAAGTATATGTGTTATTGTGAGTATATTTTTTATTTTAGTTAAAATGCAAGCAACTAATCTTTTTTATTGTAGCGAAAGGATTATGGCCGATATCCTACGAAACATGAGATCGAGTATGCTACACATTTTCAATATCGGCGTTTGAGCGAGTATATGCGAGATCATCCTGATGCCTTTGTGAGTATTATTAAATTATATATAATTATTTTGTTTTTATGAATGGTTTAATTGTTTTATTTATTTAAGTTTGTTATATGTAATACATGAGTATTATGGAGAGACAGATATGGATGAGGTGGAGAGACAGACACACGAGGGACGATCTCAATCGTCACAAGGTGATCATGACAATGAGGATGAGGATGATCAGGATGATCATGATGCTGCTGATGATGATCATGATGATCATGATGACGATGATTAGGATTCTAGTTGATTATGACATTGGATTATATGTATTTACATTGATATATATATATATATATATATATTATCTATATAGTTTTCATTGCAGTTATGTTTTGAATTGTGTGTATGGTATTAAGTAATGAAGAGTTTTGTTCTATTGATTGTTATTATTGTTTATATTAAGCCTGTATTTTAATACTTTAATTATATAATTCATTCATATGTGTGTACGTAAGTGTATATGTATGTGTGTGTATATGTATCTATGTGCATTTATATGTGTGTGTATATGTATGTATGTGCATGTGCATGTGTATTGTATATGTGTGTATGAGAATGTGCATGTGCATGTGTATGTGTGCGCATATGTATGTGCATGTATATGTGTAACTATATGTGTATATGTGTGTATGTGCATGTATATGTGTATATGTAGGTATGTGCATGTGTGTGTGCATGTGTATATGTGTGCGTACGTATGTGCATATATATGTGTGTATATGTGTATATATGTGTATATATGAGTATATATGTGTATAATGTATGTATATGAAATGTGTAAATGTATGAAACATGCATGTGTATGTGGATGCATTTCCATTTGCATCCATGTGCATGCATGTGAATGTGCATGCATGTGGATGTGCATATACATGTATTTATGTATATGTTAATGTGTGTATGTGTATATATACATATATATATGCAATAATGCATGCAGGTAAGTCGTTTTATGTGGTTGTAGAAATGTTTGTGCATATGCATGTGTATATCTATGTATGTCTAAGTGTATGTGCACATGTATCTGTGTGTATATATGTGTGTGTATGTGCATGTGTATATGTGTATATGTGTGAAAGTGCATCTTTATCATGTATAAGTATATAAGTGCATATGAATAAGTGTGAGTATGCTATCTAATGAAAATAACATAATTCAAATGATATACAAAGAATAGAAATTGTACTTACAATAGTTAGCCATACTTTTTTCTTGGTTAGCTTCTTGAATAACCTGCAATAAAGAGAGAAAGAAGAGAGAGAGAGAGAGAGAGAGAGAGAGAGTTCAAAGAGAGAAAGATGTAGAAAGAGAGAAACAGAGACAGAGGGAGACAATAAGAGAGAGCTTAGGCAAAACAAATTCTATATATACTTGTTTCAGCTCGCAAGCACAACGCACTTGCGAACGTTGGAGAGCTCTTCGATCAGATGCATGAAAATGCTGATCAAAGAGCCTCCAACATTTTAATTCTTTTTCCTCAATAGACCGTCGTATAAGCGATGCTAACGCATTGAAAAAACCACTAGAGTTGACGCCTCGTGTACGCTGATTAAAACCGTCATGTTAGCGATGCGCTATGCGAGCGTCGCACACCCCATCATGCCACACGTTGAAAAAACATCCTTTGGCTCGTCGTTTAATTGACGGTGCATGCTCCACGCTCATTGCGATGCATTTTGCAATTTTATAGCGACAAAATTGTGTCGCCTTAACTGTCCCTATGTGCCCGTATTCCTTGTAGTGTGATGGTAGGAGTGTCGATATAAACATGGATATTTTCCTAGGGTGAGAACACAAGAAAACTAGTGATCATGTGCACAAGCATATGTGCACACGAGAGTTGGAGAGAGAGAGAGAGAGAGAGAGAGAGAGAGATGGAGAGAGAGAGATAGAGAGAGAGAGAGAAAGGTGGATTGGTTGGGTTTGGTAGAGCACAATCTCAAAGAGAGAGAGAGAGAGAGAAACATAGATAGAGAGGAGAGAGAGGGAGGGAGAGAGAGAGAGAGAGTTATTTTTATGTTAGGAGTTAAAAGAATCTTTTTAATATTATGTTCTAAAACAATTAATTAATTCTTGTATGATTATTTTATTGCTTTCTTTTTATTATTGTATCATTGATTATACCATTGTCACGTACTTTGTATTAGGTCATTACAAAGATAAATCACAATTGTACTAATTCAAAATCCTCATTGTATTGATACATTCTCATGGATATGAATGAGAGTATAGACTGCAATACACATATGACCTTCATTTTCAAGTTTCCTCTTACGTGACCATCTTTTCTTCCGGTGAAATGCAAACATGGCCCACTAGCTTACCCTAAAAGCACCCAGCATGCAAAGTATCCGATCCATGGAAACACACATCCACATATGACCTTTAGTTTCAAGTTTCCTCTTACATGGCCATCGTTGCGTCCAGTGAAACACAAACACAGACCACCAGACTACGCTTAAAGCACCTAATAGGAAAATTTGTGGCTAGAACCATGGTTGGAATTGATACAGCCCATTCGCTCATACCATTCCTTTCAACACTTTGAACCTAACATGAAAATCCATGTAAGTCTCACGATTCAAATTTGGAAGCTTCTTATGTCACCTCAATCTTCAAGTGGAGGAAAACCAAAATGCACCTTTCGATTCTTTTGTATTTAGTATTTGAATTACTCATGAAAACTAATTTCTAGTTTCACTGCACTTGAGTATGGAAGATGACATAAAAAGAAAACTGTAGGCAACTATAGTTTTAAGTTTTTCAATATCTGCATAGCAAACCACTTGAATTGAATTGAAGGGTTGTTTTGTTTACCTATTATCACTTATTTCACGTTGAATAAAGTTTACGAAGTTATTATGTACAAATTCGATCACTTATTGTCTAAAGAACACATTGCAACATTTATTATTCTAATTCAACATTTGGAAGGTTAATAAATAGGGAAAGCGTTGGAGAAAATATAGTTAATCACGAAAAAAATAGCTCCAAAATATGGTTAAGCATACAAGTGGGGAGCTTGCACGGTTTTTATGTGAAGTTTTTTTTTTTAAAGGAAGTTCGGCCTAAGCGTATTCTCCCAAACTTTAATTAAAACAAAGAAGAAAAGTTACACGTGAATGGGACTAGTGCCCATGGGACCCCCCAAATCCCACAAAGCAGGGGACAAGTTCGGTAAGCTAGAGGGCATTACAAATGAGGCATACAAAACTATCATCTCCCTCATGCGGGACCCATTTGGGTTTGAGCTTGTTATCTACGAGGAGATAAATACAGTGGTGCCTAAATGGTGGAGATGTCTTATCCGGGGAGATTCTTTTACCTAGAAGAAACAAGGATTTCTCAATCGACCATTCCTTTGGGGTTTGGCCAAAGTTAACAACACATCGCTCCCTCCAAATCTTCCAAAGAGTGTCGCCTCTGATGGCATTCCACAGCCTTGCAGAGCAGCCAACCACCTCACCCAACAGGGCCTGTTGCCAAATGATTTGGTTTGAGAGACACAAAATCCGTGTAGCGTGATGCCAGATAACATGGGACTTGGGGCAATCGAAGAAGAGGTGAACAAGGTCTTCGATGCATCGATGGCACCACTTGCACCAAAGAGACACACCACAAAATTTTGTTGGCCCTTGCGTTGTACCAGATACCCTTGTTGGCTTTCATGTGAACTTCATTTGCTGCGCGGAGAAAGGTTTATGAGTTCTGCCTCAGAAACCTAGTAGTGCATATAAAGTTCAAAGAAGGGACCCCATACGGGTCGATATGGACAAAAGGTAAAGACTGGCTAATCTGCACGGAAGCCAACTCAGCTTTATAATACAGCGAGAACGAGGTACTGAGTTATGAGTTTTTCCTCGGGATCTAGTAGTACAGATCAAGTTCAAAGGATTAAGTCCACTTCGCAGGCGGAGTGTAATCGATATTAACCAGCGTCGACGAAGCTAAACCGCGAGCCCCTAGGAAGGCACCCGTCCCCCCGACAACGGTGAGATAACGTATAGGATCCACTTCCCGCAACTGCCCGCATATGTCGATCGTTCCTTTGAAGTCGCCCTCGGTGATGTTGGCAGTGAAGAGATGAAAGAGCGTAAACTCTGTGAAGGAATTCAGGACGTAGAACCCCTGCGCCTTTCCGAGCGACGTGGAGCTGTTGGATGGGCCGGCAGTCAGCGGATCCTCAAAGGTATTCATTACTCCGAAGGAGAAAGGGTTGGGAAAGCTGATGTTGGGCGGGAGGCCGTAGATGGAGTTGAAGTAATCCTGATTATCGACGACGGGGTTGTAAACAGTATTGTGCAGATAAAACAGGAATTTGCTCGGTCCGCAGGGCAGTTTTTTCTAGCACGAAGATGAAACCCTGCTTGCGTTTGCAGGCGTGCCCCAAAATGCGATGGAGGCTGCTGAAGTAAGAAGCAGGGCAATGCATAGAGCTCTGTTGTTCGTAGCATCCATGTATGTGAATGAACTTGAGCGCTGAGGGCCGTGAGGAGGAAGAAGTAGGGCCTGATATGCGGCGTGAGTGGGGGCAGATATGGTTGCGGATATGCGGAAGGAGGATGTGTCGCAGGAGGCTGTTGGAATTCGCTTTCCAACAACTCGCTGCAATTACAGGCAGTAGGAAACGATATATAAAGAACATGAACGGTCTTTGGAGGGAGCGTTGGAGGGAGCGATGTGCTGTCAATTTTGGTGAAATTCCTAAGGAATGGTCGATCGAGAAATTCTTGTTTCTTCTACGTCAAAGAATCTCTTGAGATAAGAGATCTCCACCGTTTAGACATCACTGTATTTATCTCCCCAAAAACAACAAGTTGAAACCCAAATGGGTCACACATGAGGGTGATGATAGATTTATCCACCTCATTCGTAATGTCCTATAGCTTGGCTTACTCCTCCCCTGCATTGTGGAATTTGGGAGGTCCCATGGGCACTAGTCCCATTCACTTGTAACTTTTCGTCTTTATTTTAATTAAATTACGAGAGAATAGGCTTAGATCGAACTTCCTTTTATTAAAAAAAAAAAAGAACATGAACGGTCGGCATTGACCGGCCATTTGTCGGGCTTATAAATGTGAGTTTCGGCAGGTCAACGAAGGCCTTGAGGAGCGCATGGGGCACAAAGAAGTTTTCACGCTGCCAATCATGTATATGGCCTAAGTTCTAACCCACCCATGTTGGGACTTACGTTCTTGAGTCTGTATATGGCAATCATGTATATTCCCTGACGGGCCCAACAGGAATAACTTTAGAGACGCTCTTGGATGAACCTTTGATTTTAGGATGTCTAGGAGATTCATTGTTGGACGAACCTTTGATTTTAGATAGTGAAGAGTCCCACCACATGACCAACAAGAAGGATTGGGAGAATTCCTTAATGCCTTTATACAAAACTCTTGACCAATAGGAAGGATTGGTAAAATTCCTTAATACCTTTATACAACACTCTCCTTGTAGTTGTGGGAAACTACTTAACATGTCTACCTAAATAGATTGCATCCAACTATTTTGTTGCTATCAAAAAAGAGAAATTCAATATTATTTTAAGGCATACTAGATCATGGCCTTACATTTTATATACACACAAGCACACATAAATATGAATGAATTATATAATTAAAGTACTAAAACACATCCTTAATATAAACCATAATAACAATCAATAGAACAAAACTTTTCATTACTTAATACCATACACATAATTCAAAACATAACTGGAATGAACAATATATAGATTGATTATATATATATATATATATATATATATATATATATATATATATATATATATATATATATATATATATATATATATATATATATATATATATATATATATATATGTAAATAGATATCCAATGTCATAATCAAGAATTCTAATCGTCATCATCATGATGGTCATCAGCATCATGATCATCCTCATCATCACGATCATCCGCATGATTTGATGTATCTATGTGAGCACCCTCTGATGATCGAGATCATCCCTCCTATTTCCGCCTCTCCACCTCATCCATATTTGCCTCCCCATATTACTGCTATATTACATATAACAAACATAAATAAGTAAAACAATTAAAGCATCCATAAAAATAAAATAATTATATAAAATTTAATAATACTCACAAAGGCATCCGGATGATCTCGCATATACTCGCTCAAACGCCGATATCAAAAATATGTAGCAAACTTAATCTCATGTTTTATAGGATATCGACTATAATATTTTGCTGCATTGAAACAAATAGAAAAGATTAATTTCTTGCATTTTAAATAAAATAAAAAAAATACTCACAATAACACATATACTTAATGTATCTACAAAACCATGATGGCCCATTTGGCCTAGGTGCGATGTGTGGCCCGACTCGACTCTCTTCTTTATAGAAACCTATTTATTTAAAGAAATAAGAAATACATAAATTAAATGTAAAAAATTAATAAAATATATAAGAATTATTAGTATAAACTATTAATTTGTATACCTTCTACTGAGGAAATGACTCCTGAAGACGTAGCTGTCTACGAAAAAACTGCCACGTCTCACGTGGTGTGTTAGGTCGCCTCTCATTTTTTTCCACCATACGATATCTCGTGTTAATTTAATCTCAAATAGAACAAAAGAATCATAATACATACAGATATATACACACATATACACATACACATACGCACATCCACATATACATGCGAACATATACACATACATATATGCATACATATACACATATACATACATATAACATAAACATACATATACATATCCACGCATATATATGTACACACATACACATGCATGTATATACACTCATTCATAGAAAATACATGCATTTATCCCATAATAATGTGTATTTGAGTATATGTGAATATGTGTGTATGTGTAAATGTGTAAATTTGAATATGTATGTATGTGTAAATATGTATATATGTGAATGTTTATGTATGTAAATAATCACATTATTAATATCAAATACCATTATTTGTAGCTTCCGATCAATTAGATGGAACTCCACCACCATCTCATCCATTTACAGCTTGTGATCATTCCCTAGTACAAACATATGATAGAGGAAGATATGGAGGATGGAATAGAGGACCACTTCCTTTAGATGGAGAGGTTTTCAACTTTTGGGGTAATCGCTATATGATTGCTCCATACACTATTACTATTGTTGGTTGTGGTCTCTTTATTGTAGAGGATTTGTTTGTGCCTTTGAACTCTGAAGTCACTCTTATGTCATTTTTTGGTCCTATATATGGATGGGGAGATTGGCATTGACTTGCATGTTACGTTCAAAGCATGAGTACTTATATAATATGCTTGAATGCAGCATCTCGTACTAGTAGAAGGATTTTACATGCAAAAAATGAAAGATTATATCTTGATGGAAGACCTTACACACATGGAAATATAAGACATTTAGTAAATAGTAGTCGAGGGTTACATAATAGTTCAAGGACTAATTGCACATTTGACGAGCATGAAAACCATACATCAGTAGAGATGTATCAAGATACATAGTTATCAATGCTATTACTACATTACATGTTGGTGATGAATTATTAGTGAGTTATGGATGGCGTAGACCTCCAACAGCACCTTTGAACTAGAGAGAGAATGAAAATTTTATATCCATATTTCATAACTTATATATTTAATTTTATGTTTAAATTTTACTTTTTATTCATGTATGGAATACTAATGATTTTAATTCATGTGTGTAGATTCCAATGTATGATGTTGATGATATTCCTCCACACCATTCAGAATTGCTAATAAGACCTCATTTATCAGAAGCTTCTATGAGGAGGCTACGCAAAAGTGACCTTGTGGAATATGCAAGGCTGAAACAATGATTTGTGCAACAATGATGAAGATGATGGCATGGCAGATTTTACTAAGGATTGGTATCAAAATGACAATGCGAGCATTGATATTTCTAAAAATGAGAATATCTTCGAGAGAAATGTCTAAAACATGTATATGAAGGAAGCCGTTTGATATGACTAAGTGCAAGCTTACTTATTCTCAATCTTTAAAATCGTTTTGGATGGCATAATGTACCTATTTCGGCACTATTAAGGTATACTTTTCAATTTTCTATCTATTTATATATATACATGCATCATATACACACATACACATGTTATGCGAGTAAGGTCAAATTATACATACCTGTATCAAATGAAGATGTTCATATATATATATATATATATATATATATATATATATATATATATATATATATATATATATATATATATATATATATATATATATATACACACATAAGCATACATATATACATGTTGTGAGAGTAAGGTCAAATTATACATACCTGTATGGAATGAAGATATTTTGTCCATCTAGCCTTTTGAATTGTCTGTTCAACCTTTAGAATCTTCCTCACACATCTACTTCTCCTATTCTAGTCAACCTAATACATGTGTTGCTAACTCTTTTATGAACTTTGGATACAAGTATTAAGTATGTCTTAGCTATGGAGATATTAAGTCATTTGAAAAATAGGAGAAGTGAATTTATCTCAAAAATTTTGAAGAATGAAAGAATAATTTTAAAGGATGGACGAAAAGAAAGCATTCAATCAGTGCAGGCTTTTGTTTTTACCTTAGCTAAGGTGAGCACAAGAACTTGCATTGAATGAATGCTTTCTGTCTCCATTCTTTAAAACTATTTATCCGTCTTCCAGAATTTTGGAGAGAGAGTTGCTTGTCTTATTTTCCAAATGACCTAATACCTCCATAGGTAAGTGATACTTAATCTTTGTAAAGAAATATGTAAGCCTTAGTTAGCAACACAGGTAATATATTGACTAAAAAATGGGAGACATTCAAGTGGTCTAGATATGAAAGTCTGCAAAACACACTATACAAAAAAAACGAATGGAATATACACAGCTACACATGCATACATACATATACAAAGGCCTATTCAGGAAAAATGGGAATTACACAGGATTTTGAGACACTTCTTTCTATCCCAATGTTTTACTTTTCAACTCATTTATACACTACAACATGTTATTATCTCTTGACTAGGGTATATTAAATTAATACTTTAATGTTAAGGATAATTGTATTAAAATCAGGTATCAAGTTTGGGCTCAAAGTCAAGAGTTTACATAGTAAGTAACATAAATGGGACTTGAATAATTCCCAAATTTCCTGAATAGGCCTTTACATACATACATACACATTCATATATACATACACATACATACATAAATACATACATACATAAATACATACATACATACATACATACATACATACATACATACATACACACACACACACATATACACACATACACATACATTTATGCATACATATATATACATACATATACAGACATACATACATATACACATATGCATACGTATACACTGTAGATGCATATACACATCCACATACACATACACATAAGCATGCACATATATAAAATTATATGCATATATATGTATATATATTTATTTATTTTTATTAATATGTATTTTTTTCATGAACTTAAGATTATTATCTGAAAAGTTTTTACCAAGTTAGAATATTCTTCCTACCTCACATGATGAAATGAAGAAGATAATCAACAATCAATGTACGCATGTCCTAATGGTTGTATTTTATATAGACGTGAATATGCAAACTCTTTGATATGTTCAAAATGTCAATCTCTTCGATTTAAAGACGAAGAAGGTAAAATCCCAAAAAAAGGTATTGAGACATTTTCCATTGGCTCCATGGACTAGACATATGTTTGAAAGCCCCGAATT